>JAVIAB010000102.1:19032190-19149690 GCA_032433765.1 Megaustenia siamemsis
GTGCTCTGTGCACACCGTGAGCTGTGCGTTTCATCCGTTTTGATCGTGTTTCAATATTCTGATTGCTTATAATGAATGATGATATTGTATGACGGAGAACAGATGGCTGTGTTAACTTTCTGTGTGGTTTCGCTTTGTCTTTTGGTGTCTGCTGAAACAGCTTGATGGGGACTGCAGGTACTTTTCTTTGTTTGAGAGATGAGATATTAATTTGGATGATTCCACTGGCATGGGCAGTTGAGCAATTATGGATTTTAATTAGTTTGCAGTGATACCGGGACCTTCCATAACCACAAACTGCTAGTCCATCCTCAAGATAATGTGAACAGGCTTCTGTTTAATCAACCATACTGTCGCCACCATTATGCTTCTATCTCCATTCTCTTCATGGAATGCTGGCATAATAATGTACAATATAATGCTGTAATGCCTCAGTAGCCAGATTCCCTAGTTACTTCTCTGCCATTTTGTATGCCACAAACTGCAGCACTGTCCATGGGGCACAAAACTCTGTATAGATTGTGGGGTATTGAGAAGGTAATTTTTCTATGGATTCCATTATTATAACACCCATAGGTCAGTTGATCTATGGATTCCATTATTAAAAAACACCCATAGGTCCAGTTGCGACATTCCCTGTGAGCTGAATGGGTGCTTTGGCTACATACAATACAAGGAATACACAAAAGAGAGGACACAGCTCAAGAGAGACCCAGACTACACTAGAGTGGCAACATTAGAAATTCAACAAGAGCATCAATTCAACGACTAAGGCTGCCAAAAGAGCATGCCAGAACTGTATATTTTTCAATATCCAAAGCATTGAAAATAGGTAGAAAAAGTGAAGCTGACAGTTAGCTGAAGAGATTGTGTCCGATGGTATAGGTTCCAGCCTATTTTAGGTTACCTATTTTTTTTTTACTTTTCCTTTGTGTGTTTTCTTTTCATTCTTCCCTCTCCATCTCATTTAAGTGCCAACTCAATATACATTTTTATTATTACTATTGCTTTTTGTCTTATTGTTTGGTGATTTTTATTTTAAAAAATAACTATCCTTGACTTCTTACGTGTATTTATTATTATTATTATTGTATGTATTATTATTCTGTTTCTTATTATTCTGCTTGTTTCTGCAGGAGATGATTGATGAGGCAGACCGGGATGGTGATGGAGAGATAAACCAGGAAGAGTTTTGAGGATTATGAAAAAGACAAGTTTATACTGAATAGATCCTCTTGTGTCTCCCCACAAGCTCCGGCACTCGTCATATTCATAGAAAAATGTTTTTTTGTAAATACGTACATTTGTGACTTTTGGCCCGCCATTTATGATGTTCATTCCTCTAAATTTTCAAATAAAGAAGTTTCAACTATTTTAATTTTTTTTATTAAATTTGTTCCTGTAATTTTTTTTTTTTAATTTGAAAAAATATTTGAACATATTAGCAAGTTTGTTTAAATAGAATCATTAATAAATTCATTTGATGTTGTTTTTATTGTTATGTTTCATTTTCCTTTAACTCCTATACATTTTTTTTTTTAGTATGACTTCTGAAGGAAGTTAATTATATTAAGTAGTGTGATAGATTGGGGGAGCCACGATAGCTCAGTGGTTAGTGAACTGGACTACAAAGGACAAGGGGTAGGGTTCGATCCCAACCGACGGCTTCCAGGTTCACCCAACCTTTAATGGGTACCGGATTTTTTTCTGGGAAAGTAAAGCAGCACGGGCGTAATACCAACCACATTACCCCAAAAGTCATGTGCCGAAGGTCTGTAAAATATATGGTCACTAACACCATATTCCCTATGCTCCACTTGGCATGACGGTGGTACTTTATTTATTTTTTTTTTTTTTTTTTTTTTAGTGAGATATATTGAATTTTAGGAAAGTGACAGTAAAAGTTGAGAAGAAACGTGAATATATTGATGAAGTTTTTGAAGTCTGATATCAAGTTGAAATGAAAATCAAATGAAAAGACGATTAGAGGCCACAGAGATGGGGATTTCTCTGAAGAATGTGCAAAGTTTCCTGGACAACAAAAAAAATGAGGAAATTCTCAGAGGCCAACACAAAAACGAAGCTCCTAAGAAACATCAGAAAGAAACCATCAACATTTTTTGGGCACATCATGAGAAGAGGAAAGTGGGAATACTTGGTTCTATCTATCTATCTATTGACCTTTCGAGCCGTAGCCGGCCCATAGGGCGTAGACCAAGATACACCTTCTCCTATCTGAATTTTTGTTCTAGCAGTTTTCAATTCTTTTAAAGATATTTTATCAAATATCGCCATTTGTCTCTGTTCTGTGCAAGCAGCTCTATCTCATTGAGGGAGCCGAATCCTGCTGTTCTTGCCTCTCTCATCAATGTTCTTCTCAGTGTCTCCCTGGGTCTTCCTCTTTTTCTCTTACCTGTTGTTTCCCATGTATGGGCTTGCTTTGCTATTCGGTTATTATCTCTTCTCATCACATGTCCAACATATGACCATCGTCTTTTCTTTATTACTGAAGATATTAGTGGTTGATTGGCGATTTCTCTAATTTCCTCGTTTGTTTTGAATTCATTTCACGCTATACCAAGTATTTTCCTTAGACATTTATTTTCGAATGCGTTCAACTTTGTTTCTATATCTCTTGTTGTTTTCCAGCTTTCACACGCATATGTAAGGGTTGATAGTACATTTGATTTGAATAGCCTAAGTTTTGTGTTTGTGCTGATGAGTTTTGATTTCCACAACTTTTCAAGGCTTCGGAAAGACATTGCTGCTTTAGCTATTCTGATTCTAATTTCTTTGCTTGTATCCCCTTCTTGATCAATGTGACTTCCAAGATAGATAAAGTGATTGATCTCTTTTACTGGTTTGTTTTTCATGTATATTTTGTCATCTGTTGGAATTAAACTTTTCATGACTTTAGTCTTTTTATGAATGATCTCAAGCCCAGTTTTGCTGGCTATTGATGATAGTTCATTTGTGTTTTCCTGCATCATTTTTATCTGGCTGCTGATGAGAACTATGTCATTAGCAAAGTCGAGGTCCTCCAAATGGTCTCCTTGTATCCATTCGATGCCTTTATTACCAGTGCAGCATTTCTTCATTATGAAGTCCATAACAATTCCAAATAATAAGGGCGATAAAATACATCCTTGTTTAACCCCAGTTTCTATTGGGAAACATTCGCTCAGTCCTTCCTCTGTTCGAACTGTACATGTGTAACCATCATACATGTCTTTGATAATATTTATTATTTTTTATGGTAAGCCATATTGCTTCAGAATTTTCCACAAAGAATCTCTATGAATACTATCAAATGCCTTTTTGAAGTCGATGAAGTTAAGTACAGAAGGTTTTTGCTTTTCAATGTGTTCCTCCAATATAAGTCGTAGAGTGAAAATGTGATCAAGGCAGCTTCTCCCTTTTCTAAATCCAGCCTGTTAATCACGCATTACTGTATCTATTGAATCCTTTATTCTATTTAGGATGATTTTGCAGAATAACTTTGAGGCAACTGACAAAAGTGTCACGCCTCTCCAGTTGTTACAATCTCTAAGATTGCCCTTTTTTGGAATCTTAACAATGATTCCTTTTTTCCATTTATGAGGCGTCTTCTCTGTTTTCCAAATGATGTTGAACATTTTTTGGAGATGTATTTGATTATGGCTATCAATTGCCTTGAGAATCTCAGCTGTTAACTTATCCTCTCCAGCAGCCTTGTTGTTGGCCATACGTTTTAAGGAGGTCTCTATTTCGCTCAAGGTGAAGTCATCTAAATTTATATCTAATACTTGGTTACAACTAGCAAAATACAGGTAAAGAGAGATTGCTGACAACAAAGAGAGAAAATGCTGGATAGTTTGGTATCATGACATGGAAAACAGTCAACAACAGAACTGATATGATGCATGGTAGACTGTGGAAGGACGTGATCGCCAACGCAAACCGGTATGGCACATGATGATGACTGACTTATCATGATTTCTAGCTACCAACCGTCTGTCAAGACACCGTATATAGATTTTCTGTGTCAAACATTTATCTTCTGGGCTAATCTCCCATTCTGGGGACAACAGATGTGGACTATAATTACAAATGAGTTATAAGAAATGTTGGACATTATAGGGAAGAAAAGCAAAAATGAAGGATTCAGCCTTAATAGCAAAAAGACAGAAGTAATGGTAGGAACAAAGAAAAAGACATCACCACAATACACTATAGAAACAAGTGGAACAATATTAATACAGGTAAATGAATTTAAATATCTGGGAACAATGTAAACTTCAGATAGTAGATGTACAACAGAGGTGAGATGCAGAATGGTTCAGGCAAAAGCAGCTTTCCAAAAAATGAAGAAGATACTGTGCAATCCATTTTTGACAATAGAAACAAAAAAAAGAGTTCTTAAATGTTATGTAGAGCCAGTCCTAACATATGGATGTGAATCATGGACAATAAATAGGACAACAGACAAGAAAATCACTGGAGTCTGTAGAAAAGTGGTTATACAGAAGAATGTTGAGAATACCACCATGGATAGCTAAGAAGAGTAATGAAAACGTTCTGAAAGAGGCCAAAGCAAAAAGAGAGCTAATATCCAATATTAGGACGAAACAATCATCATTTTATTGCAATGTAATGAGAAGGGAACAGCTGGAATATTGTGACAACTGGGAAAACAGTCAACAACAGAACTGATATGATGCATGGTGGATAGAAGATTGTGGAAGGACATGATCACCTATGCCAACCGGTATTGCACATGATGATGATGTAATCAAGTTATCATCTTCACTCACTCTTAAGTAAAAGAAATATGTGTGTATTTTCTGCTGCAGTGGTTTCTACACATTTAAACTTTTTATAGAAGCCCTATGTGACTTGTTATAAAGTACATTTCTTTACCTAACTTCCCTGGGATCTACACAAGAAAGTAAAATATTATTAAAGGAGAAACTTATTTATATTTATATTTGCATCAAAAACTGAATTAAACTTGATCTATTGTTAACATCAAAGATTTCTTGGATTTTGTCAAAACTTTATGTCAGAAATTGGGAAGGTATGCCAAAGTTGGTCAATGGATTTATGAAATATTCATGCTTATTCAGAGTAAAAATATGATATATTTACTGTCAGCATACCTGCCTACTTAAAGCTGTGTGCCTAGCACACTTTATGTTATGGCTTTGAAACTTGCACTACCTATGCAGGGCAAGAGAAAAAAAGTTAAAAACTTTCATTTGCTTTGTCTGAACATTATATGGCAGGACAAAGTAACCAGCTTAACCTGGCAATGAGTTAAATTCCCATCTATTACAGCAACACTTAAGAGTCAGACTAAGTCACCGCCTGGCTAGCGAGATTGTTTATAGTTGGTCTTCCGTCCTCGCGGTTTGAGTCCATTCTCAGACTGACCGCACTCCGAAACACAGGGAAGTGACCTCTTTTTTTTTTTATTTTCCTCTCTTGAGTGTCTAGCATATTATCGCCATGTAGTTTGATTTGTTAATATACCCTTATATATATTTTGTGTGTTTGTTGTTCGTCCAGCCGAAGGCCTCTTGGCCGAAACATTGACTTTTGTTTCGTCCATTTCTACGTAAAGCTGTCACCATACCATTTTTTTCCTTTTTTTTTATTATTGCTTTTATCATCAGCTTTACAGCAGCTTCGCATCTCTACACATCTTGGTGCATCTTGATGCCTTTACCTCTACTAGTACCATACCGCTGCTACTTTATGTTTGTACATCGTCCTATATGTTTACACTAATACTTTATTTGTAGACCATTATCGTTCACATTGTTTTTATACTACCAGTACTCATATTACCATAATTGCTCTTATTACACGATAGTTATTTTCAGCATCACACATATTACCGCCGGGCATCCAGTCTTTCTTTACTCTAACATTCTTATCAGTTCTTACCAGTACTGATATTACCATAACTGCTCTTATTACACAAGAGTTATTTCCACCATTACACATATTACCGCTGGGTGTCGAGTCTTCCTTTTTTTACTCTAACATTCTTATCTACGTGCTTTGCACCGATTCGGTCTTGTTCCCTAATAAGCGATTCGACATCAAGGAGGGTTTCACTTGTGTGTCACGGAATATCATCTACACCATAATATGTAAGCATTGCCAGATGACGTATGTGGGTGAAAGTGGGCGACGCTTGAGTGACAGATTTTGTGAGCATCATCATGATTTTGAGCAAAAGACTGGCAGCCCGGTGTCTGCCCATTTCAACTCCCCTGGCCATAGTGGCAAACTGGACATGCAAGTTACTGGCATTGTCTCCTGTCACTCTAGCAATCGCAGCCGATTCGCCCTTGAGAATCGCCTTATTGCCCAATAGGGTTCGCTGTCCCCCCAGGGTATGAACATATCACTCTCATACACATAGGACACCCACTACACATTTCTTACACCTATGCATGCTGATATATTTGTCTGCATGGTTATTGTCATATTTGGGCACATTTCAGTGTTCCTTTTGTGGGCCTTGTGGCAATATATATGCTGATTTATGCTTGTTAACATGCATTGTTACATACACATTCTTATTTTTACACATCGGTCCGGGGTACTCACACATAGTTAGATTTGCATAGTTTATACATATCCTGTACCCACCTCTCCATAATTTTAGAACCCTTCCTTTCCGTCGTCTCGCCTCACCACCTGGCTAGCGAGATTGTTTATAGTTGGTCTTCCGTCCTCGCGGTTTGAGTCCATTCTCAGACTGACCGCACTCCGGAACACAGGGAAGTGACCTCTTTTTTTTTTTATTTTCCTCTCTTGAGTGTCTAGCATATTATCGCCATGTAGTTTGATTTGTTAATATACCCTTATATATATTTTGTGTGTTTGTTGTTCGTCCAGCCGAAGGCCTCTTGGCCGAAACGTTGACTTTTGTTTCGTCCATTTCCACGTAAAGCTGTCACCTTACCATTTTTTTCCTTTTTTTTTTATTATTGCTTAGAGTCAGACTAAGGTGGTTGGGTGATCTGAAAACAATAGAGAACTGTATTCCCATACAATTATTTTATGGAGAACTTGTGGCAAAAAGAGCCCAAAAAGCAGACCAATGCTGAAATATAAGGATGCAAGACTTCCCTGAGAGACTTCTCTATCAGGAAAATGGGTGGGGAGAATATGGAGAACAAAAATAAGAAATGGTGTAGCTGCATTGGAGGGACTGGGGATATCTGTAACTATGTTACAGATGCAAGATAAAGATTTAAGCTAGACACCACAAATGCTGTACATTTTGTAGTCAAATCTGTCGATCCAATATTGGCAGATTCTGCCATGAGAGAAGCTGCTCATTAAAACAGCATCCAGCATAAGATATTACCAAACTACTGACAAATTATGCTTGGTTGCTATCAACCATCCATCAAGACACCATAAACCTTATTCTTGCTTATCCTACAGGTAAAGTACAAGACTTGAATCAGCGTCTTAGACTGCAAGTTTTCACCCACGTGCTCACCCACCTATCCATAAGTGTTCAGAGACTTCTGGATAGTGTCGCTCTGAAGAATCGAAACTCACGATGCGAGGTGACATTCCTCACCTTCCAAAGTGCTAACCTGGTACCCATTTCTGCCAGCGGCTGGGTCAACCGCAGTGGTATTTTTTTGCAACCACGAGTACAATAGTAGTAGAGGGGTGTTCACGTTACAAAAGTGGGCCCACCCCAACAGGGTTAGGGCTGCGGTCATCGGGGTGAAGTTTTTTTTTTTCGGCATTGGGGTGACACTAAAAAAGTAAAAAGTAAAGTACCCCCGTCACGATGCCAAGTGGCATATAGGGAAATATGGTGTTAGTGACCCTATATTTTACAGACCTTCAGCACATGATTTTTGGGGTAATGTGGTCAGTATTACGCCCGTGCTGCGTTACTTTCCCAGAAAAAAAATCCGGTACCCATTTAAGGCTGGGTGAACCCGGAAGCCGTCAGTTGGGATCGAACCCTACCCCTTGTCCGTGGTAGTCCAGTTCACTAACCACTGAGCTAGCACGGCTCCCTATCGGGGTGACACTCTTTCATCAAAACATTTATTCAGGACAACATTCTTGTATAATTTTTTTCTTCAAGACAACTTTAATGCTTATATGCTTAAAATTTCTTTACATCTAACCCAACTAGTAACCACGGGTGTACTAATGAGTTTAACAATTGAACAATGGAATGACATTAGCGGGGAAATTGAACACTTGACCAACTGACACCTACCTAGCCACGCACACAGGGCGCACTAATGAGTTTAACAGCTGAATGGCTGTTGTTTTTAAAGAGCCGTGAACTATGACAGAGGCATAACTTTCATGTTTGGCAATATTTGCTTTTAGTGGGGTTATGACAGGGGCGTAACTTTCATAGTAGTAGTACTTTTTTTTAATAGAGTTAAGACAGGAGAGGGTAACCCTCATGGTTGGTAGTACCATTTTCTGTTAGTAGGGTTATATCAGGGGCGTAACCTACTTGAGGGGTTCTCGGATTAACTTTTTGGACTTTGTGACTAAACATTTTGATGAATTTAACAGCTGAAAGGTAGAATGGAAATAGTGTGGAAAAACACATGCGTCTAGACCATCCACAGCATCGAGTTTCAGCGACAAAATCAACTATGACGACAAGAAGTATTCAGATGAAGCCTAAACGGCAACATTAAAGAAAGGCAAAAGTTCCGTGGGAAACCCATCCTTGTGCGAAACAATATGGTGGCAGCTGAAGTTGATATGTCTGCGTGGGATAGTGCAGAATTGTAGATACATACAGTTAGGGTGCCGAACCCAGATCCTTTTGTGTTTGTAGATGTGTATCCCTGTAATGGAAAGGCGGACACAACAATGGCAGAATGTCGTCGCATTCGAGGAGGAAAACGTCATTTTCTGTGGAGACTTTAATGCTATAGGCAACCAGTGGGGTAATGTCATAACCAACAAGCCGGGAGAAGGCCTAGAGAACACACTAGTATCATTCGATTTAGTGTGCTTGAATGATGGAAGGACAACCAGAATGGCTACTCGAACAGGGGACCCTGATAGTGTCATAGACCTGGCACTGGTGTCTTCTGCCTACGCACTGGTTTCCAAGTGAAGTGTACTAGGATTCCAATTATGACGCCTTCTTCGGAGCGTGAATGACACATCGCGTCACAAAGGTATACCAGACTTCCAGAGCACAGGCAAGATATGGCACAAATCTGATGAGATCAAAGGGAAGGCCCTGCTTGCCCTTGAATGTAATGCTAGGAGAAGATCTCACAATCACTACCAATACCATTCGAACAACACTTAAAAGGTCACAGAACACGGCTCTTGATCCAGATGGTGTTCGGCACAGCGACATAGGCAATTTAGCTGACGACGACTTGAAAAAAAACTGGCCAAAGAGTTTAGTGCTAACATTCAGAGCGGTCAGATTAAAGAGGAGTGGCTACAAGGCAACTTACTACCGAAACCAAACAAGGATCATTCTCAGATCAATGCCTACAAAATCATCACGATGCAGAACACTGTTGGCGAGCTACTAGGGAAAATAGTTGCCCGTGTACTTACCTATCATCTTGAACGGAATCGCGCATTTCCTTCCACACTCTGAGGTTATAGATATAAGAGACATGGTTCAATGCAGCAATCTTCGCCTAGGACGTCTTCGAAGGCTTCCACAGACGAGAGGAGACATGTGCTGCTGCTATAGATCTGGAGGATGCATACAACAGAGTATCATTTGAATACCTCATGTACATGCTCCTCAAAAGGGGGGGGGGGGTGCACCCCTTTCTAATGAGATGGATCGCTGCAGCACTGTTTCAGAGGCAGGTGATACTCAGATGTGGAAGTTGGTTAGATTGGAGCGGAAAAACTATGACTTTTGCTGATGATATTCTGATATATCGACAGTGAAGAGACAGACAGGAAATCGCCTCCACACTGCAAAACGAACTCGAACTCATCTCCTCTTTGAGTGGAGTATCAGGTACATTGGTTAATCCTAATAAAGTATCAGTTTCATAGTTCTCCCTTATCAATCATATCGTTAAGGTGGAAACACTAGTGGTACGAATGGGAGATGATGAGGTGACCAGCAAAGAATTAGCCACCTTGAAGATCATGGCAGCTGTCAACATCGAGCAGAGGCTACTTACCCTTCTGTTCCAGGGACTAGTCTTCACTCCACTCATGTTATTATTGGTTATTGGTTATTGAAGGCCTCGGTATCACTGCAAGCGAATTAAAATCCATAATTGCTCAACCGCCCGTGCCAGTGGAATCATCCGAATTATAACTCATCTTCCAAACAAAGAAAGGTAAATGTAGTCTCCATCATAGCAGTCTCAGCACACGCCAAAAGACATAAGGCGAAACTGCACAGAAAGTGAACACAACCAACTGTTCCCTGTCATACGATATCATCATTCATCTTACACAATTGGAGTATCGAAACATGATCAAAATGGATGAGACACACAGCTCACGGTGTGCACAGAGCACTTAACTCAGTAGCTCCTGCAACAAGCCGGACTTGGAACATGAGGAAACTGCAACAAGGAACACTTTGCAGACATAGCCTTCAATGGTTCCTGCCGCCTATCCATCACATTGCCCGGAAGATCACGTCCTCCTGAAAATGATGATCGTCATAGTAAATGTATGGCGCTTGATGATGTTAGGACATCGTGTTTAACTCCAACTCCGAACATACAAAACACAGTTCGTCTTCAGATTATCCCCGATGCACACCAAACGCAAGATCGCAAGATTAGCGCATGGTCGGTCTTGGGACACACGATGATCCATTATGATGACGTAGCACGCACAAAATGTCTGCGCCCATGTATTCATGATTACTCTAGTGAGTGCAGTCCACAACGAACGAAACATGGTACAAACTTCCCAAAGACGCTGACTTGACTGACTTGACGGAGCCCACCACATTAATGCGTTGTAACTTGTAAATAACTTGCGTCAACCATCTCCATCAAATGGTCACTGAACAGCACTTTGTGTGACGTAAAACGCAGATCAACATTAGACGTTGGAAGGCGCATTCACAACACTTGAATTGTCAAAACGGAGCATTGCTGTGCGTGCAACGCCAATTCAATGGCACAGATATAACAAGTAGAACATCATTTCGACTGGAATGCAGAAAATTGGAACGGAAACCCGAAGTTGATAAGAATCCAATGGAATTTCTGCAGCGATAGAGAGAACGTGTCTCAGTTCCGCCTTCTTGGAAACGGAAGTCTCCACTCATGTATGCCCTGGCAAGTCTTTCTGTCAGTACTACGCAAATTGACAGGCTGAAGAAAATACAGAATAAAGCTATACGCAATATCTTGGTGTGTACGAGGGACACTCCCTGTGAAGCAATGAGATATATTCTTGACTTTCCAACCATGGATGACAGAATCAAGATCTGGAGGGCACGAGCATACCAGAACATAAGTGCAGGTAAAGAACATCTATTGCACCATGAGGTCAACACAGGCAAATGTGGCAAGGACATAATTCTAGGAGGGGAGGACATAAGTCTAGGAGGGAAGGACATAGCTTGTCTTTGGGACTAACTTTTGGGGGTTTGGTTCTAACTTTTTTGACTATGGAATTTTTCAGTTTACATTTAACTTTTTTGCCTTTGAGACTAACTTTTTGGGTTTGGGACTAAATATTTTGGGTTTTTAGTCTAACTTTTTACTACGAGCCGAACTTTTTTAGGTTTTGGGACTAATTTTTTGACTACTAGTCTAAGCTTTTTGAGCATGTATCTAAGATTTTATTTCCGTTTGGGTCTAAATTTTTTTATTATAAAGCGACCTTTTTGTGTTTTGGGACTAACTTTGTTGCCTTTGGGACTAAGTTTTTTTTTTTGGTTTGGGACTCAATTTCTTGTTTTGAGTAACTATTTTGCCTTTGGGACTAACTTTTTGGCATTTAGGTGTAACTTTTTTGTCTTTAGATCTATTTTGAGTTTGGGACCAAACTATTTTGATTTTGGGACTAAGTTGTTTGAGTTTAGTCGTCTAACTTTTGGGGTATCAGGCGAATATTTTTGACATTGGGACTACATTTTTTGAGATTGCATCTAATGTTTTTGAGTTTGGTTCGACCTTTTTGGGTTTTGGGACTAACTTATTTACTATGAGTCCTAAGATTTTTGAGTATGTATCTACGTTTTTGTGACTAACTTTTTTTTTGACTATGTAGCGAAATTTTCTAATTTTGTGACTAATTTTGTTACCTTTGGGACTAAATTTCTGGATTTTTAATCAAACTTTTTTTTGTGTCGTCGGGACTAACTTTTTGGGGTTTGGGTCTCTAAATTTTTTTTTATTTTGAGTGTAACTATTTTGCCTTTGGGCCTACATTTTTGGCCTTTGGATCTAACTTTTTTGTCTTTGTTACTAACTTTTTGGTCTTTGGGTCTAACTATTTTGATTTTGGGACTAAGTTGTTTGGGTTTTGATTCTAACTTTTAGAGTATGAGACGAACTTTTTTTGACTTTGCGACTAATTTTTTGAGTTTGCTTCTAATGTATTTAACTTTGGGTCTACGTTTTTGGATTTTGGGACTAACATTTGGGGGTTTGGGAATACATTTTTTGAGTATGCATCTAAGTTTATTTTTCTTTGGTTCTAACTTTTTTTTACTTTTGGGTCTAAGCTATTCGAGTATGGATCTAAGATTTTTTACATACAATGACCACCTTTAATGTTGTCTGTCATTGGTTGAAGTGGAAAACATTGGTATTGCAGCCTTCAGAGATCATATAGAGGTCATGGAACTCCTCTGGTATTGCATCAGGGGTCAACTCGAGTTCAAGTAACCCACCACCCGCATTATCCTCCTCCTATCGATGACCCGCCAGGCGCTACATATGAATTAACCCTCTTCTCTGGTCGGTTAATCTAGATCTAACATTTTGACAATTAGACGAATTATTTTGACTTTGGGACTAGTTTTTTTACTATGAGACTAATTTGGACTTTCGTTCCTAAATTGTTTACCTTCCCCCCTATTTTTCTGACCTTCCCTCATAGTTTTCTGACCTTCTCTCCTAGTTTTCCTCTCCTGCTTCGTAGTTTTCTGCTCTTGGTTCCTAGTTTTCTGCCCTGGTTTTCTAGTTTATCTGATCTACAATAACCACCTTTAATGTTGCCTGTCTTTTTTTGTAGTGGAAAACATGTAAATCCAAAGAAGTTAAGATAAATGCAAGAATAAAAATGTCAAACTTCATTGTTAAGTCAGTCCAACAAAACCGTCCTCTGCTAATACAAACATGTCTTCTAACACTTTCAAGCATGTCCTTTGTCAATACAACATGTTCTCTGCTAAATTTTGACTATGCATCAATGGGACTTACATATAGGTTTCTTCGCTTATCAATATGCGAAACTTCGTATATTAGATTTTTATTTTGAGTTCTTAGATAAGTTTGTAGATAGGTCTTTTATATTGAATGTTATTGTTTTTTCACTGGTGTTGTATATTCTACAAAATTATCCTAAGGTCTTTGTCTTAATTCCATAGTTTCTGCCCCCGTCTGTACAAAAACCTTGGTTGGATTACATATACCAATAAGACAATGTTATCTGTCTGCTATAAACCAAATAAGTGGAGACCCTAAATCTCACATTAAAAAAGAACTATAACTTTGTTTCCCTCTTTAATTTAATATCGATCCTTGTTAAATAACAATGGACCATTTTTTTATCTCCCCTTAATTTACAGACACGGTCAGCTCCCCATGCGCCGCGCGCGCGTGAGACGTTTGCGGTGGCTTGCTATATATCTTTGTTAATTTATGGGTAAATACGGATAAATACTCCCTGCTATACTACTTACAATCCACACTGCTTCAGCGGGAATCGAACACGGGTTGTCTAAATGTCGGATGGAAAGAACAATAGTGGAAGCCATGGTTCCTGGGCGACGCATCAGGTGCAGATCAAGAAGAACATGGTTTCAAGACATCAAGGAGGCCTTGAACATGACAACAGAAGAAGTGGGAGATCTGGCTAGAGACGGGATTCATTCAGACGTGTTGTGGTAAATACAACGTTCTGTGGGAGATCTGGCTAGAGATAGATATTCTTTCAGACGGGCTGTGGTGAATGCAACGTTCTGTGGGAGATCTGGCTAGAAACAGAGATTCTTTCAGACGGACTGTGGTGAATGCAACGTTCTACAAGGGATATTCGAGCTGATGATGACAATAATGTTTTTCCATTGACTTTATTTCCAAGAACCTTGAAGTAATTAGAGCTATTTAGCCTTCATATGCCACACCACTTTATGTGTTTGTTGCAGGACATAATTCCAATAATTTGTTGGTCTCATAATTTCTCACTGACTTTTCCAGCAATATTCATGGATTTTCTCAAACAACTTATCTCACATGTTGGGATATTTCTTTTTTGTACCATAGATATTAATGATATAATCACTCAGGACACATCCGTAAGAGGTACATTTTCAATTATTATTTTTTAAATTTAGGATTGAATAAAATATAGTATAATACACTTATAACGAGAATCCTGGGGATATAATCGCGCACAAATTACGTGAAAAGTGCTATAGCGGAGAATTTATTATATATAAAAGAGCGGTAGGTTGTGGTTATGGTTTTGGAAGGCCCCGGTATCACTGCAAACGAATTAAAATCCATAATTGCTCAACCGTCCGTACCAGTGGAATCATCCGAGCTAATATTTCATCTCCCAAACAAAGAAAGGTAGCTGTAGTCCCCATCAGAGCAGTCTCAGCATACGCCGAAAGACATAAGGCGAAACCGCACAGAAAGTGAACACAGCCATCTCTTCTCCATCATACAATATCATCATTCATCGTAAACAATCGGAATATCGAAACACAGCGGTAAGTGTGTAAGCCTAATGACATTCGAGAATCCAACAGAAATTTTTTTTTAACCAAAAATTCTCAGTTTTCCTTCATTATCCCATATTTTAGAAAATGTTTCAGAACAAAAGGTAATTACCCAGTCTTCAAAACTATTATGCATTTTGTGAAATTTGCCTAACGAAAGAAAACTGTTAACAATACCATGGTATTCGTAAAGTCTCACTACACTTTGTATATAAAAGACATTTGAAAAAAAAGTAAATGTTGTTGTTGCGTTCGCCAGCTTTTCCCTGACAGCCGTGTGCACAGGGGTCCCTCTCCACACAGGCAGATAACTCCGACTTCGGAGGTACTCATGTTTTTTTCCGTTGATGAGTAACTGACGTTTCCAGCCGGGCCTCGCTGCTGAGACCAGGGGTGGTTGTCGCAGAGAGAAATCATTTTTAAAAAATCCCAACCGGTGGAGCCGAGATTTGAACTCACAACCTCTCTGTCCCGAGGCCGGCATCCTGCCTCGAGACCAACCAGTCCCCCATGGACTTTAAATATAAGGAAACTGCAACAAGGAACACTTTTCATGCATAGCCTGCAATGGTTCCTGCCGCCTATCCACCATATACCAGAAGTTCACGTCCTCCCGAAAGTAATGATCGTCATATTTCTTTAAAAAATGTATAGCGTTTGATGATTTTAGGCCATCGTTGTTGACTCCAGTTTCGCACATATAAACACACAGTTAGTCAGATTATCCCCGTCGCACATAAAACAACAGAACGTAAGTTTAGCGTAAGGCCGGTCTCGGGATTTACGATGAGCCATTACGATGACATAGCACACATAACAATGGCGCAAGCACAGCAAAGACGCGCCCTTTAGATTCTTGATTACTCTAGTGAATGTAGCCTACGACGAGCAGAACACGGTGCAAATTCCCTAAAGAGATAAAACTGCGGCTGACGAAGCATTTCACATTAATAAGTAACAGGGAAATAACTTGCGTCAAGCAAATCCAACAACGGTCATGGACAGCACCAATGTGACGTAAAGCGCAGAACAAGCCTAGACGATTTAAGGTCGCATTCACAACACTTGATTTGTTGAAAATGGTATATCGCCGGCGTACGACAGTGTTTTATCAGCGCAGATGTAATAAGTAGATCATTATCTTCACTTTAACTCATAGGAGTGCGATGGAGACTTGAAATTAATCAGACATCGAATGCACTTTTTGCAGCGATCGAGAGAAGTGGACTAGATCCGACATCTTAGAAATGGAAGTAAATGACGTAATTAAAAAAATGTGCTTAAAAAGTAATTAAATTAGTTACAATAGTTACTGCTATTGTCTAATGCTGTTTTGAGCAATCTGAAAAGTACCAATAAAATATTCATTGCAAAAGGTGTTGGAAATGTCCAACACGGGCTTCAAGATATGACTGTACATATATCTTCATATTGTCAAATACTTTCTGTAACGTGTCTGTTGTTATTTCTTGAGTGGTAATTCGGATTGATTGTTTCAGGTCCTCAATTGTGAGTACATTACTTTTGAAAACATTTCCTTTCAAGAAACCCAATAGATAATAATCTAATGAAGTTAGATCCGGAGAACGAGCAGGCCAAATCCCAGGTGATATTATGCGATTTGCGAAAATTGTCTCCAAAAAATGCAATGATGTTCTAGCTGTGTGTGCAGTTGCACCATCTTGCTTGAACCATGCTTCCTCAATTTCATGTTCATTCAGCTGTTCTAAAAAAAAGTTCCAGTATGTCAGTACGGTACCTATCGTCATTAATAGTGTTGTTGAAGAAAATTGGTCAAATTAAACGTTTTCTACTGACGGCACACTATACCCCAATTTTTATATCGTGTAGAGGCACTTCTTGAAATGCATTAGGGTTAAAACTGCTCCAAGTACAATTATTTTAGCTATTAACACATCCAGATAGATGAAACCATGCCTCATCAGAGAAGAATGTTACATCAAGAATCGATTCGTCTTCTTCAGCTAAAAATGCTTAAAACCACGCGCATGCAGTAGTTCACACTGGATTGATAGTCACACTCTTTTAGCTCAGACACAACAGAAATGATGTATGGATAAAAACTTAACCAGTGTTTAAGAGTTTTTACGCTGTGCCCACTGATACGTTCACTTGTTGCGACATTTTCCTTAAGGACTTGCTTGGACTTTTCAGATTATGTCTTGCAGTGGCGTATTATCTATGATACCGCAGCTACCGCCGGTAGCCTGAACATATTAACGAAATACAAAAGGAAATGGTAATTTATTATATTTTTTATAATTATATTACACATTTTCGAATATTCTATTACACATTTCGTAAGCCAATATGATTTATTTGCTTTGATTTGCATTTATTAAAGCAAGGTTTTCCTCTAGCCACTATAACGTTTGTGAATGTTATAAATATTCTACATTGAAACCTCTAGGAGCCAGCGGTACATTTTCCCTCTGTCCAGACCAAGTATTAACGATCTTGACATTCAAAAATAGGAATCAAAATAATATAGGAGGGTGTTGCCGCTAGATGAATGCGGTTTCATTGGTTAATTTTAGTTCTAGCCAATGAGAATTATCACAAAGTGAAAGTGAAATTATGTCTCATTACCGGAACTTCCTTAGCTATTTATAACTACATTATGCGAATCAGCATCTGTAGAAAGAACTTTTTCTGCTCTCAAGAGAATCAAATCTTATTGTCGCTCAACTCAGACACAAGAACGCTTATCTGATTTGGCATTAATGTCCATTGAGAAATCAATCCCTCAGAAACTTAGAAACCAACCCAAACGTACTTTCAATGACAAAGTCATCAAAACATTTTCGTCCCAAACAAGACGGATATAATTAACGTAAATAAGTAAGTAATTTAAAATGTAGTGAAATCATTAAAAAATATTACTTTATGTTAGACTACTGAATATAATGTTTGCTTTTATTTATTATGTCAGCGGTAGCCCAGACCCCAAAACCAGTATAGGCTACTGATGTCTTGGATATCTAGACATTTTTCTTCAGACACAGCAGACCTATCAGATCGCGGAACATCTTCCACACTTCTCGTAGCACGAAACTTATTTAACACATTTCCTACCGTAATACGATGAGGAGATTGTTTATCAGGAAATCTTGCTATGAATCTTTGAACAACCATCCCTGTGTATCGACCGTCATTTCGAAACACTTGTTTTAAAAAAATTATTTCTTCCTGTGATAACATAATTCTGTTTTGGGTGCAAAGAATTGCTCCAGCTGATGGGATTTCTCAGAAGAATGTTGAAAGTTCTCTGGACAGCTAAAAAGACCAATGAGGAAGTTCTCAATGAGGCTTACACAAAAAGGGAGCTCCTAAAAATATCAGAAAGAAACAATCAACATTATTCGGGCACATCATGAGAAGAGGAAAGTTGGAATACTTGGTTACAACTGGCAAAATAAAAGGAAAGAGAGATCGCGGACGACAAAGAGAGAAAATACTGGATAGCTTGGTGTCATGGCATGGAAAACAGTCAACAACAGAACTGATACGATGCACTGTAGATAGAAGATTGTGGAAGGACATGATCGCCTACGCCAACCGGTATGGCACATGAGGATGATGAAATGACATCCATTCACTGCATTTTGCTTCACGATGGACTGTGCAGCACATTTCTTGATGACGTCATTTACTTTTTTTATGTGCTCTATATTCAAAGTGTACAGATACTTTACGAACACATTTACTTTGCTTCTTCTTCTTCTTCTATCCTTCCTCTACTGCCGTTGGCGTCGTTCTTACTTTGCTTGTTGATATGAAATCGTGTGACCAAGCTGTTAGGGTGATTATAAGATCTACTTGCACACGGTAGTGTTATATGGTATAACATACCATATGATATATGTATATATTTGATATTTTGACGATGATATACATATAGATTTGGTGAAATAAAGCATACAGCACACATTTTGGCTGCTGTTGACTGTCATTTATTGGATAGGCCAGTTGCAAAAAGGTTTTAATCATAAAGGCTGAATATTGGTACATACAGAATTCTCTACACGCTTGTTTAACTCTATTCGCAAGTTATAGTCCGTTCAGAAATTCATAATCACACCTGAATTAGTTTTGCGTAATAACCGTTTGTTATTTTGCTTTCAAAATTTGCATGTAATCTTAGAATATTGATGACGTTATAGAAATATTTTTTGCTCTGAGAAATTTGATCTAGTTTAAAAGTTTTCTTCTTTAGGCTATATTAAATTACCCTGTTCGAATTTGACACCATTTTAGGATATATACATTAATTTGGTGCGATCGTTCACGTAAAATACTTTGGCTATTGCAGAAACACTAACTTCGGAAAATCCCGTGCACAAAACTGAATTGTTATTGAACGACATGACGCACCATGGCCTTGGCAATAATTACCGAAGGGAAGGCGTATCTTTATTAATTTTGTGAAGACTCAGTAGACAATTTGTTGACTTTAAATACCAATATTTATATCTAAATTACAATGAGTTTGAAATGCAAATTTATAACTATGCAAAAGATTACTTTTTTACTATATCAGCACTTCCTTAGGGAATCCAAGATGGGGCATCTATATTGTGAGATCCGTGAGCGGCGGAGTGAACGGTATGATATTGTATATTTGGACGAATCATGGGTCAACGCACACCACACCTATGCTAAAGAATGACAGTCAGTAAATGGCAAACTCAAAAGAACAATTCCGAGCAGCAAAGGCCAGCACATTATATTAACGCATGCTGGAAGCACTGAAAACGGCCTTGTCCATGATGCGGGACTTATTTTCCAATCAAAAAGTACCGACGGTAGTGACTACCATACTGAAATGAATGGAAACATTTTCAGGCACTGATTGGAGAACGATCTTTTACCAATCCTGGAGAGACCTTCATGCATAGTCATGGATAATGCATCATACCACAATGTCGTATCTGAGGAAGACAAAGTGCCTACTGCATCAAATACAAAAGAGCAAATTAGGACATGTCTTGCGAATGAAAATGTCAAATTTGACGACACATATTTAAAACCCGAATTGTTACAACTTGTGAAGAATACGAATAAGAAAAAGGTGTACCATGTTGACAAAATCATTGAGAAATACGGCCACATCTCTCTTCGACTCCCTGCATATCATGCGCACCATCCAATCGAACTTTTCTGGGCTCACGTCAAAGGACATGTTGCAGAGCAAAACAGGACGTTTGTGATGTTGAAGTTCTGACGCGCGAGTCTCTCTCAAAAATAGACATTCCGTTCTGGAAGAAGTGTGTTGAACATGTGCTGCGGGTGAAAGATGAGTACTGGAAACGAGATGGATTACTTTTTGTCCAGCCAGTAATGATTATCAACCTCTTGGAATCGTCAGATTCGGAATGATTAAAATTAAGATGAATTCAATTCGAGCTGCAGTTAGGACGTCCTGGGGTCTAATGGTGACCGAAGGACAAGACTAATTGTAACCAATTGAATTCATGTTTGCAAATACACATAGCCGCTATCGTAAAAACGATGTTGTTAATGAAACGTAGACCTGATCAACAGGTAAAAGAAAAAGAGGAAGACCCAGGGAGACACTGAGAAGAACATTGATGAGAGAGGCAAGAGCAGCAGGAATCGGCTCCCTCAATGAGATAGAACTGCTTGCACAGAACAGAGACAGATGGCGAGATTTGATAAAATATCTTTAAAAGAAAACTGCTAGAACAAAAATTCATATAGGAGAAGGTGTATCTTGGTCTACGCCCTATGGGCCGGTTACGGCTCGAAAGGTCAATAGATAGATAGAAATACACATAACGAACACCACCCACAATTAAGCACTATGCAGATACGCCTCTGACAAGAATTGCACTAAACTGGACAATTTAACACGATTACTGTGAACTCTAAAATTTGAATCAACTTGTGTGATATCGTCATTAAAGATCAAAGGAATTCGCTGATGTGCAAAATCTGTTGTGTTTGTGGAATAAAAAATACCAAAATCTTTGCGTCATCAATATTCTAAGATTGCATGGACATTTTGAAACCAAAATAACAAGCGGTTATCACGCAAAACTAATTCAGGTGTGATTATGAATTTCTGAACGGACTATAGTACATTTGTTACCGCGCATGTGATGTTGATGGAAAAAAATTGGGCAGAAAGTTAATATTAAAATCAGGAATATGCTGCAAAAATAATATTTCCTCAAGCTAACTACACACAATCCTGAAGGACAGAAACAACATTATGTCGGCGCTTACAAGTGGTAATGTCGAACTTCTTGCAAAGGATGTCACCACTCAATCTGTTTCTAAAGTTTACATAATACATTCCCCTATTATCAATGGTAAGACGGATATAACGAGATACAGTTTCACAATATATCGAAAATCTCGTTATAACCAGATTAATTATATATAGGAAGCCGCATAGCTCAGTGGTTAGTGAACTGGACTACAAAGGACAGGAGGTAGGGTTCGATACCAACCGACGGCTCCGGTTCACCCAGCCTTTAATGGGTACCGGATTTTTTTCTGGGAAAGTAAAGCGGCACGGGCGTAGTACCGACCACATTGCCCAAAAAATCATGCGCTGAAGGTCTGTAAATTTATGGTCACTAACACCATATTCCCTATACGTATCTTCGTGTTTCGGGGGCTCTTTACTTTATATATATATCATCATCATCAAGTACCGGGCCTATTGGCGTAGGTGATCATGTCTCTCCACAACTTTCGATCTCGGCAGCTATTTATCATTTCTGTTGTTGACCTTTTGCCAAGCCATTCTCTTAAGCTGTCTGGTATTTTTTCTCTTTTCTTCCCTCTATCTCTTCGTCCCTCAATTTTTCCAGTTGTTACAATATATTCCAGTTGTTCTCTTTTCATTACATGGCCAAAAACTTATGATTGTTTCTTCCCAATATTGGAAATTACCTCTCTTTTTGCTTTGACCTCTCTCAGAACATCTTCATTACTATTCTTAGATGTCCATGGTACTCTGAACATTCTTCTGTAAAACCACATTTCTACAGACTCCAGTGATTTTCTTGTCTGTTGTCCTATTGTCCATGATTCGCATCCACATGTTAAGACTGGCTCAACATAACATTTAAGACCTCTTTTTCTTGTTTCTATTGTCAAAAATGGATTGCATAGTATCTTCCTCATTTTTTGGAAAGCTGCTTTTGCCTGAACCATTCTGCATCTCACCTCTTTTGTACATCTTCCGTCTGAGGTTAACAAAGTTCACAAATATTTAAATTCATTTACCTGTTTTAATATTGTTCCACGTGTCTTTATTTTGCACTGAGGTGATGTCTTTTTCTTTGTTGTTACCATTACCTCTGTTTTTTTTGCTATTAAGGCTGAGTCCTTTATTTTTGCTTTCTTTCACTATAATGTCCAACATTTCTTGTAACTCATTTTCACTCTTAGCGATTAAGACCGTATCATCAGCATACCTTAGATTATTTATATTATGCCCTCCAAATGTTATTCCAGGCATGTCCCTTATGTATCTTAAAATAATTTCACTATAAATATTAAACAAATCTGGTGACTGCACAAAACCTTGTCTAATATCATCATCAAGTGCCTTCTGCGCAACGAAGGTTGGCTACCATGGAGCGCCGTTCTGCTCTGTCTCTTGCTTTGATGGTGCAGGTTGTCATAAGCTGATTTGTCCATCTTTTAATGTTACTCGTCCATTTTAGTCTTGGTCTGCCTCTGCCTCATTTACCTTGTATTTTCCCCTCCAGGATTACTTTTAGTAGGCTGTTGTGTCTTTTAACATGGCCCAAAAATCGCATTTGTCTTGTTTGAATTGTGCTTAGTAGTTCTCTTTTCATTTTTAGTTGTTTTAAGACTTCATAGTTTGTTTTCTTTTCCTTCCATCCAATTCTACCTTTTCTTCTATATATCCACATTTCAAAGGCTTCAATTCTCTGTTCTGTTTTCTTGTCTAATGTCCATGTTTCTGCACCATATAGGAATATTGAGAAGATGTAACATTTTGCTATTCTTAGTTTTAGCCCTGGTGTTATTAGTTTTGATGTTAGTATGTTCTTCATGACATTAAAATTACATTTTGCCATTTCTATTCTTTTGTTTATTTCAGTTGTTCATTTTCCATCACTGGTTATAGTATGTCCAAGGTAGTTGTAGTTCTGAACTGTCTCCAGGTCTATTCCTTCAATTTTTATATCCACTTGTGGGTTTTGAGTATTTTCTTTGTTTATGATCATAATTTTAGTATTTTTGATATTCATATCTAGTTCATATTTTTTGCTTGTGATGTTAATTTCATTAAGTAATTGTTGTAGATCTTTAGAATTTTCTGCAAGCAGTACAGTATCATCAGCATATCTTAGGTTATTGATTATCTTTCCATTAATGTTTAGGCCTGGAATCTCCGTGATGTTTTTAAATATTTGCTCAGTGTATAGATTGAACAAGCTTTGTGATAGGATGCATACATGTCTTACTCCTCTTTTTATATCGATGGGTGTAGAGCTCTCTTTGTTATATTTTATTATTACTGTTTGCTCCCAGTATAAATTACATATTAGTCGTATGTCGATGTTATCTAGATGTTTCTCTTTTAGACATTCTATAAGGCGAGAAAGGAGGGTTGGGCAATGGACTGGCTATCCCATACTGTAACAAAAAATAAGCCGAAAAAACTTCACAAACATTGAAACAACAGAAATGGGATCCAGTGGTCACTGACCAAACAACTTGATGATTTAGACTTTGCTGATGACATAGCTCAACTATCACACAGCCATCAACAGATGCAGGATAAAATGAGCATACTTGATGACAGATCACAACAGCTAAGTCTGAAGATTAATAGAGATAAGACCAACATTATGAGAATTAATACAGTTGGCAATAACCAAATAAAACTAGGAGAAATACCTCTAATAGACGTACAATCTTACATATATCTGGGCAGTAATATAGATAAAGAGGGATATCGAGATAAATGATACCAAAATAAGGATATCAAAAGCAAGAGGAGCTTTCATTGCACTTGGAAACATATGGAAATCTAAAGCAACTAGGTTAAGTACAAAAATAACAATTTTCAACTCAAATGTTAAGTCGGTCCTATTATATGGCTGTGAAACATGGAGAAAAACAGGTCTATTCCTTCAATTTTTATATCCACTTGTGGGTTTTGAGTATTTTCTTTGTTTATGATCATAATTTTAGTATTTTTGATATTCATATCTAGTTCATATTTTTTGCTTGTGATGTTAATTTCATTAAGTAATTGTTGTAGATCTTTAGAATTTTCTGCTAGTAGTACATTATCGTCAGCTTATATTAGGCTATTGATTATCTTTCCATTTATGTGTAGGCCTGGCATCTCTATGATGTTTTTAAAAATTTGCTCAGTGTATAGATTGAACAAGCTTTGTGATAGGATGCATCCCTGTTTTACTCCTCTTTTTATATCAATGGGTGTAGGGTTCTCTTTGTTATATTTTATTATTGCTGTTTGCTCCCAGTATATATTACATATTAGTCGTATGTCCATGTCATCTAGATTTATCTCTTTTAGGCATTCTATAAGTTGTTTGTGGTGTACTCTATCAAAAGCTTTGGTGTAGTCTATGAAGCAGACATATATTGGTTTGTTTACTTCTGTGTACTTTTCGATTAATGTTCTCAAGCAGAATATGGCTTCAGTAGTATAGTAGGAAGGATTTGACCCGAATTTAGGCGCTAAATTAACAAAGATATATAGTAGGCGCGCGGCGCGCCTAATGTACCGTAGGCGCAGGGGGAGTTAACCGTGACATTTCGTGTCGGGATGTTGACCTCTAGTCCCGGTGACCCCGGAAGTGCGCTGTTTATGGCTGGTGTGTGCTGACTTTGGAGCGCTTGGTGTACTTGAGCGATAGTGATAGGTTAGTAGATTATACAACATCAGGTTTCTCATAAGGAGGTTTCTTCTGGGCGCCTAATGTACTGTAGGCGCAGGGGGAGTTAACTGTGACATTTCGTGTCGGGATGTTGACTGGGGGTGTCTGTCGGCGTGACCTCGGCGCTCCGTATTTTAAAAATTCCGAATTATTTTTTAACTGTGACATTTCGTGTCGGGATGTTGACTGGGGGTGTCTGTCGGCGTGACCTCGGCGCTCCGTATTTTAAAAATTCCGAATTATTTAAAAAAAACAGTCTCCATCTGATTTCGAACACGGGTCTACGGCGTGCCAGGCCAGACACTTACCACTATGCTACAGGCGATCACAGAATTAGAGGCTGAATGAGACAGGTGAATAGTGAGGCTTTTGTTGGTGCCTGACAGCTAGCTAGTAGTAGAGAAAGATTGACCCGCATTTAGGCGCTAAATTAACGAAGATATATAGGGCGGCGATGAAATCATCTCTGAAAGACTTCTCCATCTGTGAAAACGACTGGCAACATCTGGCAAGTGATCGCACATCATGGAGAGCACGTATAAGGAACGGTACAACAACATTTGAGACTGTTCTAAGACAGGACTTAGAAGAGAAGAGACTCATGAAAAAGGATGGTAAACCCTGTGGACCAGCGAGCCTGACCTG
This sequence comes from Megaustenia siamemsis, assembly GCA_032433765.1. Taxonomy (NCBI): domain Eukaryota; kingdom Metazoa; phylum Mollusca; class Gastropoda; order Stylommatophora; family Ariophantidae; genus Megaustenia; species Megaustenia siamemsis. The sequence goes on from JAVIAB010000102.1 coordinate 19,057,694, forward strand.
TTCATTATGTGACCGCGTGTGTTTGTCAAACATTGGTAGAATTAGCCACGAGAGAAGCTGTTCGGCAAAAACAATACCTCAAAAAAATACGCAATAGCCTCCACTAGACCGTCTGACAAGACGAAAAGGGCCATATTTATTTATAGGGCGGCGCCCCGCGCGCATAACGCGTGCGGCGCAGAGGGAGTTAACCGTGACATTTCATGTCGGGATGCCCGGTGACCTCTCGTTGACCTCTCAACCTCTCGGCGCCATGGTCGGGGTGAGCTCTCGCAGTGGGGGACCTGTTATGATCAAAGACCCTATTTCTCTGTGAAATTTCTCACTTGGGTAACTTAAGCTGGTCTAGCCGTCTAACAGAGAGACAGTAAATTAATGTACTTTTGATATTCTATTACTGTTGTGTTTTTTTTTTGTACTGGTTGTAGTAATAGTAGTAGTAGTTAAAGTCGTTATTGAAGTTGTACAACTAGTGTGACTTGTATTTTGTAGAGTTATAACAGACAAGTGGGGGCTATGCCTTTTTTTTCATGTATAGTAGAGAGACGGTAGAGTCTTATAGTTATTTTTATGCATGACAACTTTAATGTATCTATAAAATTCATTTTGAAATTAATGGAAACATACAACTTACTCAGGGCTTGGCCAACTAACAGCAACGGTCTTGCTAATATATTTAACCCGTGGAAACATCAGCATCATGAGACTTATTAATGTCCAAATTGACCGCTTGTTCATAACACGGATACGACAGCGATGATGACTTTAACGGGTACACAATCAAAGATCCCGTGGGTTTTGTTTTAGTCGATGACAACTTTTGAAATAATAGCTGACGACTTTTGTATTAGCAGATGACAGCTTTCAATGACTGTTTACATGCTATGTCATTGTAGCAGTCATGTATGTCATGTCGAGGTAGTAGACACGTATGTCATGTCATTGTAACAGTCATGTCAATGTAACAGTCATATCGTTGTAATAGTCAGCTCGTTGTAACAGTCACGTGTGTCATGTCGTTTTATCAGAGACATATGGTATGTCGTTGTAACAGTCATTTCGTTGTAATAGGCATCTCGTTGTAACAGTCACGTATGGCATGTCGTTTTATCAGACACGTATGGTATGTCGTTGTAACAGACATGTTGTTGTATCAGTCATGTCGATGTAGTAGACACGTATGTCATGTCATTGTAACAGTCATGTCAATGTAACAGTCATGTCAATGTAACAGGCATTTCGTTGTAATAGTCATCTCGTTGTAACAGTCACGTATGTCATGTCGTTCTATCAGACACGTATGGTATGTCGTTGTATCAGCGAGGTCGATGTAGTAGACACGTATGTCATGTCATTGTAACAGTCATGTCAATGTAACAGTCATGTCAATGTAACAGGCATTTCGTTGTAATAGTCATCTCGTTGTAACAGTCACGTATGTCATGTCGTTTTATCAGACACGTATGGCATGTCGTTGTAACAGACATGTCGTTGTATCAGTCATGTCGATGTAGTAGACACGTATGTCATGTCATTGTAACAGTCATGTCAATGTAACAGTCATGTCAATGTAACAGGCATTTCGTTGTAATAGTCATCTCGTTGTAACAGTCACGTATGTCATGTCGTTTTATCAGAGACGTATGGTATGTCGTTGTAACAGACATGTCGTTGCATCAGTCATGTCGATGTAGTAGACACGTATGTCATGTCGTTGTAACAGACACGTATGGTATGTCGTTGTAACAGACATGTCGTTGTATCAGGCATGTCGATGTAGTAGACACGTATGTCATGTCATTGTAACAGTCATGTCAATGTAACAGTCATGACAATGTAACAGGCATTTCGTTGTAATAGTCATCTCGTTGTAACAGTCACGTATGTCATGTCGTTTTATCAGACACGTATGGCATGTCGTTCTAACATACATGTCGTTGTATCAGTCATGTCGATGTAGTAGACACGTATGTCATGTCATTGTAACAGTCATGTCAATGTAACAGTCATGTCAATGTAACAGTCATTTCGTTGTAATAGTCATCTCGTTGTAACAGTCACGTATGTCATGTAGTTTTATCAGAGACGTATGGTATGTCGTTGTAGCAGACATGTCGTTGCATCAGTCATGTCGATGTAGTAGACACGTATGTCATGTCGTTGTAGCAGACACGTATGGTATGTCGTTGTAACAGACATGTCGTTGTATCAGGCATGTTGATGTAGTAGACACGTATGTCATGTCATTGTAACAGTCATGTCAATGTAACAGTCATGACAATGTAACAGGCATTTCGTTGTAATAGTCATCTCGTTGTAACAGTCACGTATGTCATGTCGTTTTATCAGACACGTATGGTATATCGTTGTAACAGACATGTCGTTGTATCAGTCATGTCGATGTAGTAGACATGTATGTCATGTCAATGTAACAGTCATGTCAATGTAACAGTCATGTCAATGTAACAGTCATTTCGTTGTAATAGTCATCTCGTTGTAACAGTAACGTATGTCATGTTGTTTTATCAGAGACGTATGGTATGTCGTTGTAGCAGACATGTCGTTGTATCAGGCATGTCGATGTAGTAGACACGTATGTCATGTCATTGTAACAGTCATGTCAATGTAACAGTCATTTCGTTGTAATAGTCATCTCTTTGTAACAGACACGTATGTCATGTCGTTTTATCAGACACGTATGGTATGTCGCTGTAACAGACATGTCGTTGTATCAGTCATGTCGATGTAGTAGACACATATGTCATGTCCTTGTAACAGTCATGTCAATGTAACAGTCATGTCAATGTAACAGTCATTTCGTTGTAATAGTCATCTCGTTGTAACAGTCACAGATGTCATGTTGTTTTATCAGACACGTATGGTATGTCGTTGTAACAGACATGTCGTTGTATCAGTCATGTCGATGTAGTAGATACGTATGTCATGTCATTGTAACAGTCATGTCAATGTAACAGTCTTGTCAATGTAACAGTCATTTCGTTGTAATAGTCATCTCGTTGTAACAGGCACGTATGTCATGTCGTTTTATCAGAGACGTATGGTATGTCGTTGTAACAGACATGTCGTTGTATCAGTCATATCGATGTAGTAGACACGTATGTCATGTCATTGTAACAGTCCTGTCAATGTAACAGTCATGTCAATGTAACAGTCATTTCGTTGTAATAGTCATCTCGTTGTAACAGTCACGTATGTCATGTCGTTTTATCAGACACGTATGGCATGTCGTTGTAACAGACATGTCGTTGTATCAGTCATGTCGACGTAGTAGACACGTATGTCATGTCATTGTAACAGTCATGTCAATGTAACAGTCATGTCAATGTAACAGTCATTTCGTTGTAATAGTCATCTCGTTGTAACAGTCACGTATGTCATGTCGTTTTATCAGAGACGTATGGTTTGTCCTTGTAACAGACATGTCGTTGCATCAGTCATGTCGATGTAGTAGACACGTATGTCATGTCGTTGTAACAGACACGTATGGTATGTCGTTGTAACAGACATGTCGTTATATCAGGCATGTCGATGTAGTAGACACGTATGTCATGTCATTGTAACAGTCATGTCAATGTAACAGTCATGACAATGTAACAGGCATTTCGTTGTAATAGTCATCTCGTTGTAACAGTCACGTATGTCATGTCGTTTTATCAGACACGTATGGCATGTCGTTGTAACATACATGTCGTTGTATCAGTCATGTCGATGTAGTAGACACGTATGTCATGTCATTGTAACAGGCATGTCAATGTAACAGTCATGACAATGTAACAGGCATTTCGTTGTAATAGTCATCTCGTTGTAACAGTCACGTATGTCATGTCGTTTTATCAGAGACGTATGGTATGTCGTTGTAACAGACATGTCGTTGCATCAGTCATGTCGATGTAGTAGACACGTATGTCATGTCGTTGTAACAGACACGTATGGTATGTCGTTGTAACAGACATGTCGTTGTATCAGGCATGTCGATGTAGTAGACACCTATGTCATGTTATTGTAACAGTCATGTCAATGTAACAGTCATGACAATGTAACAGGCATTTCGTTGTAATAGTCATCTCGTTGTAACAGTCACGTATGTCATGTCGTTTTATCAGACACGTATGGTATATCGTTGTAACAGACATGTCGTTGTAATAGTAATCTCGTTGTAACAGTCACGTATGTCATGTTGTTTTATCAGTCACGTATGGTATGTCGTTGTAACAGACATGTCGTTGTATCAGGCATGTCGATGTAGTAGACACGTATGTCATGTCATTGTAACAGTCATGTCAATGTAACAGTCATTTCGTTGTAATAGTCATCTCGTTGTAACAGACACGTATGTCATGTCGTTTTATCAGACACGTATGGTATGTCGTTGTAACAAACATGTCGTTGTTTCAGTCATGTCGATGTAGTAGACACGTATGTCATGTCATTGTATCAGGCATGTCAATGTAACAGTCTTGTCAATGTAACAGTCATTTCGTTGTAATAGTCATCTCGTTGTAACAGGCACATATGTCATGTCGTTTTATCAGAGAAGTATGGTATGTCGTTGTAACAGACATGTCGTTGTATCAGTCATGTCGATGTAGTAGACACGTATGTCATGTCATTGTAACAGTCATGTCAATGTAACAGTCATTTCGTTGTAATAGTGGTCTCGTTGTAACAGACACGTTGGTCACCAGTACAATGAGTATTCTGTTATTGAATCATAGGTCACAATCTATTTTTAGTAACTAATCAGGTATTGCATCAGAGATCAAAATCTATTTTTAGTAACTCAACATCACCATTATAGGGGAACTGAGTAACACCATCTCTTTTTGCTCCAGCATTGAAATCTGAAATTTTCACAAAAAGAGATGGTGTTACTCAGTTCCCCTATAATGGGGATGTTGAGTTACTAAAAATAGATTTTGATCTCTGATGCAATACCTGATTAGTTACTAAAAATAGATTGTGACCTATGATCCAATAACAGAATACACATTGTACTGGTGACCAACGTGTCTGTTACAACGAGACGACTATTACAACGAAATGACTGTTACATTGACATGATTGTTACAATGACATGACATACGTGTCTACTACATCGACATGACTGATACAACGACATGTCTGTTACAACGACATACCATACGTCTCTGATAAAACGACATGACAAACGTGACTGTTACAACGAGATGACTATTACAACGAAATGACTGTTATATTGACATGACTGTTACATTGACATGACTGTTACAATGACATGACATACGTGTCTACTACATCGACATGACTGATACAACGACATGTCTGTTACAACGACATACCATACGTGTCTGATAAAACGACATGACATACGTGACTGTTACAACGAGATGACTATTACAACGAAATGACTGTTACATTGACATGACTGTTACATTGACATGCCTGATACAATGACATGACATACGTGTCTACAACATCGACATGACTGAAACAACGACATGTCTGTTACAACGACATACCATACGTGTCTGATAAAACAACATGACATACGTGACTGTTACAACGAGATGACTATTACAACGAAATGACTGTTACATTGACATGACTGTTACAATGACATGCCATACGTATCTACTACATCGACATGACTGATACAACGACATGTCTGTTACAACGATATACCATACGTGTCTGATAAAACGACATGACATACGTGACTGTTACAACGAGATGACTATTACAACGAAATGCCTGTTACATTGTCATGACTGTTACATTGACATGACTGTTACAATGACATGACATAGGTGTCTACTACATCGACATGCCTGATACAACGACATGTCTGTTACAACGACATACCATACGTGTCTGTTACAACGACATGACATACGTGTCTACTACATCGACATGACTGATGCAACGACATGTCTGTTACAACGACATACCATACGTCTCTGATAAAACGACATGACATACGTGACTGTTACAACGAGATGACTATTACAACGAAATGCCTGTTACATTGTCATGACTGTTACATTGACATGCCTGTTACAATGACATGACATACGTGTCTACTACATCGACATGACTGATACAACGACATGTATGTTACAACGACATGCCATACGTGTCTGATAAAACGACATGACATACGTGACTGTTACAACGAGATGACTATTACAACGAAATGCCTGTTACATTGTCATGACTGTTACATTGACATGACTGTTACAATGACATGACATACGTGTCTACTACATCAACATGCCTGATACAACGACATGTCTGTTACAACGACATACCATACGTGTCTGCTACAACGACATGACATACGTGTCTACTACATCGACATGACTGATGCAACGACATGTCTGCTACAACGACATACCATACGTCTCTGATAAAACGACATGACATACGTGACTGTTACAACGAGATGACTATTACAACGAAATGACTGTTACATTGACATGACTGTTACATTGACATGACTGTTACAATGACATGACATACGTGTCTACTACATCGACATGACTGATAAAACGACATGTCTGTTACAACGACATGCTATACGTGTCTGATAAAACGACATGACATACGTGACTGTTACAACGAGATGACTATTACAACGAAATGCCTGTTACATTGACATGACTGTTACATTGACATGACTGTTACAATGACATGACATACGTGTCTACTACATCGACATGACTGATACAACGACATGTATGTTACAACGACATGCCATACGTGTCTGATAAAACGACATGACATACGTGACTGTTACAACGAGATGACTATTACAACGAAATGCCTGTTACATTGTCATGACTGTTACATTGACATGACTGTTACCATGACATGACATACGTGTCTACTACATCGACATGCCTGATACAACGACATGTCTGTTACAACGACATACCATACGTGTCTGTTACAACGACATGACATACGTGTCTACTACATCGACATGACTGATGCAACGACATGTCTGTGACAACGACAAACCATACGTCTCTGATAAAACGACATGACATACGTGACTGTTACAACGAGATGACTATTACAACGAAATGACTGTTACATTGACATGACTGTTACATTGATATGACTGTTACAATGACATGACATACGTGTCTACTACGTCGACATGACTGATACAACGACATGTCTGCTACAACGACATGCCATACGTGTCTGATAAAACGACATGGCATACGTGACTGTTACAACGAGATGACTATTACAACGAAATGACTGTTACATTGACATGACTGTTACATTGACAGGACTGTTACAATGACATGACATACGTGTCTACTACATCGATATGACTGATACAACGACATGTCTGTTACAACGACATACCATACGTCTCTGATAAAACGACATGACATACGTGCCTGTTACAACGAGATGACTATTACAACGAAATGACTGTTACATTGACAAGACTGTTACATTGCCATGACTGTTACAATGACATGACATACGTATCTACTACATCGACATGACTGATACAACGACATGTCTATTACAACGACATACCATACGTGTCTGATAAAACGACATGACATCTGTGACTGTTACAACGAGATGACTATTACAACGAAATGACTGTTACATTGACATGACTGTTACATTGACATGACTGTTACAAGGACATGACATACGTGTCTACTACATCGACATGACTGATACAACGACATGTCTGTTACAACGACATACCATACGTCTCTGATAAAACGACATGACATACGTGTCTGTTACAAAGAGATGACTATTACAACGAAATGATTGTTACATTGACATGACTGTTACAATGACATGACATACGTGTCTACTACATCGACATGCCTGATACAACGACATGTCTGCTACAACGACATACCATACGTCTCTGATAAAACAACATGACATACGTGACTGTTACAACGAGATGACTATTACAACGAAATGACTGTTACATTGACATGACTGTTACATTGACATGACTGTTACATTGACATGACATACATGTCTACTACATCGACATGACTGATACAACGACATGTCTGTTACAACGATATACCATACGTGTCTGATAAAACGACATGACATACGTGACTGTTACAACGAGATGACTATTACAACGAAATGCCTGTTACATTGTCATGACTGTTACATTGACATGACTGTTACAATGACATGACATACGGGTCTACTACATCAACATGCCTGATACAACGACATGTCTGTTACAACGACATACCATACGTGTCTGCTACAACGACATGACATACGTGTCTACTACATCGACATGACTGATGCAACGACATGTCTGCTACAACGACATACCATACGTCTCTGATAAAACGACATGACATACGTGACTGTTACAACGAGATGACTATTACAACGAAATGACTGTTACATTGACATGACTGTTACATTGACATGACTGTTACAATGACATGACATACGTGTCTACTACATCGACATGACTGATACAATGACATGTATGTTAGAACGACATGCCATACGTGTCTGATAAAACGACATGACATACGTGACTGTTACAACGAGATGACTATTACAACGAAATGCCTGTTACATTGTCATGACTGTTACATTGACATGACTGTTACAATGACATGACATACGTGTCTACTACATCGACATGCCTGATACAACGACATGTATGTTACAACGACATACCATACGTGTCTGTTACAACGACATGACATACGTGTCTACTACATCGACATGACTGATGCAACGACATGTCTGTTACAACGACATACCATACGTCTCTGATAAAACGACATGACATACGTGACTGTTACAACGAGATGACTATTACAACGAAATGATTGTTACATTGACATGACTGTTACATTGACATGACTGTTACAATGACATGACATACGTGTCTACTACATCGACATGACTGATATAACGACATGTCTGTTACAACGACATGCCATACGTGTCTGATAAAACGACATGACATACGTGACTGTTACAACGAGATGACTATTACAACGAAATGCCTGTTACATTGACATGACTGTTACATTGACATGACTGTTACAATGACATGACATACGTGTCTACTACATCGACCTCGCTGATACAACGACATGTCTTTTACAACGACATACCATACGTGTCTGATAGAACGACATGACATACGTGACTGTTACAACGAGATGACTATTACAACGAAATGCCTGTTACATTGACATGACTGTTACATTGACATGACTGTTACAATGACATGACATAGTTGTCTACTACATCGACATGACTGATACAACAACATGTCTGTTACAACGACATACCATACGTGTCTGATAAAACGACATGCCATACGTGACTGTTACAACGAGATGCCTATTACATCGAAATGACTGTTACAACGACATACCATATGTCTCTGATAAAACGACATGACACACGTGACTGTTACAACGAGCTGACTATTACAACGATATGACTGTTACATTGACATGCCTTTTACAATGACATGACATACGTGTCTACTACCTCGACATGACATACATGACTGCTACAATGACATAGCATGTAAACAGTCATTGAAAGCTGTCATCTGCTAATACAAAAGTTGTCAGCTACTATTTCAAAAGTTGTCATCGACTAAAACAAAACCCACGGGATCTTTGATTGTGTACCCGTTAAAGTCATCATCGCTGTCGTATCCGTGTTATGAACAAGCGGTCAATTTGGACATTAATAAGTCTCATGATGCTGATGTTTCCACGGGTTAAATATATTAGCAAGACCGTTGCTGTTAGTTGGCCAAGCCCTGAGTAAGTTGTATGTTTCCATTAATTTCAAAATGAATTTTATAGATACATTAAAGTTGTCATGCATAAAAATAACTATAAGACTCTACCGTCTCTCTACTATACATGAAAAAAAGGCATAGCCCCCACTTGTCTGTTATAACTCTACAAAATACAAGTCACACTAGTTGTACAACTTCAATAACGACTTTAACTACTACTACTATTACTACAACCAGTACAAAAAAAAAACACAACAGTAATAGAATATCAAAAGTACATTAATTTACTGTCTCTCTGTTAGACGGCTAGACCAGCTTAAGTTACCCAAGTGAGAAATTTCACAGAGAAATAGGGTCTTTGATCATAACAGGTCCCCCACTGCGAGAGCTCACCCCGACCATGGCGCCGAGAGGTTGAGAGGTCAACGAGAGGTCACCGGGCATCCCGACATGAAATGTCACGGTTAACTCCCCCTGCGCCGCACGCGTTATGCGCGCGGGACGCCGCCCTATATATCTTCGTTAATTTAGCGCCTAAATGCGGGTCAATCTTTCTCTACTACTAGCTAGCTGTCAGGCACCAACAAAAGCCTCACGATTCACCTGTCTCATTCAGCCTCTAATTCTGTGATCGCCTGTAGCATAGTGGTAAGTGTCTGGCCTGGCACGCCGTAGACCCGTGTTCGAAATCAGATGGAGACTGTTTTTTTTAAAATAATTCGGAATTTTTAAAATACGGAGCGCCGAGGTCACGCCGACAGACACCCCCAGTCAACATCCCGACACGAAATGTCACAGTTAAAAAATAATTCGGAATTTTTAAAATACGGAGCGCCGAGGTCACGCCGACAGACACCCCCAGTCAACATCCCGACACGAAATGTCACAGTTAACTCCCCCTGCGCCTACAGTACATTAGGCGCCCAGAAGAAACCTCCTTATGAGAAACCTGATGTTGTATAATCTACTAACCTATCACTATCGCTCAAGTACACCAAGCGCTCCAAAGTCAGCACACACCAGCCATAAACAGCGCACTTCCGGGGTCACCGGGACTAGAGGTCAACATCCCGACACGAAATGTCACGGTTAACTCCCCCTGCGCCTACGGTACATTAGGCGCGCCGCGCGCCTACTATATATCTTTGTTAATTTAGCGCCTAAATTCGGGTCAAATCCTTCCTACTATACTACTGGCTTCTTTTGTCCTGCTATTTTTCCTAAATCCAAATTGCTGCTCATCTAATTCAGTATTGATTTTATTCTGAATCCCTACTTGTATAACTTTTAGCAAGATTTTTGTAACATGGCTCATTAGGCTTATTGTTCTAAAGTCACTGCTTTCAACTGCACCATTCTTTTTAGGCAATGCAATGAAAGATGATGTTTTTAGTTCATTTGGTATGTATCCTGTGTGGTACATGTCGTTTCGAATGTCTGTAATCACTTCAATGCCAAAATCTTCTAGTGCCTATATCATCTCTATCTGTATGCTGTCAGGTCCTGCTGCTTTTCCCTTTTTCATTGTTTTTATAGCTTTTTCCATCTGAGATTTTAAGATTTTATAGCCTGATGTACATTTTATAACTGGTTTCTTGTCCCTTTGATCATGAAATAGTTGTGTTATATATTCAGGCCATCTATCTATAATATCCTTATTGTTTGTTAGCATTTTTCCTTTTTTGTCTGCAATGCATCCACCTTCTGTGGCTTTTTTTTATTTTTATTAGTCATTCTCTTTATTTCTGTGTGCATTCCTCTTAAGTCTTGTTTGCTTTCCATAGTTTCTATTTCTATACATTTTTGGCTTATCCAGTCTTCTTTTTTCCTTTTTGCACATTTTGCGTATCTCATTATCTACTTTATTGTATTGGGCAGTGTTCTTCGCTTGTCTCCTTACTTCCATTTTTTTCTAAGATTATGTTAGTTATCCATTTTTGTTTTTTGTTCTTTTCTCTTAATACATATATATTTCTGAATAATGTAAAGGAATTTTAAAAACTTGAATTTTTTAAAGTTAAAATGTTTCGCCCTTCTTTCATATATAAATATGTATAGTGTATGTCTGTTTTTTCTTCCTTTCATATGTCTGTGTGGTGGGTGTACGTGTCTTTGACACTCCGATTACCCCCATTTTTTTCAATTTGTCTTTGTCAGTTTTGTTTCGGTATTCTTACATATATCTCTTTTCCCAACAAGCCCTTTCACCTCTTTCTTTTCATTACCATTCCGCCGCTTCTTTTTTTCATGTCTCCCCCCCCCCCGCCCACCCCTTAACTATCAGTCCATACCAGCACTCCAATACCGGTCCATACTAAACCTAATGCGGTACCCAGATGATAAGGTCGCCATGACGAGAAAGGAGCCGATGGTGACCATTTTGCACTACTGACATAACACTGAAGTACTTTTTAAATTATCTCCATTGTAAAAATTATGGATTGCTATAATCTTGTTCTTTCTTAGGAATACCTCTTTTGTTTGAACTACTCTATAGCTCTTCTCTGTATTGCATCTATTGTATGAATATTTAAATTCACTGATTTGTTTTAATACTGTTCCATTTACTTCAATAGTGCGTTTCAGAATAGTCTTTTTCAATTTTGCGACCGTTGTTTCTGTCGTTTTTCTATTATGCTTTGTCCTTTTATTTTTGCTTTCAGTTGCAATCATTTTCTGTAACTCATTTTTGCTTATATGATCGGCTCATATTATTTGTGTTACTAACGTCGGCTGATATTTTAGGTATGACTTTTATAGATAAATTATTTTTTGAACAACACAAAGATATTGTGATTTATTGTTGTCTTATGCATTTTAGTATTTTGTCATCATGATTTCTATTTGTTTTTTTTTACAACATATCTTATACTTCAATAAAAAAAATGTTCATAAAAGGTTGAACAAAAAAAAAAAAATAAAAAAGACTACTACGTCACAGTAGTTCGCCAGAGCGAACTATACAGAAAAATATGTAGCTGAAAATAAAGGCTGCATGTCTAATGAAATTGCATGTGATATGGTTTTTATTTCAACCCTGGTATTTAAAAAAATATTAAGCTTTTTCTGGAAATTGAACTCGTGTCTATTAGGTTGGTAAATGTCGGTTCCAGTCCAGTAAACAACACCACTCCCGTATGAAAATTTAATAAAAAATGTTTGTTAATCTAAATAACAAATAAAACAATTGCTGACTATAAATATTGCGTTTAATATTAAAACATAACAACATACTGACAATGTATATGGTAATAATACTGATAAGATGAATACTGAATGGACTGATCCAGATAATGAGTGATGGTAATGTTGATATAGTTATGATTCATTCAGAATTTTAATCACTTTCTTTTATAAATGAAAAAAAAATTATAAGCAACATTTTACAAAGGAAATTAAAACATTGTTGCAAAATAAAATAGACACAGTGGACTGGAAGGAACAATAATGGAAGGCATATGTGAAGAAGACAAGACAGGATGAAGAAGAAGGTGGTTTCGAGTTAAAACATGATATCTCAGGAAGTGTGAGATATGGCTCGCGAGAAGTGAGGTCTCTTCAGGCGAATATGATAAGAACGTTTTGCAAAGTACAAGCAGCGAGATGATTACAATCATGATAAAGAAAGATTTAAAGAAATAAAGGCTAGGAAATAATAGTTTTGAACAAATGTGTATTTAAGGTGGATGCACTGGACTGTACGATATAAAAACAATGTAACGCACGCAATGTGTTAGTAAGCAAAAGTTGAAGAAACGTTCTTTTAGTGCTGACTTTATAGGAATTACTTCGTATAATCAACAGAAGACGGCTAGAGGCAACCAGAGGGACGGCTAGAGGCAACCAGAGGGACGGCTAGAGGCAACCAGAGGGACGACTAGAGGCAACCAGAGGGACGGCTAGAGACAACCAGAGGGACGGCTAGAGACAACCAGAGGGACGGCTAGAGGCAACCAGAGGGACGGCTAGAGGCAACCAGAGGGACGGCTAGAGGCAACCAGAGGGACGGCTAGAGGCAACCAGAGGGACGGCTAGAGGCAACCAGAGGGACGGCTAGAGACAACCAGAGGGACGGCTAGAGACAACCAGAGGGACGGCTAGAGGCAACCAGAGGGACGGCTAGAGGCAACCAGAGGGACGGCTAGAGGCAACCAGAGGGACGGCTAGAGGCAACCAGAGGGACGGCTAGAGACAACCAGAGGGACGGCTAGAGGCAACCAGAGGGACGGCTAGAGGCAACCAGAGGGACGGCTAGAGGCAACCAGAGGGACGGCTAGAGGCAACCAGAGGGACGGCTAGAGGCAACCAGAGGGACGGCTAGAGACAACCAGAGGGACGGCTAGAGGCAACCAGAGGGACGGCTAGATGCAACCAGAGGGACGGCTAGAGGCAACCAGAGGGACGGCTAGAGGCAACCAAAGGGACGGCTAGAGGCAACTGTCATAACCAACAAGCAGGGAGTAGACCTAGAGGACGCACCGGTGTCGACTGATTTAATGTGCTTGAACAATGGAATGGCAACCAGAATGGCTACTAGAACTTGGGACTCTGATAGTATTATAGACCTAACACTGGTGTCTTCCACTTTTGCACCTGTATGCAGATGGGGTGCAGTGGGATTCCATGAAAGTATTCACTTTTCATGAATCATACAAGAAGAAATCGAAGAAGCATGACAGAAGAAGAGACAAGCGACCAAAACATGATAGAAAGACGGCAAGAATAGAACAGAGTAGCCATATTGAGGGCACATCATGAGAAGAATAAAGTTGGAATACTTGGTTACAACTGGCAAAATACAGGGAAAGAGAGATTGCGGACGATAAAGAGAGAAAATACTAGATAACTTGGTGCCATGGCATGGAAAACAGTCAACAGCAGAATTGATACAATGTACGGTAGATAGATGTTTGTGGAAGGACATGATCGCCTACGCCAACCGGTATGTCACATGATGATGATGTTAAGGGAGAGTGGCTACACAGCTAAGTACTACCTCTACCGAAGCCAAACAAAAATCACCCTCAGATCAAAGTCACCGTTGTCAAAGTCCCTGGACATGCAGGAGTACTGAGAAATGAAAGAGTGGACAGACTGGCTAGCTGTGCTGTCGTTAAAGACGGTCAACCAATGGATAGGTGGGCGTCATAATTCCCTTCGAGAAGCAGGAAGGGTACAGGATTTCGACAATCATGAGTCTACATTATTTATTCAGGCGAAAGAGATGGGCTTAAAGATGGGTACAAGAGGCTTAGTGAGGTAGAGAGGCATAGGAGGTTTTATCAACCAACATAGAGTCGTCAATCGCTACGGGACTTCCTGCGGAGAAGATCTGAGCACCATATTAAGAGTGCAATGATGATTAACCCAGAAATAACTAAAAAACTCAAAACGGATAACTTTCCTCTATAGCTGCATCCTCGTACAAAGGATGGCTATATGTTTCCTTTATATTTACAGGCTAATGAATATTGTGCATAGGATTTATGTAGGTTCATAAGTAGTAACCATGCCCGTTTAAACCTCCAATTGCTGAGTTACACGCAGAAAGATACTGCGTTTATTGTTAATATAAAAAGTATACACGCAGCTGCGTTTTCCTATATAAAAACTATACACGCAGCAAGACGAACTGATCAACGCTGAGTGACCCCGGATGTGAGGCCAGGTGAGCCCATATTGGTAACTGTAAGGTGTTACCTCAGTGAGCGTAGGTGACCCCGTGATCGGTGACCGTGCGGTGAGGAAAGTGTGTGTTCCTCTCCTGAATGTAGGATCCTTTTTTATCTCTGGGGTTGAATGTTGTCTCACTTCCTCAGGGCAGTGGCGTGCTTGTAAATAAATAGTGCGTTGTGATGATTTTAATAATGGAGGAAAGTAGGTGATATCTCTCGCTTGTTCCGTGGTGTTATTGGTACTCTCTCTCTCTCTCTCTTTCTCTCTCTCTCTCTCTCTCCCTCTCTCTGACAAGTGAATTAATCAAGATAAATATATTAAACAAATATGATGTTTTCTATATAAATTTCACAATAAAACTTTTATTAATTCATCAGAGAACAGATGTTTTATAATTGTACAGTAAATTTAACCAATCTCTCTCCTCCTAGCCTTCTCTTCTACCATGTTACCCTCCCGTCTCACTTTCTATCACCCTTCCTCTTCACTTTCCCTCTTTTGACCACAAAGGATGGAACATGAGGGCTAATCAACCGATAGGGAAGGCATGTAGGTGAAATAAATAAAAAAAACTAGTGGCGGGAATTCTCTCCACCATTCACTAAGTATCG
Source organism: Megaustenia siamemsis (assembly GCA_032433765.1). NCBI lineage: Eukaryota > Metazoa > Mollusca > Gastropoda > Stylommatophora > Ariophantidae > Megaustenia > Megaustenia siamemsis. The sequence continues at coordinate 19,073,783 of JAVIAB010000102.1, forward strand.
GGACTGTTGAGCAGAGGAATGTCTACGGGATCGTGTTCTTTTAAAGAGTCTACACAACTTTTTAAATCGCCAAGATTATTGATTAAACGGGGGAACTGGAGAACAGCGGTATTATTGAGGGATGCGTGGAAGAAGCGTAATTCGCCACTACTACGGTTTCGGAGGATAAGATGGTGGCCATAGTTAATTTTAAAACGGGTTGTCTGAGTGTCAAACACATCCTTTAGAACAGCAGACCAGTCTGTCGTGAATGGGCGATCAGCTGAGTGGAAGAAAGTGTATGTGGTGTATGTGGAAACTGTCTTATTGATACTAGTTTGGGTGTTTATAACTGAACAGTTTTGTTAATATACATCCCGCACATCTTCAGGTAGTATTACTACAAAGCCATCAGGTTTATGCTTTTTACCCTCAGGCGGTTGCTCCTCATCTAACTCTCTCTTGGTCGTTGTGGAAGAGGCAGCCGGGGCTGACGGTGAAAGTGGTGTTGTACAAACTGAATGTTTTAGTCTCCTATGGCTGGCTAAATAACTTGGACTCGTATATGAGCGTTGACAAATGGCACAAACATGGCGTATAAGGTGATGCGCGGCCCGTATATGCTGAACCATAGCTTGGCGCCGTTTAAACTGCTTTGAACATAATGGACACTAATGTTCACCAGAAGATGTTACATTATGAGAAACCATCTGTAGAGATCAAATAACCCTTTCTCAACAATACTTAAAATACCTAGTTTAAACACATTAATATATTTGAATTATAATCACATCAGGACTAAAAATATCTACTTATTAAACAACCAATATTATAAACATATGAAAAACACAGGAATAATACACTCAACAAGACTTAACATACATACTTTATACACATTACCATTAATACAATTGAATATCCTTTTAACAATAAACCTTATCGCACCGTTATGAGATAAGAGAAAAACAGAAAAATGTTCAAGATGATTTAGTTAAAGATGATTTCTATAAACAGCTACAATGTCAGATGGATGCAAGACGAGCCAAGGATATTATAATCTTGATGGGAGACCTAAATGCTAAAGTAGGATCAGACAACAGAGGCTTCGACGAGATTATGGGAAAACATGGACTTGGAGATATAAACGAGAATGGAGAGATATTTGTGAATTTCTGCGCCCTTAATCAAGTGATCCTAGGAGGAACAATATTCCAACATATATACAATAGAATACACAAAGCTACATGGGTGTCATCATTGAACGGAAAGTCAAATTGATCACATATGTATTAATAATAAGTTTAAGTCATCCATACACGATGTAAAAGTATATAGAGGGGCAGATGTAGCTTTTGATCATCATCTTCTGATAGCCAAACTTAAAATTAAACTAAAAAGGTATACTACAACGAATAAGGGTAGAACGTATTTCAATGTAGGGTGTCTTAAAGAACAAGGAATTAAAGATATATTCGCAGTCACAATATCAAATAAATAACAAGTCCTTCAACAACTAGAAAATACAATAAATATAGATCATTGGAAACAGGAAAAAGATATATGGAAAGAGACATGCAAAGAAACACTAGGGAAAAGTGAACGCCAGAATAAGGCATGGATGACAGCAGAGACCCTGGACAAAATTAAAGAAAGAAAGAACAAAAAAGCAGACATAAATAAAAGCAAAACGAGAAGTAATAAAGCCAAGACACAGGAAGCTTACACAGAGGTGAACAAAGAAGTGAGAAGATGCATTAAAAGGAATAAGAGTAAATATATAGATGAACTAGCTAAAGAGGCAGAAGAAGCAGCAAATAAAGGGTAATATGAAAGAACTGTTCAACAGCACAAAGAATTTAAGTGGAAAATACAAATATATCAATGCCTTTATTAAAGATAAGGAAGGAAATCTGCCTAATAATATAAGGGAACAAATGGAGAGATGGAAAGAGCACATTGAAGAACTTTTGAATACACCCGGCTCAAATAATCCTCCAGATATACTACCAGCAGAAGAAGAGTTACATGTTAACTGTGGAAAACCAAGCAAAGAAGAAATAATGAAAGCCATCAAACTATTAAAAAATAGTAAATCCACAGGACCAGATGAAATTCCTTCGGAAGCCATCAAAGCAGATATTAACACCTCTACCAAGATGTTACATGATCTATTGGATAAAATTTGGGAGAGGGAAGAAATACCTAAAGACTGGAAAGAAGGTTATATGATCAAACTGCCAAAGAAAGGAAATTTACAGAAGTGCAGAAATTATAGGGGAATTATGCTACTATCAGTGCCAGGAAAAATATTAAGCAAAATCATTCGGGAGAGACTAAAAGAGGCCATAGAGAAACATTTGAGAGATGAACAAGCAGGTTTTAGGAAGAACAGATCATGTTCTGATACTCTACGTATAATAGTTGAACAAAGTTTAGAATTAAAATCCCCACTTTATATTGAATTCATAGATTACACAAAAAGGCATTTGATAGTTTAGACAGACGAATGCTTTGAAAGTTGCTGAGTCATTACGGAATCCCCATAAAGTTTATTAACCTGATAAAAACAATGTATGAAGGAACGAAATGTAGTGTGGTGCATGAAATGAAGGACAGCTTCCAGAAGCATTTGAAATAAGAACAGGAGTAAGACAGGGATACCTTCTGTCTCCATTTCTCTTTCTAGATTGGATAGATAGATTGGATTATGAAAATAACTCAAATCAACAGAAATGAGATCCAGTGGTCACTGACCAAACAACTTGATGATTTAGACTTTGCTGATGACATAGCCCTCCTATCAAACAGCCATCAACAGATGCAGGATAAAATGAGCATACATGATGAGAGATCACAACAGCTAGGACTGAAGATTAATAGAGATAAGACCAACATTATGAGAAATAATACAGTTGGCAATAACCAAATAAAACTAGGAGAAATACCTCTATTATACGTACAATCTTACATATATCTGGGCAGTAATATAGATAAAGAGGGAGGAATAGAAAATGATACCAAAATAAGGATATCAAAAGCAAGAGGAGCTTTCATTACACTGGGAAATATGGAAATCCAAAGAGATTAGGTTAAATACAAAAATAAAAATTTTCAACTTAAATGTTAAGGCGGTCCTATTATATGGTTGTGAAACATGGAGAACAACAAAATTGACAATCACGAAGATACAGACTTTCATAAATAGATGCTTATGCAGAATAAAAGGATGGAAAAGGCAGGGAAAAATCACTAACATAGAATTATGGAAATGTACCAGTCAAATACCAGTGGACAAAGAGATACAGCCAAGACGATGGCATTGGATAGGACACACACTACAGAAGCCAACTGAGAGCATTACACAACAGGCCCTTTTTGGAATTCACAGGGGAAAAGACAAAGAGGAAGACCAATGAATTCTTTTATAAGACAGAAGCAGAGATGAAGATAATAGGGAAGACATGGAATGATCTTAAAAGAATGGCAAAAAAACAGAACGACTTGGAAAGTGTTTGTTGAAGACCTATGCTCCACAGGGAGCTAAAAAGGTTGAAGAAGATGATAAACATATGAAAAACAAAGGAATAATACACTCAACAAGCCTTAACATACATACTTTATACACATTACCGTTAATACAATTGACTATCCTTTTAACAATAAACCTTATCGCAGCGTTATGAGATAAGAGAAAAACAGAAAATGTTCAACTTACAGCGTAAAATATACCCGCAACACAGGCCGCTAGTCTGAGCAGTACAATTAAAATAAGCTTTCATGAATCAATAATGCTTATAACACGAAATCTAACGCGCGACTATCTCTCAAAATATCGACTTTTTATGCAACCAATAAGATAAGCATATGAAAAAGTGAAGGAATAATACACTCAACAAGGCTTAACATACAAACTTTATACACATTAGCATTAACACAATTGAATATCCTTTTAGCAATAACCTTATCCCATCGTTATGAGATAAGAGAAAAACATAAAAATTGTCAACTTACAGCGTAAAATATACCATCAACACAAGCCGCTAGACTGAGCAGTAGTATTAAAATAATCTTCCGTGAATCAATCACGCTTATAACACGAAATCTCACATGCGACTATATTAAATATAATCTGGTAAATAAAAGTTGGATGACACTATTCCATCATCGACTAACATCTGGGTTAACCAATCAGAAAAGAGTATTTATAGCAGACGCCGACCAACGTAATGACTGACATCTGGATTAAGCAATCAGAGAAGAGGATTACTGTTATCGTGATAACTGACCTCATTTTCCACTTGAAGTTGTGTCGAGTCTGACTCATCACTGGGTTACTTCAACTCGATTCGGTCCCTGATACAATCCACCAGTCGGGTCATCGGTGGGGGAGATAATACGGATGGTGGGTTACTTGAACGCTCTTTGACCCCTGATGCCATACCAGAGGAGTTCCACGACATCGATTTGATCTCTGAAGGAAGCAATTCCAATGTTTACTACCTCAACGAATGACAAGTAACATTAAAAGTGATTATTACAGGTTAGAAAACTTACTGCCAAACCCCAAAATTTCAGCTCATAGTCACAAACCTGGACTCAAAATCATAGTGACCATGCAGCTTTATACCCTCCGTTTGCACAACTACTTCCTAATACACGATCTATTGGTTTAGGTTCATGAATGTTTAATGCACGACCCTTGTAATATGTTCGGCCGAGGTATAATGCGGGCCCCTCACTACTGGTTTTTTGTTGGTTTTTTTGCGGGATTTTAATATATGGACGTGTCAAAAATAAAGTTTGAGGTAAGCCTAGAGGTAAATTTTTTTTTTTTTTAAAGTTTCATAGGCATATCCCTAGAAAATTATCAGGGGGGTAAAATTCATAAAAGTGATTTTAAAGTAAATTTTTGCTACGGGGATGTCTAAAATAAAGTTTGAGGTAAGCCTACAGGTTAAATTTTATTTTTTTTAACAGTTTCATAGGCGTAGCCCTAAAAAATGGTCAGGGGGTAAAATTCCCCAAAGTGGTTTTTAAGTAAATTTTTGTTACGGAGATGTCTAATATAAAGTTTGCGGAAAGCCTAGCTTGCAAATTTAATTATTTAATGATTTCATAGTCGTATCCATAAAAAACTGGTCAGGGGGTAAAATTCATAAAAGTGATTTTTATTCAAAATTTTGCTTCGGAGATGTCTAATATCAAGTTTGAGGTAAGCCTAGAGTATGAATTTACTATTGTTAATGATTTAATTGTCGTATCTCTCAAAAATAGTCGGGTGGGGGGGGGTGTATTCATAAAAGTGATTTTTATTCAAAATCTTCTTACAGGGATGTCTAATATGAAGTTGAGGTAAGCCTAGAGTATAAATTTACTATTTTTAATGATTTCATAGTTGTATCCATAAAAAAATTGTCAGGGGGTAAAATTTATAAAAGTGATTTTTATTCAAAATCTTGCTACGGTGATGTCTAATATGAAGTTTGGGGAAAGCCTAGCGTGTAAATTTAATTATTTTAATGATTTCATAGTCGTATCCATAAAAAATGGTCGGGGGGTAAAATTCATAAAAAAAGTGATTTTAATTCAAATTCTTGCTACGGGGATGTCTAAATAAAGTTTAGGGAAAGCTTAGAGGTTAAATTTGTGTTTTGATAAATTGATAGGCATATCGATAGGGGATATCTAAGGGGGTAAAATTTTGTGAATTGGACTAACTTTTTGGACTAACTTTTTGAATATAACTATCAGCTCGTTGTGTCTAACTAATATGAGTATGGGAGTAGATTTTTAGTGTTTTGAGATCGACTTTTTGCTTATAAGCCTTTGTGTTTTGGGGTAAAATATTTGCAATTTATAACTTTCTGCATGTTGTATCCAAATATAATGACTATGGGAGTTGTTGACGGATTGCCACGAGTTGATTCTAGCATGTTGCCCTTTGACTCATAAGATGTGGCGGGTCGTAATGGCTTTCTTGACATTCCCGGCTCATACAGGAGAGGTTGGATTTCGTCTGTCCCAGGCTATGCCGGGAAACTACTAGTCTCGCCCAGAAGAAACTGCAATACTGGGTCCTCTATATCAGTAACAGCCACCACTACAGGGAAAACGGCGATCCTAGCTTCTGTTAGCCAGTCTGGTTTGACGCAGACTATTTCCAGGGAAGACCATGAGGAGGTAGAACTGCTAGGTTTTGGTCAGCTGATGGCGCACCGACCCTGCTATTGCGACCGCAGGTCGCAGGCGCTTTTGCTCCCCCCGACTATGGGAGTTTATTTTTATGATTTTGAGTCCAAGTTTGTGACTATGAGCTGAAATTTTGGCAGTAAGTTTTCTGACCTGTAATAATCACTTTTAACGTTACTTGTCATTCGTTGAAGTGGTAAACATTGGAATTGCTTCTTCAGAGGTCAAATCGATGTCATGGAACTCATCTGGTATTGTATCAGGGGTCAAAGCGCGCTCAAGTAACCCACCATCCGTATTAGTCATTTCGTTGGTGGGCGTCTGCTAGAAATACTCTTTTCTGATTGGGTAACCTAGATGTTAGTCGATGATGGAATAGTGTCATCCAACTTTTATTTACCAGATTATATTTAATCTAGTAGCATGTGAGATTTCGTGTTCTAAGCGTGATTGATCATAGATGGTTATTTTAATACTACTGTTCAGTCTAGCGGGCTGTGTTGAGGGTACATTTTACGCTGTAAGTTGAACGTTTTTCTGTTTTTCTCATATCTAATAACGACGGGATAAGGCTTATTGCTAAAAGGATATTCAATTGTATTAATGCTAATGTGTATAAAGTATGTATGTTAAGTCTTGTTGAGTGTATTATTCCTTTGTTCTGCATATGCTTATCTTATTGGTTGCTTAAGAAATTGATATTTTTAGTAGTGATGTTAGTGATGTGACTGTTATTCAATGAGATTAATGTGTTAAACTAGGTATGTTAAATATTGCTGAGAAAGGGTTATTTGATCTTCTACAGATGGTTTCTCATAATGTAACATCTTCTGGTGAGCATCAGTGTCCATTATGTTCAAAGCAGTTTAAACGGCGCCAAGCTATGGTTCAGCATATACGGGCCGCCTTATACGCCATGCTTGTGTCATTTGTCAACGCTCATATACGAGTCGAAGTTATTTAGCCAGCCATAGGAGACTAAAAATTTCAGTTTGTACAACAGTACCTTCACCATTGGTACCGTCTATATCACCAGCTTCACCGCCGGTACCTGTTACAACACCAACTTCACCTTCAGCCCCGGCTGCCCCTTCCACATCGATCTAGAGAGAGTTAGATGAGGAGCAAACGCCTGAGGGTAAAAAGCACAAGCCTGATGACCCTTTAGTAACAATACCTGAAGATGTGCGGAATGTATATCAACAAAACTGTTCAGTTATAAACACCCAAGCGAGTATCAATATAAGACAGTTTCCACATACACCATATACACTTTCTTCCACTCAGCTGATCGCCTATTCACGACAGACTGGTCTGCTGTTCTAAAGGATGTGTTTGATACTCAGACAACCCGTTTTAAAATTAACTATGGCCACCATCTTTTCCTCCGAAACCGTAGTAGTGGCGAATTACGCTTCTTCCACGCATCCCTCAATAATACCGCTGTTCTTTAGACTTTTTAAAAGAACACGATCCCGTAGACATTGCTCTGCTTAACAGACCCGACACTAAGTGGATTGTGGAGAGCATTCCCGCCACTAGATTTTTTTTATTTATTTCACCTACATGCCTTCCCTATCGGTTGATTAACCCTCATGTTCCATCATGTGTAGTCAAAAGAGGGAAAGTGAGGAGGGAGGGTGACAGAAAGTGAGGCGGGAGGGTGACATGGTAGGAGAGAAGGCTAGGAGGAGAGAGAGAGAGTGAGAGAGGTTACATTTTACTGTACAATTATAAAATATCTGTTCTCTGATGAATTATTAACAGTTTTATTGTGAATATTATATAGAAAACATCATATTTGTTTAATATATTTATCTTGGTTAATTCACTTGTCAGAGAGAGAGAGAGAGAGAGAGAGAGAGAGAGAGAGAGAGAGATAGTACCAATAACACCGAGGAACACGCGAGAGATTACACCTACTTTTCTCCATTATTAAAATCATCACAACACACTATTTATTTGCAAGCACACACCTGCCCTGAGGAAGTGAGACAGCATTCAACCCCAGAGATAAAAAAGGATCCTACATTCAGGAGAGGAACACACACTTTCATCACCACCTTACGGTCAACGATCACGGGGTCACCTACGCTCACTGAGGTTATACCTTACAGTTATGGATCATGGGCTCACCTGGCCGCACATCCGGGGTCACTCAGCGTTGTTCGGTTCGTCTTGCTGCGTGTATAGATGTTATATAGGAAAACGCAGCTGCGCGTATACTTTTTATATAGACAAAAAACGCAGCATTTAGCTTGCTTGTAACGAAAAACCTAGGAGTAAAAGTGGCATGTTTACTACTTTCATATATACTTATATATATATATATATATATATATATATATAATAGGCGGCGGGAACAATTGAAGACTATGCACGAAAAGTGTTCCTTGTTACAGTTTCCTCATATTCCAAGTCCGGCTTGTTGCAAGAGCTACTGTGTTAAGTGTTCTGTGCGCACCGTGAGCTGTGTGTCTCATCCGTTTTGATCATGTTTCGATATTCCAATTGTTTACGATGAGTGATGATATCGTATGACAGGGAACAGTTGGCTGTGTTCACTTTCTGTGCGGTTTCGTCTTATGTCTTTTGCCGTGTACTGAGACTGCTACGATGGGAACTACAGTTACCTTTCTTTGTTTGGGAGATGAGATATTAATTCGGATCATTACGCTGGCACGGGCGGTTGAGCAATTATGGATTTTAATTCTTTTGCAGTGATACCAGGGCCTTCCATAACCAAATAACCAAAATACTTTTCTATATAGCTGGAATAGATTACACGTTTTTTTATCAGTTATACTAATTACTTTCGTTTTTTGTTTCTGTTTTTGTAGAATATACCAATATTATCTATACTGTGTCAGTAGATGACAAACATTCTGTGTAAAACTACAGTACTAATTTACAGTAACAATTTATTTTTACTCTCTATAGATACAGATAACAATTCCTTATTAACACAATGTGACATTTACTCTTTCTCTCTCTTTCGTGGCTCTCTTTTGGGCGCTTTTTCTCTCTCTCTCTCTCTCTCTATCTATCTCCTTCTCACGGGATTTACTTGTTATCTCGTAAAATGATGACACATTCAATCTCGTTTCAAAACAATGACGTAACGTCTTTTTGTGCTACGTTTGCGGCTATGCTCAAATTAATTTACTAAACTGTATTTGTATGTTCTTATCTGTGTAAACTTTTTAATGCAGCTTTGTTAATATTGCATAATTACTTATGTTAGACATGTTTTAACAAGCGTTAAAGTCTTCTCTACAAATAATCAGATGACCTCCTCATTTATTGTTAATATAAGCCAGATTTGGGAGCCCGGATAGCTCAGTGGTTAGTGAACTGGACTACAAAGGACAAGGGGTAGGGTTCGATCCCAACCGACGGCTCAGGGTTCACTCAGCCTTAAATGGGTACCGGATTTTTTCCGGTAAAATAAAGCGGCATGGGCGTAATACCGACCACATTACCCCAAAAATCATGTGCTGAAGGTCTGTAAAATTTATGGTCACTAACACCATATTCCCTAAACGCCGCCACTTGGCGTGACGGGGGTACTTTACCATAAGTCAGATTTACATCCCTTTTTGTTTGGCATGATGTTTTAATTCTCGCTCTCTGTGCTTCTATGGTTAGACCTGATAGTGAGCCTGTTGCTAAATTTAGAACAGCCGTGTTGGACTGTGTGTACGATAACAGGTTAACACACTTCTTGAAAGGAAGTGTTCATGTACTAACGTGCTACTTTTACCTATTATGCGATGGATCTTTTAATGTATACATAAGTTATTTAGTGTTGTGATTTGTTTTTCTTTGATACAAGTTTGAGTTTTATTTCTTGCATTTGATGAAATTTTGGTATAACGCAATTGTATGTTGGAACAACATACAAACAAAATTTGTCTGACAAACAAATTTTGACAACTACAAAGAAACCTTTAGCTTCTTGGCACTTTAAGAAAGGTCATGACTACCAGGCGTCGACCTCCTGTTGCAGACTAGAATTAATCACACTCATCTTATCAGCGAATTAACTTTAATTTTTGCAAATCCTGATTTCAAGGGTTGTGTATTTTTAACTTGCCAAAGCACTCATTTTATATCTTGAAAAAGTAAAGAGCCCCGTCACGCCAAGTGGCGTATAGGCAATATGGTGTTAGTGACCATCATTTTTATAGACCATCGACACATGCTTTTTTGTGTAATGTGGTCGGTATTACGTCCGTGCCGCTTTAATTTCCCAGAAAAAATAATGTACCCATTTAAGGCTGGGTGAACCCGAAACCATCGATCAGGATTGAACCCGACTTCTTGTCCTTTATAGTCCAGTCCAGTAATTTATACCTTAAGGGGTATATATCCTCAGAGTCAAGGTTGTTTGAGCAACTTGAGTCTTACTTATATAGAAAAGAAAATGTAACAAAACTTCAAGAACTAAAGACTCATTTTTTAGTTTAGTGATTTGGAAATATACCCACATTAGATCTATTAGTTGTTTAAGAAACAATTTAAATTATAAAATAAAATGTTACAATAATAAGTATAACATTTATTTCTCATCCATTGTAATAATATTACTATATTAACATGAAAATATTCCGTGGAAAGTCATTCTAGAAAAATAAATGTTATTTTTTAGAATATTAGACTCTTCCATTGTACCACACCTAGTTTCAGGGATAAGGTGACGCCATTGCTGCAAGATGCCATATTCTCTTTTTTTCTCTCTTATCACAAGATGACATGACTTATCTCTCTCCTTATTAAATGTATTTATACTTTATACAGCTATAAATGACATTTTAACTGTGTTTCATATGTTCGGATTTGGAGACAAAAACGATGTCCTAACATCATCAAGCGCTATACATTAAAAAAAATATGACGATCAACATTTTCAGAAGGACGTGAGTTTGCGGTCAATATGGCGGATGGTCGGCGAAAACCGATAAAGGCTGTGTCTGAAAAGTGTTCCTAGTTACAGTTTCCTTATATTCCAAGTCTAGCTTGCTGCCGGAGCTACTGAGTTAAGTGCTCTGTGCACACCGTGAGCTGCGCGTTTTATCCGTTGGATTGTGTTTGGATATTCCGATTGCTTAAGATGAACGATGATATCGTTTGACGGGGAACAGACGGCTGTGTTCACTTTCTGTGATTTCGCCTTATGTCTTTTGGCGTGTGCTGAGACTGCTATGATGGGGAATGCAGCTGCCTTTCTTTGTTTGAGAGATGAAATATTAATTCATATTATTCCATTAGCACGGGCGGTTGAGCAATTATGGATTTTAATTCGTTTGCAGTGATACCGGGGCCTTCCATAACCATAGCCATAAATGCCATTTGTTCTCTCATTTCATGGAAAACCAAAAATATTTTGCTGGGCAGGAAAGATAGCGAGGAGAGGAACTGGTCAACCGACCTAAAGAAGCTCAGGCTTAATGTAATTAAGTAACTAACACTTCATTAACCAACGGCAATTGCTAAACCTTTATCTTTGAGTCTTCTTCGGTTAGATAAGGAGTGGCCAACCTATTTTGAGCTTGTTTCAGTAAATTGTTTTTTTTTAATTAGATAGGCCATCTAACTAAATTTATATTAATAACTACTTTGAATGTAAACTACAGTATTATATGAACATTAGTAAAGTATTCAGGTAAGTGGGAGCGGCGATAGCTCAGTGGTTAGTGAACTGGACTACAAAAGACAAGAGGTAGAGTTCGATCCCAACCGACGGCTTCCGTTTCACCCTGCCTTTAATGGGTGCCGGATTTTTTTCTGGGAAAGTAAAGTGGCATGGGCGTAATACCGACCACATTACCCCAAAATCATGTGCCGGTCTTGAAGTTTTGAAGACCTGTACTGTAATATGATTTTTAACTTACTTTTCATTTAACAATATTTCAATCTTAGGTGTAATTTTTTATGTGCACATAACAAGTATATAGGCAAGATGTGCATCTGTAATAGTTGAACATAATTTATTCTTATATTATTTACTCGTGTTGTATTTTGAGCCTGTGCTGTTGAGTGTATAATAACACTTAAATAAACTCAACAGCATAGGCACAAAATACAACATGAAAATATACATCAATAAAATAGAAGTCATGAATGTCGCCAACAATAAACAGAACATCAACAGAACTATAGGCGGCAAACAACTAAAACAAGTAGAGGAATTCAAATACCTAGGAAGTTTAGTGACAAATGACAATTCGCAAACAGTAGAGATAGACTCAAGATGCATCAAAGCTTGTCAAAACATTTGACAGCTATAACCACTATTGTACAACAAGGAAATAACTCTAGCGGCAAAACGGGCACTCTACATGACGATCTTCATCCCAGTGTTGCGCTACTAATGCCAGTCCTGGACCCTGGATGCAAGAACAATAAGAAAAATAACCTCTAATGAGATAAAATGTGTCAGACGAATGACAGGAAACAGTCTGATAAGTAAGATCAGAAATGAAGAACTGAGAAAAATAGCTAGGAATAGCTCCCGCCATAGAATATATAAGGAAACAGCATATAAAATGATTTGGCCACGTGACAAGGCAGAGTAATCAAAACACAACAAAACGAGCACTCAACAAACGTTGCGAGAATACCAGACCTCACGGTCGATCACCGCAAAAGACCGCAAATTATATCTCCCCTCGACGCTGAAAGGCAAATGAGGAAGGAAAGAAGAAGAATTTATTCTTAATAATATTCAGGGTAGAAAAAGTTTGCTCACAAATGTATGTGGAGCCAAATCTGCACACAAGCCTCAGTGTAAGATCGTGAATTTCAGGAAACCGGTCTAAAGGGACATGTTTTCAAAATTCGGTCAAATTAGGAGAAGTGGGTAATCCACAGTCTGTGACGGTGGATGGGGTGGAAGAGACAGCAATGACCAACGGCCCAGAAAGCGAAAACAGCCAAGTGTGTGGTACACAAGAGGCATGTTCAGGACACGAAAGACGAAAAAAAGTAGGAAATGGTAGATATATATAAAATATAAGACCATCATAGGAAATCATAGTTTAAGAAAAGGAAATAATAGAGGAGAAAGATTAATACAATTCTGTGAAGAAAACAGTAATAATATGTAAACCTACTTTGAGCAAGAGAAAAGGAAACTATACACATGGAAAAGCCCTTGAAATAAGAAGAGGAATCAGATTACATAATGATAAAAGAGAGGTTCCGTAACAGCTTAAAGAAAGCTAAAACCTATTCAGGAGCAGATATTAACTCAGATCACAATCCTGTAATGATTAAAATAAAAATCAAACTAAAGAGAAGCAAGCAAAAGTCTAATTTATTAACAATACCACTAGATATAACGGCTTTAAATATAAATATATTAAAGATACTTATACAATACAAGTAAACAAACACATATCAGAAGCTGCTAGAAGAAGGAATTAAGCAATACAGAAGAGAGAATCCTGATGAAAAGTCACAACCAAATGGCAGTGCATAAAGAAAAGCATACAAGAAACCTGCAACACATTACCCAAAAGAGAAAAGAACAAAAAACACAAATGATAATTAACACCATCTTAGAAAAAATGGAAGAAAGGAGACAAGCAAAGAACACTACCCAATACAATAAAATAGATAATGAAATACGCAAAATGTGCAAAAAGGCATAAGAAGATTGACTCAGCCAAAAATGAATAGAAATAGAAATTATGGAAAGCAAACAAGACTTAAGAGGAATGCGCGCAGAAATAAAAAGAATGACTAACAAAAATAATAAAGCCACAGAAAGCGGATGTATTGCAAACAAAAAATGAAAAATGCTAACAGACAATAAAGATATAATAGATAGATGGCAGGAATATATAACAGAACTATTTCATTATCATAGTTTCAAGAAAAAAATTATAAAATGTACATCAGGCTATAAAATCTTTAAATCTGAGGAGGAAAAAGCTATAAAAACAATGAAAAAGGGAAAAGCAGCAGGACCTGGCAGCATACAGATAGAGATGATACAGGCACTAGAAGATTTTGGCATTAAAGTGATTATACACATATGCAACGACATGAACCATACATTATAAATACCAAATGACAACTGCATTCATTCTCATAATTTTGGCCCCGTCTCTATTTATTTTTAGTCCCATCTGTTGTGATCTCTCATCAAGTATACTCACTTTATCTTGCATCTATTTATGGTTGTGTGATCGTCATCAAGTACCGGTCCTGCTGTCGTAGGTGATCATGTTTCTCCACAATTTTCGATCTTGACAATTCTTTATCCTTTCTGTTGTTGACCTTTTGCCAAGCCATTCTCTTAAGCTGTCTGGTATTTTTTCTCTTTGCTTTCTTCTATCACTTCGTCCCTCAATTTTCCCAGTTGTTACAATATATTCCAATTGTTCTCTTCTCATTACATGGCCAACAAAATGATGATTGTTTCTTCTTAATATTGGAAATTATCTCTCTTTTTGAGCAGAAGATGTCATCAAACAGGTCTGTGGGCTTACCAATATCTGCGTTGATGAGGAGTGGATACCGGTGCCTACGTCATTCAAGGGGACTTTCTCGTGTATTGTCACACTCGACAGGAAAAGTAGGAAACAGAACCCGGTCGTGGTTAATGCTGAGGTCTACGGTCTCATCTGCGATAACACCGATGAGAAAGATGCAGTCATCTATACAGACGGATCTGTAAGACGACACCAAAGAAGTGCATGGGCATTTACAGCACGCTTGGCGGGTAGAATAGTCAAGGAAGACAGTGGTGCATACGTCATGACCACGAGTATCATGACAATGGAGGCGATGGCAGTGACCAAGGCATTCAAATGGTTAGAGTCACAAGACTACACCCACGCATGTATGCTGAGTGATTCGATGAGCATGATAAAAAAGTGGAGGCGGGGCATGTACGCATGCAATGGGTAGAGTCGTTGCAGAAATCCAAAATACGTAATGTCTCCTATGTCCCTGGAAATGCGGGAGTACGGGGAAATGAAAGAGCGGACAGGTTGGCTAGCTGCGCTGTCGTTGAGGGCGGGCAACCAATGGATCGGGCGGACATCATCAATGCCCTCAGAGATGTGGGAAGAGCACATGACTTCGACAAACACAGATCCACGTCACTTCTTCGGATGAAAGAGATAGGAGTTAAGATGGGCACAGTCAGAAATGAGAAACTTAGTGTCCGTGTAAGAAGACTTATCAACCAACATAGAACTGGAGTCGTCAGTCGCTGGACACTGAGGGAATTGCTGAGGAGGGGATCTGAGCACCTATGGACATGTTCGGAGTGCAATGATGATGACCTGCAAATAACCCAATAACACAATTTCATCCTTGCTTGGTTTTCCACAGTTAACGTGTAACTCTTCTTCTGCTGGTAGTAGATCGGGAGGGTTATTTGAACCGGGTGTGTACAAAAGTTCTTCAAAGTATTCTTTCCATCTTTCCATTTGTTCCCTTATATTACTAAGCAGATTTTCTTTCTTATCTTTAATAAAGGTATTGATCTGTTTGTATTTTCCACTTAATTTCTTTTTGCTGTTGAACAGTTCTTTCATATTCCCTTTATTTACTGTTTCCTCTGCCTCTTTAGCTAGTTCATCTATATATTTCCTCTTATCCCTTTAATGCATCTTCTTACTTATTTGTTCACATCTGTGTAAATTTCCTGTCTTGGCTTTATTGCTTATCGTTTTGCTTTTATTTATGTCTGCATTCTTATTCTTTCTTTCTTTAATTTTATCCAGGGTCTCTTCTGTCAGCCATGCCTTATTCTGGCGTTATCTTTTCTCCAGCGTTTCTTTGCATGTCTTTTTGCATATGTCCTTTAGCTGTTTCCAATGATCTTCTATATTTATTTTTTATCTAGTTGTTGCAGGACTTGTTATTTGTTTGATATTGTGACTGCAAATTTATCTTTAATTCCTTGTTCTTTACAAAACCCTACATTGAATTACTTTCTATCCTTATTCGTTGTAGTATATCTTTTTAGTTTAAGTTTAAGTTTGGCTAGCAGAAGATGATGATATGAAGCCACATCTGCTCGTCCATATACTTTTACATCCTGTAAGGATGACCTTAAACTTATTAATACATATGTGGTCAATTTGATTCTCCGTTCAATGATCTGGTGACACCCATATAGCTTTATGTATTCTTTATTTGTTGGAATATTGTTCCTCCTTTTCTCAGTGGACATCACCTCAGTGCAAAATAAAGACAAGTGAAACAATATTAAAACAGGTAAATGAATTTACATTTTTGGGAACTTTGTTAACCTCAAACGGTAGATGTACAACAGAGGTGTGATGCAGAATGGCTCAGGCAAAAGCAGCTTTCCAAAAAAAGAGCTTTCCAAAAAAGGATATCAATCCATTTTTGACAATAGAAACAAGAAAAAGAGCTCTTAAATGTTATGTAGAGCCAGTCTTAACATATGGATGTGAATCATGGACAATAGGACAACAGACAAGGAAATCACTGGAGTCTGTAGAGATGTGGTTTTACAGAAGAATGTTAAGAATGCCATGGACAGCTAAGAAGAGTAATGAAAACGTTCTGAAAGAGGCCACAGCAAAAAGAGAGCTAATTTCCAATATTATGAAGAAATAATCATCGTTTTGTGGCCATGTAATGAGAAGGGAACAGCTTGAATATATTGTAACAACTTGGAAAATTGAGGGACGAAGAGATAGAGGGAAGCAAAGAGAAAAAAATAGACAGATTAAGAGAATGGCTTGGCAGAAGGTCAACAACAGAAATGAATAATAACTGTCGAGATCGAAAGTTGTGGAGAGACGATGATCACCTACGCCAGCAAGCCCGGTCTTGATGATGATGATGATGATGATGATTGTTCCTCCTAGGCTCATTTGATTAAGAGCACAGAAGTTCACGAATGTGAACTCCACTCTCATGTATATCTCCAAGTCCATGTTTTCCCATCATCACCATCAGAGTGCCGTTTCCGCATCGAAGGTTGGCTACGATGAAGCGCCATTCCACTCTGTCTCTTGCTTTGATGGTGCAGATTGTCATAGGTTGTCTTGTCCATCTTTTGATATTACTCGTCCATGTTAGCCTTGGTCTGCCTCTGCCTCTTTTACCATGTAATTTCACTTCCAATATTACTTTTATTAGGCTGTTGTGTCTTTTAACATGCCCCCAAAATAATTTCATTTTTCTTGTTTGAATTGTGTTCAGTAGGCCTCTACATGGCTTTCTTTTAAATGTTTTGCCATAATCTCTTCGAAACCTCTGTTGTCCGATCCTACTTTTCCATTTAGATCTCCCATCAAGATTATAATATCCTTGGCTCGTCTTTCATACATCTGACATTGCAACAGTTTATAGAATTCATCTTTAACTAAATCATCAATATCATTGGTTGGTGCGTAGCATTGGATAATGTGTATTTTTATTTAATTTTTTTGTTGTTGTTTTAAATGTTGCTCTCATTAGTCTTGGCCCCAATGCTTCCCATTCTATCAGTGTCCTCTGTGCATTCCTTGATAACATTATAGTTACCCCTTCACTATGTTTTGCTCCAGGTTCCTAGTGTCCTGATGATAAAATCATCTCTCCTGTATTTAATTTTATCCTTTCCGTTCCTAGCCATCTTGTTTCGCACATTCCCAGAATATCTATTTTTTAATTTCTCATTTCTGCTGGTACCTATGCGGCTTTTCCTTGTTCATTTAGGGTACGTACATTACAGATGCAAATTCTGGTGGATTTCCTGGTAGACAAAAAATGAGTCGGACATCAGGACTCCTTACAGCTTTCTCCATATTGCGTCATACATCTCTTAGATAGAGATTTATCTTTCCTGGATGGCGGATTTACTTTTATTCTTTTCTTTGACTTGTCCATTTTTGTGAGGTTTTTCGGCTTATTTTTTTTACAGTACCGGATAAGCAGTCCCATGCCGACCCTCCTTAGTCGCCTCTTTCTCAAGAGTAGCATTTGTTGCACTGGAACACATATGGAAGTCCAAAGAAATTAGGTTTAATTCTCCAATATTAAATTAGTCTTATATGGCTGTGAAACATGGAGAACAACTAATATGACAATCATGAAGTTACAGACTTTCATTAATAGTTGCTTACGAGGAATAAAAGGATTGAAATGGCAGGACAAAATCACTAACATAGAATTATGGAAATGTACCAGTCAAATACCAGTGGATAGATACAGGAAAAAAAAAAAAAAAAAAAGGTATGTTAGAAGCTTAACGTGATAAGTGGACGACACAGACTAAACGACGTTTCGGCCCAATAGGCCTTCAGCAGGAACAAACAAGAAAAACACACACACAAAACTAAAAACGAAACATCCAAAACAAAAATATTCGAAATATGTTAAAGAAAATAAAAATGTCTATCCTGTGTGTATGAAAAGGAAATGGTAACAAAAGTGTGGCTGTCGTGAATGTGCAGAAATGTGCGCAAATGCACACCGAACCAGAAGAGTTCACATAGGGGTCAGTGTGCAAACACAAAGGAGAAAGAATAGAACAGTAGACTAACAGGTGCTCAAAAGGCGGTAAGAGTGAGATGTCTGAGAGTGGGGTACAATAAAAACAAATGAGGGGTAAGGAGCACAGAAAAAAGGTATAGAGGAGAACACCGAAGTATCTCATAAGGGACTAGAGGAGAAGAACTATAAATAGCATGGCATAGTAGATAGACCAAAGATCCCAAATATGTGCAGTAGAGAAGGCTATGCAAAAGGGAAGGAGCAACCAAAAGGAAACTATGTGTATGAGTGTGATACATTCATGCCTCGTGGAGTCAGCGAACCATACTGGACTATGAGGCGATTTTCCAAAATATAGCGGCTGCGGTCGCCAGAGTAACAAAGGGCAATTCCAGTGACACGGATGTCGTCTTTACCCTTGTGATCAGGAGAGTTGAAGTGGGAAGTGGGAAGACACTGGAGTACCAGTATTCTATTGGACATCCCGTAGATGTTCACAAAATTTTCCCGCTAATCTTCTCCCAGACTCACCAATATAGGTCATGTGGCATCGTTGGCATATGATGGCATAAATGATGTTGCGGGACACACATGTGAAGCCATGCTTGATCTCGAACCGTCCATTAGGGAATAAGACCGAGTCAGTAGGGAGCACATAGGCACAGGTGATACAGTTACGACCACAAGGGGTCGTACCGAAGTGTTGAGGGTGGGAGCGAGGGAGATGGCTTCTAACCAAAATATCTCTCAAATTCCTGTCGCGCTAGAAAGCGATCATCGGGGGATCACTAAAAAGTAGACGGGTAGTGGGATCAGAGATGAGAATGGAACGGTAGCGGTTGAGTATCTTCACAGCAGCTAAGTTGTGAGGATGATATGTAAGGGTGAGTATAGTTCTCTCAGAGGGGGGGGTGGTTGGAAGGAGTGAGTGCCTCGGGACGGAAGATAAGGAGGACCCGCTTGAGGGCAGACTGGAGGATCGAGTCTGGATAAAGACGGCGGCTAAAGAAACCTAACATGAGGTGAGACTGTAGGAGGAAATCTTGGTCATCCTGGCAGATGCGACGGAGACGCAATAACTGGGAGAACGGAATAGAATCACGACAAGAAGGTGAATGGGATGAAGTGTAGAGAAGATAACAATGGGCGTCCGTGGGTTTATAGAAAACCGAGGTATGGAGGCCAGAAGTACCCAAAGAAACGATAAGATCTAGGAAGGTGACAGAGGAAGTGGATATACAAGATGTGAACTTGATAGCTATGTGATAGCCACCAATATAGTCGATATCCCCCTGGATAGATATAGCAAAGACGATTGCGCTGGATATGGATACACACTGCGGAAGCCAAGTGAGAGTATTACACAACAGGCACTTTTTGGAATCCCCATTGAAAAAAGACAAAGAGATAGACCAAGGAATTCTTGGAGAAGACAGATAGAAGCAGAGATCAAGATGATGGGGAAGACATGGAACTATCTTAAAAGAATAGCAAGAAACAAAACGGCTTGGAAAGTGTTTGTTGAAGACCTATGCTCCACAGGGATCTGAAAGGTAGAAGAGATATATACCAAATGAACTAAGAACATAATCTTTCATTGCATTGCCCAAAAGGAATGGTGCCGCTGAATGCAATGATTTTAGAACAATACGCCTAATGTGCAGCCATGCTACAAAAAAATTTTTCTGATAGGTATACAAGGAAGGATTGAGAAGAAAATCAATACTGAATAAGATGAGTAGCAATTTGGATTTAAGAAAGTAGTGGGACAAAAGAAGTCATATCTGCATGAGAACATTAATCGAAAAGTACACAGAAGTAAACAAACCAATATATGTCTCCTTCATAGATTACACCAAAGCTTTTGATAGAATACACCACAAACA
Source organism: Megaustenia siamemsis (assembly GCA_032433765.1). Taxonomy (NCBI): domain Eukaryota; kingdom Metazoa; phylum Mollusca; class Gastropoda; order Stylommatophora; family Ariophantidae; genus Megaustenia; species Megaustenia siamemsis. The sequence continues at coordinate 19,094,311 of JAVIAB010000102.1, forward strand.
AAGTATCATCATCATCATCAAGTACCGGGCCTACTGGCGTAGGTGATCATGTCTCTCCACAACTTTCGACTCGACAGTTCTTTATCATTTCTGTTGTTGACCTTCTGCCAAGCCATTCTCTTAAGCTGTCTGGTATTTTCTCTCTTTGCTTTCTTCTATCTCTTCGTCCCTCAATTTTTCAAGTTGTTACAATATATTCCAGTTGTTCTCTTCTCATTTCATGGCCAACAAAATGATGATTGTTGCTTCCTAATATTGGAAATTAGCTCTCTTTATGCTTTGACCTCTTTCTGAACATTTTCATTACTCTTCTTAGCTGTCCATGGTATTCTCAACATTCTTCTGTAAAACCACATCTCTACAGACTCCAGTGATTTTCTTGTCTGTTGTCCTATTGTTCAAACAACTTATAGAATGCCTGAAAGAGAAACATCTGGATAACATCGACATACGACTAATATGTAATTTATACTGGGAACAAACAGCAATAATAAAATATAACAAATATATGTCCTTTAGATATGTCCAGATATGTCCTTTGTTGCGGAGATGACACTCGATGATGATGATCATGGGTGATCCACAATGTTCTTTAAATTTAGCACAAAGTCCTGAATGGTTTTGCATTTATATTATTTCCATTAGCAAGGATGGGGTGTATTTATAAATCTCAGACTCTGAAATACAAAATGGATTTATGAATAAATCGATGTTACACTTTTCTGATTTGAAAGAGGAAAATCGATTTGAGAATGCCTCGCTGAAAACTATAACTGCTGCTTTGTATTTTAAACGATCCACGATAAAGTCACTGCATTTACTTAACATGTGCTGAATGCTTAGAAAATTACCACGTTTGCACTGTGCAAAGCTGCTACAAAACAATTTAATCTTCAATTTAAAAGTGCTGACTTCATTGAACATGGGTGAAAACAAAGAGTCATTTCCTTGTAATCCCTTATTAAGAATATTCGAAATATGTGACATAACTAAAAGTGCCAAATCCCAAAGCCATTCTTGATTTTAAGTAAACCACACTCCAAAGGCAAAACAGCTTTTGATTCTAAAAATGAAAGAACTTAATCTTTTAATTTGAAAAAAACGCAACATAACAGCATTTCTCCTCTAGAAAGCCACCTAACTGAGTTGTGAAGTAAGAGTTCACCATATTAATTTTTTTCTTCTTCAAAAAGTTCTTTTTAATTTAATTTCGATTGAGGGCGTGTGATCGGATCATATTAATGCAATACAGAACTGGACCAATGACGTGTCGAAAGCTGCTCATGTCTTTTACACACAAAGCCTTCTGATGAATTATGCTGTGATATGAAAGCAACTTCAGATTTAAGTGCTGCTCAAGCAAAGAAACACAGCCATTCATCTTCCTTAACATTGCTGAAGCACCATCTGTACAAATGCTCTCAAGTTTCGACCATTCAAGTTTTTTGTCGCTAACATCACTATTTTCAACAACGTTTCACTGCTTCAAATATATCTCTTCCAGTTGTTGTTGATAAATCACAAAGTCCTGAAACATATCGGAATTGTTGTTTATACACCTCACAAACACAAGTAACTGTATTATCTGTCATGCCACCACTCTCATCTATTGCAATAGAGAAGTATATGGAAACAGCAGTTACATATTTTACCTGTTTTGATACATCACTGCCATTTCTTCAATGCGCCTCATAATTGTATTTCGTGATAGGGAAATATATTCTGCCATTCGTTTGATATTGGTATCACCCAGTGGCGTATTCTCTATGATACCGCAGCTACCGCCGGTAGCCTGAACATATTAACGAAATACAAAAGGAAATGATAATTTATTATATTTTTAAAAATAATTATATTACACATTTTCAAATATTTTATTACAGATTTCGTAGGCCAATATGATTTATTTGCTTTGATTTGCATTTATTAAAGCAAGGTTTTCCTCTGGCCACTATAACGTTTGTGAATGAAACCGAAACTATTATACATTGAAACCTCTAGGAGCTAGCGGTACATTTTTCCTCTATCCAGACCTAATATTAACGACTTTTCATTCAAATATTCCCGTCAAAATAAAACGGCAAAGCTACCGCAGATCAATGCGGTTTCATGGGTTACTTTTAGCTCTAGCCAATCAGAATCGCCACAAAGTGAAAGTGAAACTATGTCTGATTACCGAAACTTCCAAGCTATTTATAACTACGTTAAGCGCATAAGCATCTGTAGAAAGAACTTTTTCTGCTCTCAAGAGAATCAAATCTTATTGTCGTTCAACTCAGACACAAGAACGCTTATCTGGTTTGGCATTAATGTCCATTGAGAAATCATTCCCTCGGAAACTTATAAACCAACCCAACAGTACTTTCAACAATCAAAAGTCATCAAGACATTTTCGTCCCAAACAAGACGGATATAGTTTACATATAAAAAAGTCATTTAAAATGTAGTGAAGTCATTAGAAAATATTACTTTATGTTAGCCTACTAAATATAATGTAGGTTTTTTATTTATTATGTCAGCGGTAGCCCAAACCCCAAAACCAGTATATTGCCACTGATATCACCGGCGTTTCCTGCAAAGATGGATATGCTTTCCTTAATAATCTCACCATCTGAGAACAGTCTTTTCTCCTTAGCGAGAAGAAGTGATATTTCGTAAGAAGCCTTTACTGTGTTTTTCATTGCTTCACTTTTTTTAACAAATAAGTTTTGCATACAATGAAGTCCTTTCTGTTTATATGAGATGTAGTCAGTTCTTAAAGCAGAGACAGGAGGATATGATTTTTTTTATGCATCATGTGTTTGTTTCAAATGTCTTTCCAGGTTGTATTTTTTTAGGAACTGCTGCTATCGTTGAACTAATCAAGCAAATCGGTTTCCAAGCACTTCCCATTGTAAAGAGAAACTGTTCTTGCCATTCTTCATTAAATGCTCAGACACCCATTTCACTTTTAATTTTTCTCTTTGACCAACCATGCTTGCTTAAAGCCATCTTAACTAGCACTAACTGCCAGCACAGCGCAACACAAGTTGCAATAGAGTGTACCAACCTCACAAAGAAAAAATAATGTCCCAACAATTATTAAGAACCGAATATGTAAGACTGCGCCATCTGTTACAACAAACTACAGCACAAATTTACTGCAAATTACAAAATAAGAAATAGAATGATTAATAATAAATCCCATTTTGATTTATTCGATCAAAAATTCACAGATATTGAAGGATTATCAATTTTTAAATTGTTATATCTCTGTTAGTACTATACCTAGAAATGTCAAGCGTGGCTCAAACGGAAAATTAACATTAGATGTATTTCCAGGTAATTTCAAACCGAGACTAGGGCTATCAGTTAAGACATTTTACGGAAGCTTTCTGAGACCAGTATGAACGCCAATTTAACGGTGGAAACGACGCCTTGACAGAAGGAAGGTTTTACTTGAAAATCGGCTTCTATCAATCGCAGTCTGATAGTGATAAACAGGTGCACACCGAGTGTTGAGCTTTCGGTGGGCCAATCAAAATGTCTAGACGGGCCATTACTTGGCTCGCGGGCCTAGTTTTATCACCCCTCTGTTAGATTATTACTCCTGAGGGTAAAACATTAGATAATTTTATTAACTTCTTTGCTAGTAATTGAAAACCATATATTCTACAGATATATATTGTCCAAGTGTTTTATTTTTATTTACATATTATGAAGATGAAACGAGTATTATAAGTACCGGAGATAAAGAGATTACCAACTTTCGTTTTGTAGGCGACATCAATGGGTTCTCGTGTAAATAATAATAATTGTTATAGAACGCCTTGATAAAACATCCAAAGATTTGTAATAAAGAGCAATACTGATAAGACGAAGACGATGAATTAAGACATTCAATTAGCGAACACTAGAAAAATTTCTGGATTTAAAAATCATGGGTTCTAATGTTTGAGGTATATATATACATATATAAAACAAGAAATATTGATATTTTCGTTTAAAACAGCTTACTTGGAGGTAACCTGATGTGATTCACACATACATACATATATACATACATGTAAACTTATATATATATATATGTATATATATATATATACGTATAAACATAATATAAACATGCATACTGCACAGCAGACATAAACACATACAAGCGAGTGGGGGCTTTCGGAAATTCACCCCTTCAGTCTACAGTCCGAATTCCAATGAGATTTGTAAAATCGGTAACATAGAAAAGCGATTATGTTTCCCATGGATTAAGGTAGTTCTAGCAAACCATTCTATACTACTTCAGTGCCTCCAAAGTAGGCGTATAGTATTAGTATCCTAACTTCACTGAAAATCACTGGAGGCTATAGAAATGTGGTTTTACTGAAGAATTTTGAGAATACCATGGGCAGCTAAGAAGAGTATTGAAAACGTTCTGAAAGAGGCCAAAGCAAAAAGAGAGCTGGTATCCAATATTCATCATCATCAAGTACCTGGCGTAGGGGATCATGTCTCTCCACAACTTTTTATCTCGACAGTTATTTATCATTTCTGTTGTTGACCTTCTGCCAAGCCATTCTCTTAAGCGGTCTGGTATCTTTTCTCTTTACTTCCCTCTATTTCTTCATCCCTCAATTTCCCCAGTTATCACAATATATTCCAGCTGTTCCCTTCTCATTACATGGCCCAAAAATGATGATTGTTTCTTCCTAATATTGGAAATTAGTTGTCATTATGTTATGACCTCCGATTGTTATTCGAGGCATGCCCCTTATGATTCTTAAAATAATATCACTATACATATTAAACAAATCTGGTGACAGCACACAACCTTGCCTAACACCCTGTTTTATTTGTTGAAACATTCCCAATTGATTTCCAAGTCTTATTACCGTTGTTTGTTTCCAGTACATGTTCTTTATTATTCTTAGATCTTTGCTGTCTATGTTTATGCCTTCTAAATTTTTTATTATTTCTTGGTGCTTTACTTTGTAAAATGCTTTTGTATAATCTATGAGACATAAGTATAGATCTGTTTCCACCTTTATGGCTCTTTCTACTAAAGATCTTATGATGTATATGGCATTGCTCGTTCCTTTACCTCTAACAAAACAATGCTGTTCATCACTAATTTCTGGACTGATTTTGTTTCGCACTCATCAAATTCCAAAATTAGGAAGAAACAATCATCATTTTTTGCCATGTAACGAGAAAGAAAAAGCTGGAATATAAAGAGAACTCTACACCCATCGATATAAAAAGAGGAGTAAGACAATTATGCATCCTATCACCAAGCTTGTTCAATCTATCCACTGAACAAATATTTAAAAACATCACAGAGATTCCAGGCCTAAACATTAATGGAAAGATAATCAATAACCTAAGATATGCTGATGATACTGTACTGCTTGCAGAAAATCCTAAACATATACTGTACTGCTTGCAGAAAATCCTAAAGATCTACAACAATTACTTATTTAAATTAACATCACAAGCAAAAAATGTGGCCTAGATATGAATATCAAAAAGACTAAAACTATGATCATAAACAAAGAAAATACTCAAAACCCACAAGTGGATATCAAAATTGAAGGCATATACATGGATAGTAATACGACAGACAGTTCAGAACTACAACTACCTTGGACATACTATAACCAGTGATGGAAAATGAACAACTGAAATAAACAAAAGAATAGGAATGGCAAAAAGTAATATTAATGTCATAAAAATCATACTAACATCAAAACAAATAACACCACGGCTAAACCTAAGAATAGCAAAATGTTATATCTTCTCAACATTCCTATTTGGTGCAGAAACATGGACATTAGACAAGAAAACAGAACAGAGAATTGAAACCTTTGAAAAGTGGATATATAGAAGAATAGGTAGAACTGGATGGAAGGAAAAGAAAACAAGCGATGAAATCTTAAAACAACTAAAAATGAAAAGAGAACTACTAAACACAATTCAAACAAGACAAATGAGATTTTTGGGCCATGTTAAAAGACACAACAGCCTACTAAAAGTATTCTTGGAGGGGAAAATACAAGATGAAAGAGGCAGACCAAGACCAACATGGGCGAGTCAAAAGATGGACAAATCAGCTTATGACAACCTGTACCACCAAAGCAAGACAGAGCAGAATGGCGCTCCATGGTAGCCAACCTTTGTTGCGGAGATGACACTCGATGATGATGATCATGGGTGATCCACAATGTTCTTTAAATTTAGCACAAAGTCCTGAATGGTTTTGCATTTATATTATTTCCATTAGCAAGGATGGGGTGTATTTATAAATCTCAGACTCTGAAATACAAAATGGATTTATGAATAAATCGATGTTACACTTTTCTGATTTGAAAGAGGAAAATCGATTTGAGAATGCCTCGCTGAAAACTATAACTGCTGCTTTGTATTTTAAACGATCCACGATAAAGTCACTGCATTTACTTAACATGTGCTGAATGCTTAGAAAATTACCACGTTTGCACTGTGCAAAGCTGCTACAAAACAATTTAATCTTCAATTTAAAAGTGCTGACTTCATTGAACATGGGTGAAAACAAAGAGTCATTTCCTTGTAATCCCTTATTAAGAATATTCGAAATATGTGACATAACTAAAAGTGCCAAATCCCAAAGCCATTCTTGATTTTAAGTAAACCACACTCCAAAGGCAAAACAGCTTTTGATTCTAAAAATGAAAGAACTTAATCTTTTAATTTGAAAAAAACGCAACATAACAGCATTTCTCCTCTAGAAAGCCACCTAACTGAGTTGTGAAGTAAGAGTTCACCATATTAATTTTTTTCTTCTTCAAAAAGTTCTTTTTAATTTAATTTCGATTGAGGGCGTGTGATCGGATCATATTAATGCAATACAGAACTGGACCAATGACGTGTCGAAAGCTGCTCATGTCTTTTACACACAAAACCTTCTGATGAATTATGCTGTGATATGAAAGCAACTTCAGATTTAAGTACTGCTCAAGCAAAGAAACACAGCCATTCATCTTCCTTAACATTGCTGAAGCACCATCTGTACAAATGCTCTCAAGTTTCGACCATTCAAGTTTTTTGTCGCTAACATCACTATTTTCAACAACTTTTCACTGCTTCAAATATATCTCTTCCAGTTGTTGTTGATAAATCACAAAGTCCTGAAACATATCGGAATTGTTGTTTATACACCTCACAAACACAAGTAACTGTATTATCTGTCATGCCACCACTCTCATCTGTTGCAATAGAGAAGTATATGGAAACAGCAGTTACATATTTTACCTGTTTTGATACATCACTGCCATTTCTTCAATGCGCCTCATAATTGTATTTCGTGATAGGGAAATATATTCTGCCATTCGTTTGATATTGGTATCACCCAGTGGCGTATTCTCTATGATACCGCAGCTACCGCCGGTAGCCTGAACATATTAACGAAATACAAAAGGAAATGATAATTTATTATATTTTTAAAAATAATTATATTACACATTTTCAAATATTTTATTACAGATTTCGTAGGCCAATATGATTTATTTGCTTTGATTTGCATTTATTAAAGCAAGGTTTTCCTCTGGCCACTATAACGTTTGTGAATGAAACCGAAACTATTATACATTGAAACCTCAAGGAGCTACCGGTACATTTTTCCTCTATCCAGACCTAATATTAACGACTATTCATTCAAATATTCCCGTCAAAATAAAACGGCAAAGCTACCGCAGATCAATGCGGTTTCATGGGTTACTTTTAGCTCTAGCCAATCAGAATCGCCACAAAGTGAAAGTGAAACTATGTCTGATTACCGAAACTTCCAAGCTATTTATAACTACGTTAAGCGCATAAGCATCTGTAGAAAGAACTTTTTCTGCTCTCAAGAGAATCAAATCTTATTGTCGTTCATTTCAGACATAAGAACGCTTATCTGGTTTGGCATTAATGTCCATTGAGAAATCATTCCCACGGAAACTTATAAACCAACCCAACAGTGTAAGACTGCGCCATCTGTTACAACAAACTACAGCACAAATTTACTGCAAATTACAAAATAAGAAATAGAATGATTAATAATAAATCCCATTTTGATTTATTCGATCAAAAATTCACAGATATTGAAGGATTATCAATTTTTAAATTGTTATATCTCTGTTAGTACTATACCTAGAAATGTCCAGCGTGGCTCAAACGGAAAATCAACATTAGATGTATTTCCAGGTAATTTCAAACCGAGACTAGGCCTATCAGTTAAGACATTTTACGGAAGCTTTCTGAGACCAGTATGAACGCCAATTTAACGGTGGAAACGGCGCCTTGACAGAAGGAAGGTTTTACTTGAAAATCGGCTTCTATCAATCGCAGTCTGATAGTGATAAACAGGTTCGCATCGGGTGTTGAGCTTTCGGTGGGCCAATCAAAATGTCTAGACGGGCCATTACTTGGCTCGCGGGCCTAGTTTTAGCCACCCCTCTGTTAGATTATTACTCCTGAGGGTAAAACATTAGATAATTTTATTAACTTATTTGCTAGTAATTGAAAACCATATATTCTACAGATATATATTGTTCAAGTGTTTTATTTTTATTTACATATTATGAAGATGAAACGAGTATTATAAGTACCGGAGATAAAGAGATTACCAACTTTCGTTTTGTAGGCGACATCAATGGGTTCTCGTGTAAATAATAATAATTGTTATAGAACGCCTTGATAAAACATCCAAAGATTTGTAATAAAGAGCAATACTGATAAGACGAAGACGATGAATTAAGACATTCAATTAGCGAACACTAGAAAAATTTCTGGATTTAAAAATCATGGGTTCTAATGTTTGAGGTATATATATACATATATAAAACAAGAAATATTGATATTTTCGTTTAAAACAGCTTACTTGGAGGTAACCTGATGTGATTCACACATACATACATATATACATACATGTAAACTTATATATATATATATGTATATATATATATATACGTATAAACATAATATAAACATGCATACTGCACAGCAGACATAAACACATACAAGCGAGTGGGGGCTTTCGGAAATTCACCCCTTCAGTCTACAGTCCGAATTCCAATGAGATTTGTAAAATCGGTAACATAGAAAAGCGATTATGTTTCCCGTGGATTAAGGTAGTTCTAGCAAACCATTCTATACTACTTCAGTGCCTCCAAAGTAGGCGTATAGTATTAGTATCCTAACTTCACTGAAAATCACTGGAGGCTATAGAAATGTGGTTTTACTGAAGAATTTTGAGAATACCATGGGCAGCTAAGAAGAGTATTGAAAACGTTCTGAAAGAGGCCAAAGCAAAAAGAGAGCTGGTATCCAATATTCATCATCATCAAGTACCTGGCGTAGGGGATCATGTCTCTCCACAACTTTTTATCTCGACAGTTATTTATCATTTCTGTTGTTGACCTTCAGCCACGCCATTCTCTTAAGCGGTCTGGTATCTTTTCTCTTTACTTCCCTCTATTTCTTCATCCCTCAATTTCCCCAGTTATCACAATATATTCCAGCTGTTCCCTTCTCATTACATGGCCCAAAAATGATGATTGTTTCTTCCTAATATTGGAAATTAGTTATCAATATGTTATGACCTCCGATTGTTATTCGAGGCATGCCCCTAATGAATCTTGAAATAATATCACTATACATATTAAACAAATCTGGTGACAGCACACAACCTTGCCTAACACCCTGTTTTATTTGTTGAAACATTCCCAATTGATTTCCAAGTCTTATGACCGTTGTTTGTTGCCAGTACATGTTCTTTATTATTCTTAGATCTTTGCTGTCTATGTTTATACCTTCTAAATTTTTTATTATTTCTTGGTGCTTTACTTTGTAAAATGCTTTTGTATAATCTATGAGACATAAGTATAGATCTGTTTCCACCTTTATGGCTCTTTCTACTAAAGATCTTATGATGTATATGGCATTGCTCGTTCCTTTACCTCTAACAAAACAATGCTGTTCATCACTAATTTCTGAACTGATTTTGTTTCGCACTCATCAAATTCCAATATTAGGAAGAAACAATCATCATTTTTTGCCATGTAACGAGAAGGGAAAAGCTGGAATATATTGTAACAGCTAGGAAAATTGAAGGACGAAGAGATTTGAGGGAGCAAAGTGAAAAGATACCAGACAGCTTAAGAGAATGGCTTGGCAGAAGGTCAACATTAGAAATTATAAATAACTGTTGAGATGGAAAGTTGTGGAGAAACATGTTTATCTACGCCAGCAGGCTTGGTACTTAATGATGATGATGCCAATTTCGTCTCTTAACGACAGGTTGTGACCACCCGATTCGCAAGATTATTCAAAACTTGAACAGGGAACTGTACACTTTCATGTCCACTCAGCACAAAAAGAAGATATCCAACCTTCGACCAACACCACCCTCTCATCGCTCCCACACTCACAAGTTATCTGCATTCTAACGGACCTCACATTATCGGACAACAAACGCGGAGTTCTCGCATAAGGGCTACAGTTCGTACCTTTGCTCCCTACAAATGATCGTTATAGCCTCATTAAATGATGTACACGATCTTCACAGACGACAGCATTTAAAATACTATCACTACGGGAAATCTGACGCTTCTTCTTCTACTTTGGATGAATTATCTCCTTTCCCCTCTCGGAAATTAGATGGGACACCGCCTCCTGGCGCATGTGTAGTTCTTGACTTACACATATAGGTTACTTTACGTGAGATCTAGAAAATCATCTCTCGACGAGTACCTCGTTCCTCCCGCAAACTTTTAGAGCCCTCTTCAACATTTGTCGTGGGTAAGACATTGTCATAAAACCAGCTGATAAGGGAGGTGCTTGTGGTGGTCTGGCGTAAAGACCTATACAAACAAGAAAGCGCCAAGCAATTATCTGTTACTACGTTCTATAAACCTTGCCCCAGTTATTCCACTAACAGCAACAATGAGAAGGTCTGCTTAACCATCAAGGAGCTTATCGACGAGAAACTCCTCTCTCCTAGTGCGCCCCTTCTCATCTTGCCAGACAGTGGTCTAGGCAAATCGTCCTTCTACATGCTTCCTAGGATTCACAAACCCGATACTCATGGCCGTGCCTTTGTTTCGGCGTGTAGTTGTCCCACGGAATATATATTTCCGACTATCCGGACAGCATTTTTCAACCCATAGTGGCATCTCTTTGCACCTTTGTCAAGGACACGAACAATGCCCCTACTATCTTCTCTTCTCTTTCGCTTTCTCCAGACCGTTCGCTCCGACTTACCGTCCTATACGATTGTTCTCTCGATCCCTTACGTTGATGGTCTAATAGCTCCTCAGTTCTTTCTCGATCAAAGAAAACATATTCATCGGTGCATACTTCCACTCTCCTTACCTCACCGAACTAGTTCTCAACCTTAATACTTTCGAATTCAATGACCAATTATACGACCGACTCAGTGGTGTGGCTATGGGAACCAAAATGGGTCCCAATTACGCTTGCCTGTTTATGGGTTACCTTGAGCACAAAATACTCAACTATTACCGGCCCCCCTTCCCCTTAAATACCTTCGGTATATCGATGACAGCTTTGAACTGACTGATTTCCCTCGACTACATTACCAACTTTCATAAGTCCATAAAGATTACATCACATATCTTTATTTCGTCCGTCACCTCTGTGGATCAAATTGTCTCCTTGAGTACCTCCGGTTTACATACCTCCATCTTATATAAACCAACAGACTGTTATCTTCTCTACACCTCGTCTCATCCAGCTCAATGCAGAAATTCTATTCCATTCTCTTTATGTTACGTCTTCGTCGTATCTGCTAGTGTGATCAAGATTTTCTCCAACAGGTACACCTGATGTTAAGTTTCTGTAGGCGTCGTCTCTATCCTGAATCGGTTCTCCAATCTATCTTCCAGCGAGTTCTCCTTAGTTCCCGTCTGGTGGCACTTACCCCGTCCACTCTCAGATCATCCGATAGGACTATAATCACCCTCACCTATCACCCTCATAATTTGCTGCGGTGAAGATTCTTAACCGGTATCATTTTATTTTTCCACTCTGTACCCGTCCACCTTTTGGTCATCCACCTCTCGTGGCCTTTAAACGCGTCATGAGTCTAAGAGACATTGATGTCAGGAGCCGCTTCCCTCGCTCAAACCACAAACACCTAGGCACCTGGACAACCGGTCTGTAGTACTCGTGATCATGTGCTTCGTACTGATTCCATCTTGTTCCCTAATAAGCGATGTTATATCAAGGAGAGTTTTACGTGCGTATCACGGAATATTATTTACGCCATAATATGTCAGCATCGTTAGATGACTGATATAGGCGAGTCTTGAGACGTCTATGTGAAAGATTTTGTAAGCACCGTCATATGTGTTAAGCAGAAGACTGGATTCCTGTTTCGTCCCATTTCAATTCCGCAGACCATAGTGGAAAACCCGACATGCAAGTCACTGGTATTGTCTCATGTCACTCCAGCAATCGTAGCCGGTTCGTCCTTGAGAATCGTCTGATAGTCCTGTTGGGTTCGCTGTTCCCACAAGGCATGAACATATCGCTCTCATGCATATAGGATGCCTACTGCACATTTTTACTATCATGCACACATATGCATGTGTATATATTTGTTTGGATGTGTACTTGCACATTTGGACATCTATGGGTGTGTTTGGATTTACTTTGTGGTAATATATATATATATATATATATATATATATATATATATATATATATATATAGACGTATGCGTTTATGAATTTATGGTTATCTACACATACGTTTTGGCACATCAGATTGGTGTGCCCACTCATAGTTGCAGATAAACATAGTTACGTGTTCGCTTGGGGACGTGTGTATGTATGGGATTGTGTTTGCGTGTATAGATGAATTGTATAGCTATGTAGTTCTGTCGTACATATATATTTTGTATATATTTTTTTTTCCGTGAGGATATACTTTTTGGGACTCACACACTCATATATACGTTTCTAGTAATAGTAGAGTCTGTGATCTAGTACACACCTCCACATATTTTTAGAACCCTTCGCATTTTCTGACGTTTGAATGTTCGAATGCCAAGAACCTGGAGACTAACTTCACAACATCGTGATGCATGTTCAAGTTTTCTGTTTAAATCTCCTGGCAGAATTGAATTCAACCATATGAAAGAATTTATGAATTGAAGTGGTGACGCCACGGTAACAGCCACTAATTTTTCGATAGCTACCCCCCCCCTTCCCCCGGAAATACATAATTCTAATATTTCAGAATATGAGAAGTAATACATTGTTTTATTCTGGAGTTCATTAGGGAAGTTTGCTGAATCCTGGTAGTAATTCGTCTGACATAGGGTACACATTTTAAATTTTGTATTTCGTAAAATAAATGTATAATACATTATGGTAAAAAGATTGTACGTGACGGCAATTGGTCAATGAATACAAATGTTCAAACATACCCACATGGCACATGACAAATGTTGGACCCAGGTAGCGTGCATAATATGTTTTGGCTGAGAATGAGGTGAAAGACAAGCTGTACAAAACTTTGGCACATGTTCAACCAATCATCTTACCCCTGAGATGCATCTCTTCTCTACCCGCGGGGTACTGCAAGAATTGAGTACAGCAGCACTGGCAGCAGTCTCCACCTACTGCTTGTCCCGTGAGGTGTTGCAGAGATGAAGTTTATGTAGCTTTCTACAAATCGATAGTCAAGTAGTTAGCATTATTACCATCTTGTATTTATTTATTGATTATCCGTGTCAATCTGCTTTCCTTGTCCTTAGTCGACCTTCCGGCTTGTTGCAGGAGCTACTGAGTTAGGTGCTCTGTGCTCACCGTGAGCTGTGTGTTTCATCCGTTTGATCATATTTCAATATTCCAATTGTTTACAATGAATGATGATATCGTATGACAGGGAACAGTTGGCTGTGTTCACGTTCTGTGCGGTTTCGCCTTATGTCTTTTGGCGTGTGCTGAGACTGTTTGATGGGGACTACAGCTACCATTCTTTGTTTGGGAGATGAGTTAGTAATTCGGATGTTTTCACTGGCACGGGCGGTTGTGCAATTATGGATTTTAATTCGTTTGCAGTGATACCGGGGCCTTCCATAACCAAAGAACCAAAGATAATAACTAATATTGTATATAGGCCAAGCTTGGTTGGGATTTAATATAAGAAGGGAGAAAATAAGAAAAAACAGAGAAAATGCAACTGAAAAACTGAAAATAACTTAGGAATACAAGGAAAACTAGATGTTGATTGTAGATGGTTATTCGTAGTCTACGTTGTGAATCCGTTGAATTTAATCATTAAATGGAAAATCTTCTTCTGGTGTGCAAAATGTTATGTCGCAGGGAAGAGTGTTGGGTTCAAGAGAAGATTCATTCGTCTCAAGAGTCGAGATTAGATGAGATCGTTTCAGAAATTATAGATTAGATTGTACGTATTGAGTTGTGAGATTTAACTTGAGAGAGAAAGTACACAAGTTAATTATCGTGTGCGTAATTTTATGATAACCAAAGGAATAGTGCCCTTTTCTTACAAGACCTGAAGAGTGTCCATATAATCAGCAGTTACGTTAAGCTCTAAATATGACCACTTATGATATAAAAATGTATATTTATTTATAGATATGGCCACAACAAGGCTTTTAAATGCAAGCAAGATAATTAACCAGATTTGTTTATGCAGTATAACTAGAGAGCTGTGTTAACAAACTTTTGAACCTAATCAAGAAATTGTGAACGCTGCACCCGTTGCACAGTGTCATTATCTGTGATATAGTGTATCATTCAGATGACAGTAAGCAGACAAGTAATGCATCGCCAAAGCAGAAGTGGTGCGAATCGGGGTTGATGAGGTGACCAAGGACAGGTTGATGGCATACCTCGGAGATAAGTTTGATCGTAGCCTGTGTTTTCGGATCCACGTCGATCATGTGATAACAAAATTCCCGCACAGTATTAGCCGCCTTGAAGGTCATGAAAGCTGCCAACAAAGAGCTGATGCTACTTTCCCTTTTTTCCAGGATCTAAGAGCAGATGCTACTTTCCCTTTTTTTCCAGGATCTTCGCACGAATCGAGTATGCCCTGGCAATTGTTACTGTCAGTACGACTCAAATTAACAGGCTGGAGAAAATACATAATGAAGCCATGCGCATTATCTTGGGGTGTATGAAGGGCACTCCATGTGTAGCAATGAGGTACCTTCTTAACTTTCTAACCACCATCATCATCATCATCGAGTGCCGTCTCCGCAACGAAGGTTGGCTAGCGCCATTCTGCTCTGTCTCTTGCCTTGATGGTGTTGGTTGTCATAGGCTGATTTGTCCATCTTTTGATGTTACTCAAGATCTGGAGGGCGCAGCATAATTGAAGCTAAGTGCACATAAAGAGCGTCCATTGCACCACGAGCTCAACACAGGGGAAGGTGTCAGGCTAAAAAGAGTCAAATCATGGGTGGGACGAGCAGAAGATGTCATCAATCAGGTATGTGGGCTTACCAGTAGTAACCTCGCTGGCGAGGAGTGGATACCGGTCCCTACGTCATTCACAGGGACATTCTCGTGTATTGTCACACTTGATAGAAAGTGTAGGCAGCAGAACTCAGTCGTGGTCAATCAGAAGGACAACGGTCAAATATGGGAGAACACTGTTGAGAAAGATGCAGTCATCTATACAGGCGGATCTGTTATACGATAATAAAAGGAGTGCAGGGGCATATACAGCACGCTTGTCAGGCAGAATAGTCAAAGAAGACAGTTGTGCATTCGTTATGACCACGAGTAGCATGACGATGGAGGTGATGACAGTGACTAGGGCATTCATCTTGTTAGTCACACGACTACACCCACGTCTGCATACTGAGTGATTCGAAAACCAAGCTCGTTCTGCAGGGAATATAATTGTCTCTTCATATTAGAGCACGGTGTATTTGTTGAACACTCAAAACTTTCCCAGGGAAAACATTGTCATAAATGTATGGTATTAAGATCTTCTAAGGAATCATCTTCCAATGTCAATTAAACTACATGAATACTGTACTTCAACTTAAACTACATGAATACTGCATTTCTATAGTTCTGACAGCAATTAGGTGTTTAATAAAAATATAAATTGTTTAATAAAACTTAAACTGGTGTGTATTCGTTTTCATTACATGATTTTTATAGGTTTATCGTCGAAAACATAACTGTTGACATTCTTGTAATTCGGATTGGCTAAATTGTACATGAAAAGAGGCATTTTAATTTTTTTAAAACAATAAATGCAATGTTTTACATTTTCAAATGGATCCAATTTTTAAAATAGTAGTCCGTTAGAGATTGGCGGATTTTTGTCCAATGAATTCAGAGAATGGAAGTCATGCACAGGCCCACCCAAGATACCAGAAAATGGCCCATGCAGAGACGGAGGTGGCGCATTGTTGGACTGACTATGCTTAGTGATGGTTGACTGATTTGGTTGAATTGACGTAGTCCATTTAGTTTCTTGACTTGTGTGTATTTGATCTGTAATGTATACAAGAAGGGAATCAATACAGTAATTAACAACAGAAGACAGTATATATCAAATAAAAATATGTATATATTATATTACATTATATTACATTATATCATATTACATTACATTATATTATATTACATTACATTACATTATGTCATGTCATGTCATGTCATGTCATGTCATGTCATGTCATGCCATGTCATGTCATGTCATGTCATATCAAATCATATCATATCATATCATATTATATTATATTATATTAAATTATATTATATTACATTATATTATATTATATATTCATTTATTTTTAGAGGCGGGGTTCACACAGCCTGGCGTGATACCGATCACATCATCCAAAAATGTGCCGTGGTCATAGAAAAATATGGTCACTGACACCATATTCCCCATACGACTAGCAAGGCGTGGAGGGAACCTTTACTTTTTTTTACTATATATATATATATATATATATATATATATATATATATATACACACACACACACACACATACACATAGAGGCTATTTTCAATCGAGACGCACCGGAACGCGGTAAACTTGTATTTAGCAGTTTTGAAAAAAAATATTTTAAAAGTAATGGAAAATTAATATTTTTATGACCAAACAACTACTGTAAATATAATTACATTTTGGTATGGCGCCAATTTGTAAGTAAGATAAGTTATTGTGTCCAGTGATCGACACTCCCTGTATGTCGACAGTAAAGATTAAACCCATTTGATTCTCAACTAGAAAAAGAACGTGACCTCAACGCCAATGATTGCTTTCTCAGCTGAGCTATCTAACGACAAGAAAAAATACGTCCCTTTCTTTCTGCTATACGATTACTTGAAAGTATGAACTTTAAAGGAGTGAATGAAAAGAAAGTAGACATTCTACTTAAAAATGCGAATAATTCTCTTGATTCTACAATGTTTTATGGCAATTTCGTATGAAGTGACGAATGGAAGAAAGTCTCTTTTTTTAAGAATAAATACAAATGCCACAAATAATCACATTACTTTCAATCAGACTGAAGTGGAGATTTGTGTAAGATTCAAAACATTCCAAGAAGACATTATGTATGTTGGTTTTTTGTGTGAATTCCTGACAAAAAAATGTCTGCTGCCATATTGAGCTATAAATATTTTCATTAACATCTCAATTTGTATTGCTGAATATAAGCGTGGCTACTCCCAGATGAACATAGCTGTCACATTGACAAGAGCTTTTCTGCAAATGAAGACCGTGAGTACACTGATTTTCATCAACCTAGTTGGTTCTTCCCTGCGTGCTTTTTAACTCTATTCTATTCTATTAATGGAATTATATCAATATTCTATCCAGTTTCATTACAGCCAAGAATTCCCAACATCTGCACCACCATTTGTCACAGTATTTCCGAAAATGCATCGGTAAATTCTGTTGATAGAATACACCATAAAAAACGTATAGACTGCATAAAAAATATACATCTAGATGACACATCACGACTAATATGTAAGTTATTCTGGGAGCATACATCAGTAATGTCAGTAATAAGATATAACAAAGAGAATTCTACACACATTGATATAAAAATAGGAGTAAGACATGGATGCGTTTATCACCAAACCTGTTCAATCTATAAACTGAGCACATCTTTAAAAAACATCACAAAGAGGCCAGGCCTAATCATTAATGAAAAGATAATCAATAACCTAAGATATGCTGATGATACTGTATTACTAGCAGAAAATCATGAAGATTACAATAATTACTTAATGAAATAAACATGACAAGCAAAAAAATAAGGATTATGCATGAAAATCAAAAAGACTAAAACTATGATCATAAACAAATAATACTCAAAAGGACTTCCGTTTCCCCATGGTGGAATGGTGTTCATGTTCTCTGGACCGCTGCAGAAATTGCATTTGTGGAGTGATTAGTTTCGGCTCTTCAATGCAATTTTCTGCGTTAAAGTCAATCTGATGATCCACTTAACAAATTTCGCCGATGAAGCAGAGTCGTACACACCTCAATGCTCCTCTTTGTCAAGTCCAAGTTTGTGAATGCGACCTTCCCCTGTCTAGAGTTGATATGTAGTTTACGTCAACACATTGAGTGCTGTTCCAAGGCCATAGTTAGAATTGTTTGACGCCAAGTATTTACATGTTACAACTCATTAATATGGACTGCTCTGCCAAATCAATCGCAGTTTTCACTTTAGAGAGTGTGCATCATCTTTTCGTGCGTTGTTGGCTGCATTTATTAGAGTAATTGGAATTTTATAGGCGCAGCCATTGTTGTGTGTGCTACGTCATCACAATGGAAGCTTGTATATCCCTAAAACGTCTGTATGCTAATAGTGAAAGGTGAATGGAGTTTCGTATAAGACTTTGCAGCACCGGGGTTACTCCCGGAGGTTCATGTTAGTCAGGAGGGATTCATAATTTCACAAATTCACATTGCAGGGAGATCTTACAGTCTGTTGTTTGATGTGCGACGGGGATAGTTCGATGACTAACTGTGTTTCATATATTCAGATTTGGAGTCAGGGTATTGTCCTAGCATCATCAAGCGCTATACATTTTTTTAATGACGATCATTTTCAGGAGAACGTGAACTTCCGGTCAATATGCGGATAGGCGGCAGGAACCATTAAAGGCTATGTCTGAAAAGTGTTCCTTGTTGCAGTTTCATCATATTCCAAGTCCGGCTTAGTGCAGGAGCTACTGAGTTAAGTGCTCTGTGAACACTGTGAGATGCGCGTTTCATCTGTTGTGATCGTGTTTAGATATTCCGATTGGTTACGATGAATGATGATATCGTATGATGAAAAACAGATGGCTGTGTTCACTTTCTGTGCGATTTAGCTTTATGCCTTTTGGCGTGTGCTGAGACTGCTATGATGGGGACTACAGCTACCTTTCTTTGTCTGGAAGATGAAATAGTAATTCGGATGATTCCACTGGCACGGGCGGTTGAGCAAGTGTGGATTTTAATTCGTTTGTAGTGATACCTGGGCCTTCCATAACCATAACCATAACCAATAGTAGTATACAAGGGTCCAACTGATTAGTATTTGACCCGTAAATTAACAAAGATATATAGTAGGTGCGCGGCGCACCTAATGTACCGTAGGTGCAGGGGGAGTTAACCATGACCGCTCGTGTCGGGGCGTTGACCGCTAGTCCAGGTGACCTCGGAAGGACCCTGTTTATGTCTGGTGTGGCCTGGCTTTGGAGCTCTTGGTGTACTTGATCGTTAGTGATAGGTTAGGAGATTATACAACATCATTGGCAAACAATCAATATAAAACAGAAGCCAAAGATATATTTTATTCTTTTATTATCTCAATAGGTGTATAACATACATTGATATTATATAGCATTACAAAAACATTCAGTACATTGAGTCAATATATAGTACATGGATAACATTTATTTATAGTTATGTAGTTGGGTGTCTGCTTAGCGTTGTGTCATAAATGAATCATAAGGGGTGAAACTGTTAGAGATTGCTGGGTAGTCTAAGCTGGTAGTGTAAAGAGTTAAATATCTAGAGGAGTTGTCGAGACGTTATCATCAGCTACCTTTCTTTTTATATAGAAATAGGAAAGAGCATTTCTTGTTTGACTGTAGGAAAATATGGAATTATTTAAGACTTTGAAACCTACATTTTTCCCACCCTTGGCCTTTTGCGTGGCGAGAACCTCTAAAAACATATCTTTATCTAAGTTGTTGTGTTGCTTGCTTAGCCCTTTACAACTGATTTTATCATAATCCCCACTACAATGGTACGTCTTACTACATAAGCTAACAAGAGCTGTCCCTTCGTACTCTAGTTTAAAAAGCCCAGGCGTTCGTTTGGTGTATGCTTTAACACCCTTACAGTTTATACAGTCTGTCTTGCTAATATGCTCATCGCAAAACTCGGCAGGAAACCAGTCTTTATATACGCTATTAAACTCATCCCACAGACCTGACTTAACTATGTTCTCTAGCTTAGGTGCACTTAAAGCCAAGTATAAACTATCAGTATCTGTTTCACATAACTGAAAGTTGGACCTATCTACAAACTTATCTAAGAACTCGAAATAAAAATCTAACATACGAAGTTTTGCATATTGATAGACGAAGAAACCGATTTGTAGGGGCAAGTCCCAAACAGTTTTCTTTTTCTCCATCTCAATTTCAAAAAGATCCTCCCCTATTTCAGTCATCTTTTTAAACCGGGAACTATTAATCATTTTCGATATCTCATCCCCCTGAACGTACGAGACAGCGCTATGATTGGCCTTATTGGTTAGAGTCTTCCCGTAGGCTGAGTTTCCTAAGAGCTTCATCGTATCGCTTACTATAGATTGACTTTCGTCTAGATCACCAGCCCTCCTAGCGTCAGAAACCATTTCGCCAAACTTTTTAAAACAACTAGACGGTTGATATTCTATCACTTGATAAATTTTTGTTACCGCCATCCGTGGTCTAAGTACCATTTTAACAGTGGTGTTGCCAACAAAATTTTTTCCCCAACATAACTACCGATTAGGGTGCGACGAGGGGTTGACAACAAGTTATGTTTGAGGGCATATTCACGCATAAACGGTCCAATATCATCACGCGTGACATCAATATTTTTGAAAATTGGAGTCATCTCACTGAAATGTTCCTTCAGGTGGTCGGGGACGTGTAGATCACATTCCACTAATCCAAAACACGTCCCATCTGAAACAGACTTCAGAATCTGTTTATCACTGAGAGGGAACCCTTCTTTAGAGTAAGAGGGTCTAGCTCTAGGGATGGCTTTAGAAAGGAAAGCCCTAATGGTTGGGTCAGACTTTTTCAGAGCCTGCCACTCACATTCCCACATAACTTCTACTGGGACTTTTACCTCCTCAGTTAGATAGGTGTGTATCTCACAGGTTTTTTCAAACAGCTCGAACAAGGGCTCATTATTAACAGGGTTTCTATCTTTATCTTTGGTGAGGGGACAGTCTTTGTGACCATGGTACAGACAACCATGAAAATTGTAGCCTCTTCTATTGGATTTATCCCACCCATCCACAGGGATATTTCTAGCACCTAACCGAAACTCCCTTCCATTAAACTGAGTTTTCAACTCCACCCCTTTTTGGTGGGCGACCCACGTTAACCACTCGCGACTTTGTTGGACATAATAGTTATCTTTTTCGACCCTAAACCCGGTCTCCATTCTTCTAATAATTGGGTAATCTGTTGGCATCGGGTTCATCAGAGCCCAAAGATACAACGCGTTGGCATCGTAACCTTGGATGGATTTGACTACCTTTCCACCCCTAATAAGCGTTTTGCCTACCTCGTGATACCTATGGAAAATTATAGAGGGACCCCCAACGATATTATCTCTAATCATTTTGTGTAGACTCGCCTGTTTGCTCGAACATAAACTAAACATTACACCCCTATCAACGGTCTTAAAAAGATACTTTAAACAAACACCCGGAACCGAAATGGCGTCTTTAAAACAGTCTACACCCCGCTCCCCATAAAAGCGAACCTGCTGCTCCAAGGCTTCTAAAAAGGGGACTACATCTTTGTTGTTATACCACACCAAAAAGTCCCTAAGTGTGGTCATGTTATTGTCCTGCCAGACCTTTTTACATAGAGCATACTTCTCCTTGGAAATGTTGGAATTTTTTAACGACGAATAAAACGTTTCGTGTGGGGGTAGTTCTGTCTCGTCCAACTTTTGGGGGTCGTCTATATATTCATAACAAAAGTAACCCTTTGTCTCCTCTACTTTATAGGCTGCCAGATATTTACTATAGCTAAACCCGGGGCTAGATAGTTTACTACATCTAAGAATTTTAGATTCGGCGTTGCAATACACATGAAGTTATTGTTTCTTTTAACTATAAACTTGAACGGTTTTGGTACTTTGTAGTCTACTTCCATTTTATCTTCCTCTTCTTCTTCTTCTTCTTCTTCTTCTTCTTCTTCTTCTTCTTCTTCTTCTTCACCCACTTGGGCAGTGACATCCATGAAGTGCTTTATTAAATAAGGTTTAATGACGTTGACGTCATATTTCCCCGAGTTAAACCCTATAACTGGAAGCTCTTTTAAATACTCATCAAACTTAGCTATTAGCTTGTCTTTATTCAGAGCATGGAGTTGAGTAAAAATACTTTCAAACCGATCTCGCAACAACGAGTATGCCTTAGCAGCTATACCAGTGAGATAATCAACCATCTGACTAACTAAAACCTGTGGGTCACCCTTGGTTATGAAGCATATTGGTCCCTCCCACCCAGGGACATTTGACGCTACAGAGCAGGAGAGGGGTACGTGTTTAGCTACAAAGGTAGTCGAGTGCGTCTCTTTGGGAACATTCCTACTATCAAAGTAACATTCATAATCGAATGTCGCCCTGAATGGGTAAATAAAACACTCTGGAGTACTGATCCCTTCAGCGCTGATCGCGTCCCATACACTTTCAGGTGAAGAATAAACACCACCTTTATATGTCTCTACAGCCATATCCCCATTGCAAGTTTTTTCGTGCCTATCCATACGCCCAAACTTTTTCCACAGTTTCCCACATTTTCCACAAGAAAAGCTTTTACTAGCCCTAGAAAGATCGTTTATATAAAAGAAGTGGTTTTTGTAAAGTAAAAGACGGAGAGTTTCACTATAACTACTGCCACTTCTCAGAACAATACGCAAGGCTTGCTCAGAGTCAAACTCAAAAATATCTATATTTAGTGCAAAACAAGTTTCTAAGAGAGGCATTTCGGCAAGAGTTACACCCAGAAAGTTACCTAACATTAGAGACGGGTTAAACTGTTTGAAAAGTAGTCTTGAAACCTTCCTAACATCAGTATTTGAAGTTCCTCGATGGACAGCTAGACAACGGAAGAAGCAGAGATTATCATTGTAGATTTTAGAATTAGAATCGGTTTGAAGGATATTAATGCCGTAGTTGGATGTAATGTAGGGTGGGATATCTATCAGGCACCCTATAGGATAATCGTGAAGTTTATAAATATAAACACTCGTACTGACTAATGCTTCTAAGGTATATTTGGTTGTCTCCCTGTTTTTATTTGCATACCCTAATATATCACTTTCATTTAATCTATCAACAAATGGTTCAAAATCATGTCTGTTGTTAACTAACAAGGGTTTGTCTAATCCTGTTGCATTATTTGAGCTGGCGTGAAAGTAACGCAACCCCTGTGTCTCCCTATGTCTTAAGACTAGATGATGACTATAATTCACCTTGAAACGCTTTTTCTGGGCTAGAAAAATTGGGTTTACAAGGGTCTTCCAATCTATAGGAGTATCAGGTTGATGAAATATAGTGTACGTATCCATGTATTTGTTCCTACGTTCATGTGTTCTAATAGCTAACCAGTTGTTCTTATATAGCTTCTTAATATCTTGAGGTAACTTATTTAAAGAGTCTATTTCATTAATAAGTCTTGGTCTCTTTGAGAGCTCTTGCGTCGAACTCTTTACTGCCCGTTTGCGTGAGGTTGTCGATACCAGTGGACCCGCTGGCGTTGATCGTGTTGAGGTGTCCACAGCTATTTCATGGCTACCAAGATGTACTTGCAGATGGCTTACTCCAGTGAAGCTTTGTTGACAGATGTGGCAGATATGTGGGGTAACACTGGGTTCTTTTGAAAGTACGTGACCTGTTGACACAGGAGTTGGTGATGCAGGAACTGCTGATACAAGAGATGCAGGATGCTCTGTCTTGATATGTTTGGCAAGATTGTCAGCTCTATTGTATACTCGTTCACAAACATCACATTTGTATTCCTGACGCCCATGTACACTAGCAACGTGTCGTTTTACGATCCGGCTCCGGGTGAAAGTTTTGGAGCAGATATGACAAGTGTTAGACATCTGTAGAAAAGAAATTGAAACATTACAACTAAAGAGTAAAGAACAGTAAACATTACAAGAAAAGTAAACAACAAGATACACAAACTATCGAAATTAGGTTACAAAAGTAACACGTGGATGCTAAAAAAACAACTTATCGAAAATAGGTTACTAAAATAACACGTGGATACTAAACAACCAGCTTATCGAAAACAGGTTACTAAAGTAACATACTATAGCATTAAAGAACTAAGATAACACTTACCTTTTATGTGTTTGAAGGCACGAGACACGTCCGGCGGCAACAACTGTAAGCGAAAGTCTGATTAGAAGCTTCACAGTCGCGTTATATATACACCAGAAACACCGGAAGTGTTACTAAAAATAGAACTGACCGCTGATGCAATACCGGAAGTGTTACTAAAAATAGCTTTTGACCACTGACGTGATGCCCGTGGAGTTTCTAAAAATAGATTTTGACCTATGAGGCAATACCAGGCAATTTTATGATAGTTACGCCCCTTGACCCTTTATGAGGGGACGCCCATGAAACTGTTAGAAATAGTAAATTTACACGCTAGGGTTACTCCAAACTTTATATTAAGCATCCCCATAGCACAAATTTACATAAAAACACCTTTTGAAATTACTACCCCTGTACCCATTTTTGGCGGTTACGCCCATGAAATCGATAAAAAATTGAAATTTAACCTATTGGTATACCCCAAACTTTATAATAAACATCCCCAAATCAAGAATTTACATAAAAACAACGTTTGAAATTACTACCCCTGTACCCATTTTTGGCGGTTACGCCCATTAAACTGTTAAAAATAGTAAATTTAACATATAGACATACCCCAAACTTTATATTTAGCATCCCCGTATCAAGAAGTTACATAAAAACACCTTTTGAAATTACTACCCCAGTACCCATTTTTGGCGGTTACGCCCATGAAACTGTTAAAAATAGTCAATTTACACTCTAGACATACCCCAAACTTCATTTTAGTCATCCCCATATCAAGAATTTACATAAAAATCACTTTTGAAATTACTACCCCTGTACCCATTTTTGGCGGTTACGCCCATGAAACTGTTAAAAATAGTCAATTTAACATCTAGACATACCCCAAACTTTATATTAAGCATCCCGATATCAAGAAGTTACATAAAAACAACTTTTGAAATTACTACCCCTGTACCCATTTTTGGCGGTTACGCCCATGAATTCGATAAAAAATTGAAGTTTAACCTATTGGCATACATCAAACATAATATGTGACACGCCCATGTATCAAATTTGCCTAAAAAATCAACCAAAAATTAGTAGTATAGTATGTCAATTAGGATTAGACTCTCATATAAGGAAAAACGGTAGACTCTCATATAAGGAAAAATGAAGACTCTCATATAGGAAAAACCGCACCAAAAAATGTGCAGCCATGTACGGGTAGACTATTTATATAAGGATTTATGAGCGGCTGGCCGATCTTTCCACGGTCCTAATTGACATACTATACTACTAATTTTTGGTTGATTTTTTAGGCAAATTTGATACATGGGCGTGTCACATATTATGTTTGATGTATGCCAATAGGTTAAACTTCAATTTTTTTATCGAATTCATGGGCGTAACCGCCAAAAATGGGTACAGGGGTAGTAATTTCAAAAGTTGTTTTTATGTAACTTCTTGATATCGGGATGCTTAATATAAAGTTTGGGTATGTCTAGATGTTAAATTGACTATTTTTAACAGTTTCATGGGCGTAACCGCCAAAAATGGGTACAGGGGTAGTAATTTCAAAAGTGATTTTTATGTAAATTCTTGATATGGGGATGACTAAAATGAAGTTTGGGGTATGTCTAGAGTGTAAATTGACTATTTTTAACAGTTTCATGGGCGTAACCGCCAAAAATGGGTACTGGGGTAGTAATTTCAAAAGGTGTTTTTATGTAACTTCTTGATACGGGGATGCTAAATATAAAGTTTGGGGTATGTCTATATGTTAAATTTACTATTTTTAACAGTTTAATGGGCGTAACCGCCAAAAATGGGTACAGGGGTAGTAATTTCAAACGTTGTTTTTATGTAAATTCTTGATTTGGGGATGTTTATTATAAAGTTTGGGGTATACCAATAGGTTAAATTTCAATTTTTTATCGATTTCATGGGCGTAACCGCCAAAAATGGGTACAGGGGTAGTAATTTCAAAAGGTGTTTTTATGTAAATTTTTGCTATGGGGATGCTTAATATAAAGTTTGGAGTAACCCTAGCGTGTAAATTTACTATTTCTAACAGTTTCATGGGCGTCCCCTCATAAAGGGTCAAGGGGCGTAACTATCATAAAATTGCCTGGTATTGCCTCATAGGTCAAAATCTATTTTTAGAAACTCCACGGGCATCACGTCAGCGGTCAAAAGCTATTTTTAGTAATACTTCCGGTATTGCATCAGCGGTCAGTTCTATTTTTAGTAACACTTCCGGTGTTTCTGGTGTATATATAACGCGACTGTGAAGCTTCTAATCAGACTTTCGCTTACAGTTGTTGCCGCCGGACGTGTCTCGTGCCTTCAAACACATAAAAGGTAAGTGTTATCTTAGTTCTTTAATGCTATAGTATGTTACTTTAGTAACCTGTTTTCGATAAGCTGGTTGTTTAGTATCCACGTGTTATTTTAGTAACCTATTTTCGATAAGTTGTTTTTTTAGCATCCACGTGTTACTTTTGTAACCTAATTTCGATAGTTTGTGTATCTTGTTGTTTACTTTTCTTGTAATGTTTACTGTTCTTTACTCTTTAGTTGTAATGTTTCAATTTCTTTTCTACAGATGTCTAACACTTGTCATATCTGCTCCAAAACTTTCACCCGGAGCCGGATCGTAAAACGACACGTTGCTAGTGTACATGGGCGTCAGGAATACAAATGTGATGTTTGTGAACGAGTATACAATAGAGCTGACAATCTTGCCAAACATATCAAGACAGAGCATCCTGCATCTCTTGTATCAGCAGTTCCTGCATCACCAACTCCTGTGTCAACAGGTCACGTACTTTCAAAAGAACCCAGTGTTACCCCACATATCTGCCACATCTGTCAACAAAGCTTCACTGGAGTAAGCCATCTGCAAGTACATCTTGGTAGCCATGAAATAGCTGTGGACACCTCAACACGATCAACGCCAGCGGGTCCACTGGTATCGACAACCTCACGCAAACGGGCAGTAAAGAGTTCGACGCAAGAGCTCTCAAAGAGACCAAGACTTATTAATGAAATAGACTCTTTAAATAAGTTACCTCAAGATATTAAGAAGCTATATAAGAACAACTGGTTAGCTATTAGAACACATGAACGTAGGAACAAATACATGGATACGTACACTATATTTCATCAACCTGATACTCCTATAGATTGGAAGACCCTTGTAAACCCAATTTTTCTAGCCCAGAAAAAGCGTTTCAAGGTGAATTATAGTCATCATCTAGTCTTAAGACATAGGGAGACACAGGGGTTGCGTTACTTTCACGCCAGCTCAAATAATGCGACAGGATTAGACAAACCCTTGTTAGTTAACAACAGACATGATTTTGAACCATTTGTTGATAGATTAAATGAAAGTGATATATTAGGGTATGCAAATAAAAACAGGGAGACAACCAAATATACCTTAGAAGCATTAGTCAGTACGAGTGTTTATATTTATAAACTTCACGATTATCCTATAGGGTGCCTGATAGATATCCCACCCTACATTACATCCAACTACGGCATTAATATCCTTCAAACCGATTCTAATTCTAAAATCTACAATGATAATCTCTGCTTCTTCCGTTGTCTAGCTGTCCATCGAGGAACTTCAAATACTGATGTTAGGAAGGTTTCAAGACTACTTTTCAAACAGTTTAACCCGTCTCTAATGTTAGGTAACTTTCTGGGTGTAACTCTTGCCGAAATGCCTCTCTTAGAAACTTGTTTTGCACTAAATATAGATATTTTTGAGTTTGACTCTGAGCAAGCCTTGCGTATTGTTCTGAGAAGTGGCAGTAGTTATAGTGAAACTCTCCGTCTTTTACTTTACAAAAACCACTTCTTTTATATAAACGATCTTTCTAGGGCTAGTAAAAGCTTTTCTTGTGGAAAATGTGGGAAACTGTGGAAAAAGTTTGGGCGTATGGATAGGCACGAAAAACTTGCAATGGGGATATGGCTGTAGAGACATATAAAGGTGGTGTTTATTCTTCACCTGAAAGTGTATGGGACGCGATCAGCGCTGAAGGGATCAGTACTCCAGAGTGTTTTATTTACCCATTCAGGGCGACATTCGATTATGAATGTTACTTTGATAGTAGGAATGTTCCCAAAGAGACGCACTCGACTACCTTTGTAGCTAAGCACGTACCCCTCTCCTGCTCTGTAGCGTCAAATGTCCCTGGGTGGGAGGGACCAATATGCTTCATAACCAAGGGTGACCCACAGGTTTTAGTTAGTCAGATGGTTGATTATCTCACTGGTATAGCTGCTAAGGCATACTCGTTGTTGCGAGATCGGTTTGAAAGTATTTTTACTCAACTCCATGCTCTGAATAAAGACAAGCTAATAGCTAAGTTTGATGAGTATTTAAAAGAGCTTCCAGTTATAGGGTTTAACTCGGGGAAATATGACGTCAACGTCATTAAACCTTATTTAATAAAGCACTTCATGGATGTCACTGCCCAAGTGGGTGAAGAAGAAGAAGAAGAAGAAGAAGAAGAAGAAGAAGAAGAAGAAGAAGAGGAAGATAAAATGGAAGTAGACTACAAAGTACCAAAACCGTTCAAGTTTATAGTTAAAAGAAACAATAACTTCATGCGTATTGCAACGCCGAATCTAAAATTCTTAGATGTAGTAAACTATCTAGCCCCCGGGTTTAGCTATAGTAAATATCTGGCAGCCTATAAAGTAGAGGAGACAAAGGGTTACTTTTGTTATGAATATATAGACGACCCCCAAAAGTTGGACGAGACAGAACTACCCCCACACGAAACGTTTTATTCGTCGTTAAAAAATTCCAACATTTCCAAGGAGAAGTATGCTCTATGTAAAAAGGTCTGGCAGGACAATAACATGACCACACTTAGGGACTTTTTGGTGTGGTATAACAACAAAGATGTAGTCCCCTTTTTAGAAGCCTTGGAGCAGCAGGTTCGCTTTTATGGGGAGCGGGGTGTAGACTGTTTTAAAGACGCCATTTCGGTTCCGGGTGTTTGTTTAAAGTATCTTTTTAAGACCGTTGATAGGGGTGTAATGTTTAGTTTATGTTCGAGCAAACAGGCGA
This sequence comes from Megaustenia siamemsis, assembly GCA_032433765.1. Classification (NCBI taxonomy): domain Eukaryota; kingdom Metazoa; phylum Mollusca; class Gastropoda; order Stylommatophora; family Ariophantidae; genus Megaustenia; species Megaustenia siamemsis. The sequence continues at coordinate 19,123,975 of JAVIAB010000102.1, forward strand.
GTCTACACAAAATGATTAGAGATAATATCGTTGGGGGTCCCTCTATAATTTTCCATAGGTATCACGAGGTAGGCAAAACGCTTATTAGGGGTGGAAAGGTAGTCAAATCCATCCAAGGTTACGATGCCAACGCGTTGTATCTTTGGGCTCTGATGAACCCGATGCCAACAGATTACCCAATTATTAGAAGAATGGAGACCGGGTTTAGGGTCGAAAAAGATAACTATTATGTCCAACAAAGTCGCGAGTGGTTAACGTGGGTCGCCCACCAAAAAGGGGTGGAGTTGAAAACTCAGTTTAATGGAAGGGAGTTTCGGTTAGGTGCTAGAAATATCCCTGTGGATGGGTGGGATAAATCCAATAGAAGAGGCTACAATTTTCATGGTTGTCTGTACCATGGTCACAAAGACTGTCCCCTCACCAAAGATAAAGATAGAAACCCTGTTAATAATGAGCCCTTGTTCGAGCTGTTTGAAAAAACCTGTGAGATACACACCTATCTAACTGAGGAGGTAAAAGTCCCAGTAGAAGTTATGTGGGAATGTGAGTGGCAGGCTCTGAAAAAGTCTGACCCAACCATTAGGGCTTTCCTTTCTAAAGCCATCCCTAGAGCTAGACCCTCTTACTCTAAAGAAGGGTTCCCTCTCAGTGATAAACAGATTCTGAAGTCTGTTTCAGATGGGACGTGTTTTGGATTAGTGGAATGTGATCTACACGTCCCCGACCACCTGAAGGAACATTTCAGTGAGATGACTCCAATTTTCAAAAATATTGATGTCACGCGTGATGATATTGGACCGTTTATGCGTGAATATGCCCTCAAACATAACTTGTTGTCAACCCCTCGTCGCACCCTAATCGGTAGTTATGTTGGGGAAAAAATTTTGTTGGCAACACCACTGTTAAAATGGTACTTAGACCACGGATTGGCGGTAACAAAAATTTATCAAGTGATAGAATATCAACCGTCTAGTTGTTTTAAAAAGTTTGGCGAAATGGTTTCTGACGCTAGGAGGGCTGGTGATCTAGACGAAAGTCAATCTATAGTAAGCGATACGATGAAGCTCTTAGGAAACTCAGCCTACGGGAAGACTCTAACCAATAAGGCCAATCATAGCGCTGTCTCGTACGTTCAGGGGGATGAGATATCGAAAATGATTAATAGTTCCCGGTTTAAAAAGATGACTGAAATAGGGGAGGATCTTTTTGAAATTGAGATGGAGAAAAAGAAAACTGTTTGGGACTTGCCCCTACAAATCGGTTTCTTCGTCTATCAATATGCAAAACTTCGTATGTTAGATTTTTATTTCGAGTTCTTAGATAAGTTTGTAGATAGGTCCAACTTTCAGTTATGTGAAACAGATACTGATAGTTTATACTTGGCTTTAAGTGCACCTAAGCTAGAGAACATAGTTAAGTCAGGTCTGTGGGATGAGTTTAATAGCGTATATAAAGACTGGTTTCCTGCCGAGTTTTGCGATGAGCATATTAGCAAGACAGACTGTATAAACTGTAAGGGTGTTAAAGCATACACCAAACGAACGCCTGGGCTTTTTAAACTAGAGTACGAAGGGACAGCTCTTGTTAGCTTATGTAGTAAGACGTACCATTGTAGTGGGGATTATGATAAAATCAGTTGTAAAGGGCTAAGCAAGCAACACAACAACTTAGATAAAGATATGTTTTTAGAGGTTCTCGCCACGCAAAAGGCCAAGGGTGGAAAAAATGTAGGTTTCAAAGTCTTAAATAATTCCATATTTTCCTACAGTCAAACAAGAAATGCTCTTTCCTATTTCTATATAAAAAGAAAGGTAGCTGATGATAACGTCTCGACAACTCCTCTAGATATTTAACTCTTTACACTACCAGCTTAGACTACCCAGCAATCTCTAACAGTTTCACCCCTTATGATTCATTTATGACACAACGCTAAGCAGACACCCAACTACATAACTATAAATAAATGTTATCCATGTACTATATATTGACTCAATGTACTGAATGTTTTTGTAATGCTATATAATATCAATGTATGTTATACACCTATTGCGATAATAAAAGAATAAAATATATCTTTGGCTTCTGTTTTATATTGATTGTTTGCCAATGATGTTGTATAATCTCCTAACCTATCACTAACGATCAAGTACACCAAGAGCTCCAAAGCCAGGCCACACCAGACATAAACAGGGTCCTTCCGAGGTCACCTGGACTAGCGGTCAACGCCCCGACACGAGCGGTCATGGTTAACTCCCCCTGCACCTACGGTACATTAGGTGCGCCGCGCACCTACTATATATCTTTGTTAATTTACGGGTCAAATACTAATCAGTTGGACCCTTGTATACTACTACCAATACTCAAAACCCACAAGCGGATCAAAGTTGAACAAAAAGACCTGGAGACAGTTCAGAGCTACAATTACCTTGGACATACTATAACCAGTTATGGAAATTTTAAAATTGAAATAAACGAAAGAAAAGGAATGGCAAAAAACCAATTTTAATGACATGAAAAATATACTAACATCAAAACAAATAACACCAGAGCTAAAACCAAGAATAGCAAAATGTTATATCTTCTCAACATTCCTGTATGGTGCAGAAACATGGACTTTAGACAAGAAAACAGAACATAGAATTGAAGTTTTTTTAAATCTATTCCCGAAATCCCTACCGAACGAATCCACTGAAATCCCCATTAACGTTGTTGTCGTGAATTCTATAATTGTGACGACCCATGATTATACAAAGAAGTTACAACGGTGGTTTTCTCTTGCCTTCCGTCAGTTTCTTTACGGTTGGTTCCGCTAGCTATTGACTAAAAAGTCTCACCCACAAAGCAGTGGTGTTGATTTACTTCAGGGTATTCTCCCTTAGCCTTTTACTCTCCCGAGCATACCTGCAAGGTAGCAGGGCAGCCGCAGGTTTTACTGTCTACTGCATACAGTAGCAGGTAAAATTACTCGACCTGACAATGACATAACACAGTATAATTTAATAAATATAATATCCATTGAACATACATATACTAGAGGTTCAGAGCCTGATATATCACGATTTTCTATTTTTATGAAATGAGATGATAAAATTCCGGTAAACTTTTCCTTTAGTTAAAATGCGATACATATCAATGAGAGCAGTATAGTAATAATTTAATGTAATATGCATAGTAAGATATAACTTTTGGAGGTCATATTATAAATAACCTCATGTATGCTGATGATACAGTCTTAATCGCTAAGAGTGAAAATGAGTTACAAGAAATGTTAGACATTATATTAAAGGAAAGTAAAAACCAAAGTCCCAGCCTCAATAGCAAAAAGACAGAAGTAATGTTCTCAACAACAAAGAACAAAGAAAACTACATCGCCGTAGTGCACAATAAAAACCATGTGAGAAATATTGAAACAGGAATTTAAATACCTGGCAACAGTGTTAAACCTCAGATGGTAGATGTACTACGGAGGTGAGATGCAGAATAACCCAAAGAAAAACAACTTTCCAAAAAATGAGGAAGATACTGTACAATCCATTTTTGACAATGGAAATACAAAAGCAGATCTTAAATTATATGTAGAGCTTATATTAACATATGGATGTGAATCATGGAAAATAGGACAACAGATACGAAAATTACTGGAGGCTGTAGAAATGTGTTTTACATCAGAATGTTGAGAATACCATGGACCAAGAAAAGTAACGAAAACTTTCTGAAAAAGGCCAACGGAAAAAGAGCTAATTTCCAAAATTAGGAAGAAATAATCATCAGTTTTGGCCATGTAATGAGAAGAGAACAACTTGAATATATTGTAACAACTGGGAAAATTGGGAGCCGCGATAGCTCAGTGGTTAGTGAACTCGCAAAGGACAAGAGGTAGGATTCGATCCCAACCGACGGCCTGCGGGTTCACCCAGCCTTTAATGGGTACCGATTTTTTTCTGGGAAGGTAAAGCGGCACGGGCGTAATACCGACCACATTACCCCAAAAATCATGTGCCGAAGGTCTGTAAAATTTATGGTCACTAACACCATATTCCCTATACACCACTTGGCGTGACGGGGGTACTTTACTACTTTAACTGGGAAAAAGTGAGGGACGACGAGAGAGGGAAGCGAAGAAAAAAGATACCAGACAGCTTAAGAGAATGGCAGAAGGTAAACAACAGAAATGATAAATAACCGTCGAGATCAAGAGTTGTGAAGAGGCATGATCACCAAGGCCAGCAGGCATGATACTTGATGATAATGTTAATAATAATAATAATCCTTTTTTTCCCATAACTCTATATTGAGTTATTGTTATTGAGTTATTTGCGGGTCATCATCATTGCTCTCCGAACATGTCCATAGGTGCTCAGATTCCCTCCTCAGCAATTCTCTCAGTGTCCAGCGACTGATGACTCCAGTTCTGTGTTGGTTGATTAGTCTTCTTACACGCCCACTAAGTTTCTCATTTATGGCTGTGCCCATCTTAACTTCCATCTCTTTCATCCGAAGGAGTGACATGGACTCATGGTTGCCGAAGTCATGTATCCTTCCCACTTCATTGGTGATGGAGGGCATTGGTGTTGTCCGCCCGATCCATTGGTTGACCTTTCTCAACAATAGCGCATCTCTGGATATCATTGGCCACTGTTGTCATACTTCCTCAACCTTCTTATTTCATTCTCTATCTTCAGTCATTATTTGGGACTCTACACAGTTGAGATCTGTCCATTCTTTGATAGTATCTTTCCATCTCTTTCTCTGCCTAACTCTCATTCTCTCTCTTTTCACTGTTACTTGCAGAATGTTTTTTTTTCAAGTTAGGGCAGACGATCCAGATATGCGATCAAACCATTTTGATTCTTCATAATAGTCAAACAATTATCAGCACAATAGTTATCAGGCCTTAATTTTTTTTCCCGCGGAAACAAAGCAGATGTCTTCCAGCGTGGAGGTGTATTGGAACTATATATACATGTGTGAATCTTTTCCAGCTAGTATAGAGCGCCATTCCCTCGTTGACAGTGTCAGCCTGTGAGTGAGTATGTGTAGTGAACGCCTGTTGGACTTTTATTTGCTGCGATATGACGAAACAGAGCACCATTGACAGATTTCGTTAACCTTCTCCGTGAACTTCTATCTTCAGTCATTCTTTGGGGCTCTGCGAGTCGAGCCATATCTATACTTTGATGTTATTTTTCAATCTCTTTCTCTGTCTACCTTTCTTTTGCCCTCCTTTGACAGTTCCTTATAGAATGGTCTGTGTCAGGCCAGATGATTGAAGCATGAAACCAAACCATTTCACTTTGTGTTTCTGTTAAATAGTTAAAAGATCATCTGATTGCTTGTATCCTTTTGCGAAAATGTTCATTTGTGTTACAATCTAAGAAGAGATGCCCAAAACTTTACGATAACATTTAATCTCCATAGCTTTTATTTCTTCAGGTCAATATGGCGGATAGGCCGCAATGAAACGTTGAGGCACTGGCTGAAAAGGTTCCTTGTTGCAGTTTCCTCATATTCCAAGTTCGGCTTGCTGCAAGAGCTACTGAGATTAGTGCTCTGTGCACACCGTGAGCTGTGTGTTTCATCAGATGGTATTTCTATATTCAGATTGCTTACGATGAATGATATCGTATGACGAATGACAGTTTAGTTGCACTCACTGTCGGTGCTACTATGCCTTATGTCTTTTGACGTGTGCTGTGTTTGCTACGATGGGTGCTGCAGCTGGCTTTCTGTGTTTGGATATTCGATGAAATGTTAATTCTGATGATTCCACTGGCGGTTGAGCAAATATGAATTTTCATTCGTTTGCAGTGATACCGGGGTTTTCGAATAACTATAACTATAGTTTTATTTTCATCTGTAGCTCTGCTGTAAGGGTACATGTTTTGCAAGCGTATAGAAAAACGGATGTAGCCAGAGTGTGTAACAAACAATCTTTCAAGCCAAAAATAATACTCTTATCTTTCCAAAAAGGTTTTAGCCTCGCAAGGGCTCTTGTAGTTTTCGAAATTCTAGTCGATAGTTTAGGCTTTGAGCCTTTATGGCTGGATATTTATCTTAAATATTTAAATTTGTCAACTGTTTTTGATTCTTGTACACTTATTTTGCTTCTTGCAATAATGCCTCTGGGGTTATTGATCACAATTTGATTTTTTTTTTTCAGAATTGATTTCCTGCCATATTTACCAGATGCTTTTGTAGTGGTTATATCAAATCTGTTATTTTCGTTTTCATCTTATGATTCGATTCGATTCTTTATGTGGGTTCTAATACTTTATAGGAGCATATACGTCAACCGGGTGACGGGATATTCTCTGTATGTTCTGTTATTGACTTTTTCATTACATTCGTTGCAGACGGTCCATTTTCTTAATATTCTTGTTCTTATCTTATAGGGCATTGCACTTCCATATTTTGATATCACGACTCAGTACAAATATTAATGCAGTTTTTATACAAAAGGTGTTTAAAACTTCTTTGATAATCTGACTTCTCAAAGCACAAATATGATGGAAAGGCTGGCTTAACTCTTTTCATACGGAAACTTTTTATCAATGCACCGGAAGAGACTTCAGAGACACAATTTTTTTATGGTTTTAAGAATAAATCTACGTATTTATATTTGGATGGCGTATTTCCACCCACACTCAGAGGTTATAGATATAACAAAGAGACATAGCTCAATGCGGCAGTCTTTGCCTATGACGTCTTCGAAGGCTTCCACAGACGAGAGGAGACATGTGCTGCTGCTATAGATCTGGAGGATGCATACAACAGGGTACCATTTGAATATCTCATGCATATGCTCCTCAAACTGGCGGTCCACCCCTTCCTCATTAGATGGATCGCCGCGGCACTGTTTCAGAGGAAGGTTATACTCAGATGTGGAAGTTGGTTTTTCGAGCCAACATCCATTTGTCCATGGCTGACACAAGGCTCACCATTGTCACCAGTTCTATTTAACGTGTACACAATAACGATCACGGAACAACAGCTGGACGGGAGTGGAAGAACTATGACTTTTGCTGATGATATTCTGGTATATAGACAGGGAAGAGATAGACGGGAAATCGCCTCCACAATGCAAGACGAACTCGATCGCATTTCTTCCTGGTGTGGGGGTATCAGGTGCCGTGGTTAATCCTAATAAAGCATAAGTTTTATGGTTCTCCCTTAATAATCATATCGTTCATACGATCACACCGGTAGTACGAATGGGAGCTGAAGAGGTGACCAGGGACAAGTTGATGACATACCTTGGAGTTAAGTTTGATCGCAGCCTGTGTTTTCGGGACAACGGCGACCATGTGATAACAAAATCCCGCAAAGGATTAGCCGCCTTGAAGGTCATGGCAGCTGCCAACATCGAGCAGAGGCTACTTACTCTTCTGTTCCAGGGATTAGTCCTCGCACCTATCGAATATGTCCTGGCAATTATTACTGTCAGTACGACTCAAATTTATAGGCTGGAGAAAATACAAAATGAAGCCATGCGCATTATCCTGGGATGTACGAGGGACACTCCCTGTGTAGCAATGAGGTATCTTCTTGACTTTCCAACCATGGATGACAGAATCAAGATCTGGAGAGCACGAGCATACCTGAAGATTAGTACAGATACAGATCATCCAATGCACCACGTGCTCAACACAGAGAAAGATGACAGGCTAAAAAGTGGCAAATCATGGGTGGGCCGAGCAAAAGATGGCATCAAACAGGTCTGTGGGCTTACCAATATCAGCGTTGGTGAGGAGTGGATACCGGTGCCCACGTCATTCAAGGGACTTTCTCGTGTATTGTCACACTCGACAGGAAAAGTAGGGAACAGAACCCAGTCGTGGTTAATGTTGAGGTCAACGGTCTCATCTGCGATAACACCGATGAGAAAGACGCAGTCATATATACAGACGGATCTGTAAGACGACACCAAAGAAGTGCATGGGCATTTACAGCACGCTCAGCAGGCAGAATAGCCAAGGAAGACAGTGGTGCATACGTCATGACCACGAGTAGCATGACAATGGAGGCGATGGCAGTGACCAAGGCATTCAATTGGTTAGAATCACAAGACTACACCCACGCATGTATACTGAGTGATTCGATGAGCATGACAAAAAAGTGGAGGCAGGCTCTGTACGCATGCAATGGGTAGAGTCGTTGCAGAAATCCAAAATACGTAAGGTCACCTTTGTCTATGTCCCCGGACATGCGGGAGTACGGGGAAATGAAAGAACGGACAGGTTCGCCAACTGCGCTGTCGTTGAGGACGGGCAACCAATGGATCGGGCGGACATCATCAATGCCCTCCGAGATGTGGGAAGAGCACATGACTTCGACAAACACAGATCCACGTCACTTCTTCGGATGATGGAAATGGGAGTTAAGTTGGGCACAACCAGAAATGAGACAGTTAGTGGCCGTGTAAGAAGACTTATCAAATTACATAGAACTGGAGTCGTCAGTCGCTGGACACTGAGGGAATTGCTGAGGAGGGGATCTGAGTACCTATGGACATGTTCGGAGTGCAATGATGATGACCCGCAAATAACTCAATAACTCAATTTATATCTATCTAACATATAACATATTATTATTTATGAAGTTTTAGATAATTGAATAATGTATTATATTTCACCAATACCAAGATCATACAAGACATGTAAAAAGAATATGGTTTGATGACGGTTTACACTAATCAAATTCAGTGTGACGCACTATGCGGCGAAACGTACGGAAAGAGTTAAATAAATTCTCAGAATTTATTACATCATTTGTTATTCTTCCTACTTCTATGTCTACCCGCATAACGCTACTTTCTGTCATCTCCAACTTTGACCTGATGTTTAGGCAGTCTGGATATGGCTGTAGATTCATGACCATAGAATGAATCATTAGTTTGCCCTACATTCCTGAGGACATTTAGAGTATCAGTCCGATCCATTGCGCGTCGCCTTCCAAGGCAATCGTTTCAGCGAAGCTGTCAGTTCGTTCATTTCCTTCTACGTCCGAGTGTTCAGGGACGAAAATGAAATATACATTAGTCAATCCTGAGTTCTTTAATAACACCAACCACTGTCTTCGAACATCCTTCGATTTTGCTAACCGTGCTCATCGAATTACACAGAAAACACACATAAATAAAAGATTGTTATTCTAGTCAGGCCATCGCTTTAGTTGCTGCCATGGTGCTCATGGTCAAATTACTTGTAGTTATCACGAAAGCTCCGTTCTCCTTCTTTACCGTTTTCCTTTTGACATGAGCCGTGAAAACCCCTGATTTCTGACAGTGCTGAACATCAGACCCATCAGTGTAGACGACTGCTGAATTTGTATAGATCAAGGCCTCCATCTCTGTTTCTACAACGACAGGGCTTTGTTGTCTGCATTCTGTTTTGAAAGTGATGCAAAACGAAAAGGCAATCTGCTAGCGCTCTTATCCACTATTCCCCGGACTCAATGTCTCCCAATGTACAAATCTATTGAACAATGTCCTCAGACAGCACCATTCATGATTTTCTTCTTTTGAACCTGCTGCCCTTTCTCCTCCCAATCTCACTTTGCAAAGGGTGGTGTACATAAGCACTGACTTTAAGGCAGGCACGTGCAAGAGACATACTTATTCTGTCTGCGTTGATGGAACAATCAAGAAGATATCACGTCACCGTGCATGCTATGGCTTTCGAATATTCTAGCATGAAATGTAAGATCTCATTTTGTAATCGCTTCAGACTTTCAATCTGCATGCGGCTGAGAGTTAGAATTGTCAGTGTGTACTCTATAACCGAAACCACCAGCCCCTGATATAGAAGACGAGAAGATGCTGTTCACAGTCTGCCGCCGCCAATATCGCAGTTCTGAGAGGCCCTTCCTAGCCTTCATTAAGGCTTGATCTAAACGCTAGGTTCAGTGGTTAGTGAACTGGACTACAAGGACAAGGGGGTAGGGTTCGATCCCAACCGACGGCTTCCGGGTTCACCCAGCCTTAAATGGGTACCGGATTTTTTCTGGGAAAGTGAAGCGGCACGGGCGTAATACCGACCACATTACCCCAAAAATCACGTGCTGAAGGTCTGTAAAATTTATGGTCACTAACACCATATTCCCTATACGCCACTTGGCGTGACGGGGGTACTTTACATTTTTTTTTTTACTAAATGCTGGGAGAAATGAATTAACTTCGATTAAATTGTATCCAAAATGCCATAATGTGGGGACTCTTATTGTAACATATGATCTCATGCTCACTAATGATATGTGTGTGTTGACAATATGGTTGTTCAGAAAGAATCGAGTTACAGCTGCCTTCGCCGAGTTTACCAGTGCTCCAGCCTCACAGCACTATCTGCCCAAACAGGTAAATCCAATCTGGAGTTCGTGAGCAACATGTTCCATATCTCTACCTTGGCGGTACACCAAAGCATGGTCAGTGTAAGACATTGTCTTTCCTATATCCGTGGACGACTCATCTGTTATTTTTAAAATATAGGCGTTAAATAGCATTGGCGGTAGATGTGAGTCTTGTGGTAGGCCGGGATTTGATTATTTGGTTATGGAAGGCCCCGGTATCACTGTAAACGAATTAAAATTCATAATTGCTCAACCGCCTGTTACAGCGTAATCATCCGAATTAATATCTCATCTCCCAAACAAAGAAAGGTAACTGTAGTCCCCATCGTAACAGTCTCAGCACACGCTAAAAGACATAAGGCGAAACCGAGCAGAAAGTGAACACAGCCAACTGTTCCTTGTCATACGATATCATCACACATCGTAAACAATTGGAATATCGAAACATGATCAAAACGGATGAGACACACAGCTCACGGTGTGCACAGAGCACTTAACTCAGTAGCTCCTGCAACAAGCCGGACTTGGAATATGAGGAAACTGCAACAAGGAACACTTTTTATGCATAGCCTTCAATTGTTCCCGCCGCCTATCCACCATATACCATGGAAGTTCACGTCCTCTTGAAAATGATGATCGCCGTATTTTTTTTAAAATGTATAACGCTTGATGATGTTAGGCCAACGTTGTTGACTCCAATTCCGAACATATAGACACACAAGTCATCGTCAGATTATCCCCGTCGCACATCATACAACAGACCGGGATATATGATTTAAGTTCCGAAGTCCACTTAAAGCACTTGAAAACTACCTTCCGCTGGAAAAGAGCCGTTGCTACAACCAATAGACATAAAACGCATACTAGACTTTTTCAATGTCTCGTAAAAACTGCTCTTTTGACATAACTTGCTAGAAACCCATGTGCAAGAGCGTCAACTATGGCACACTAATATCACACTATGCACCTGCTTTGTTCAAAAATGCTGTCAATGAAGTACGTTTAAAGGAAAGAACCCTCACCCCGTATAATCAGCTCTGATACCATCAATAACAGGGGATTTTGAAAACACTTTCATTTGCACGCAAGACGAAAGCTACCGACAGGCGACAAATTTGGTGTAATGATAACAACATATAAGATGATGATATTGGGGCCACGATTATTTAGTATAGTAATGATAATTTGTGTTGGTTCTGGTGATATTGCTGTTACGAATGATGAGAATTATTTTGACGATGATGATAATGACAACCATCTTACTATGAGCGTCCTCTTGAGACTTGACTTTCTCCTTGTTGTTGCTGCTGATGTTGTTATTGTTGCTGATCGTGGAGTTGTTGTTATTGCTGCTGTTATTACCTCCACTGCTGTTGTTGTTGCTATTATTGCTGATATTACTGTTGTTGTTGCTGCTACTAGAGTTGCTAGGCTCCTGTTTAACAGAGGAACTACCAGACTGCGCGCTGGATTGTGCTTGTTGTTTCATTCGCTCCATTTTTCGGAACTTGGCCCGTCGATTCTGAAACCACACCTGAGAAGAGATTAGTTTCGCTTAATACATATCTTTTAACCAACTTTCATCTGTAAATTGCCTAGTCACAATTTTAAATCATATTTGCCTAATCAATTTAATCTGTTGCATTTAATATTTAATCAGTGGCATGCGGTGGATTTTTTGTGTGTGTGGTTATGCTCTGAAGAGTAACGAGGGAATTCTCTATGAAGCCAATACATAAAAAAAAAGCTCCTAAAAACATCATAAAGAAACACTTGAGATTTTTCGGGCACATTATCATTATGTGAAGAGGAAAGTTAGAATACTTGGTTACATACAACTCGTAAAATACGGGGAAAGAAAGATCAGGGACGACAAAGAGAGAAGATGCTATATAGATAGTTTAGTGTCGTGACACGGAAAACAGTCAACAACTGAAATGATGCAATATGTTGTTGATAGAAAACTATGGAAAGACATGATCGCCTACCACAACCGGTATCGTACATGATGTTGGTGATGAAGCTGTAAAGTTTACCGACCGTTACTTTGAAGTTTTACGATAAACATGACTAATAAATCACTACTGATTGTCAAAAAACAAATATTATGTTTCATTCATTTTATTTGTAAGATTATACTTCGAATCAATACAAATTAAACATTACAAAATTCTGTTACAACTCGCATGTAAGATGGTGATGAACAACAGCAATGTCATCAGTAGAAATGTTCTACTTAAAGGTGATATCCAATATTCTTTCTTGTTTTGTGAACTTGTTGATTACTTCTTTTTGCATCGTGTTGAACTCTATAATGTTTTAATTCTTCTAATTGCGGGTAATGTTTGCTTTAGCGAAGATATGGTGCTGGGTATAGTGATAATAAGCAATCCGAGATTAAACACTTCTGGTAAAGCTGTACTAATTTGTTTATTCTTGAGTGTATTGATTAGCTGGTGTGGATATTTGTCCAGAAGATTCTACATAAGAATAGAGTACAATGAGTTAATCTTCAGTCTAATAAAATCAAGTGCTTCAGACTGTGCATTTTTTCAAAATATTAAACATAGAAGTAGGAAAGTGAAAGTTTATATTCTTGTACTTCCGAGGATCCAATAATGCCACAAACTTCAAGTTATGCATACAATTTAATCTGTCATCAATTTGAACAATTATTGTGTCAATTATTTCATTGCAAATGTCTTCTTTTTTCAACTTGAGGATCATGATCTGTGCGACAACGTTTACATTGAGTTTCATCATTTTCTCGGCGGAAAGCTACAGTTCTAGTAAATACTGAAACCCACATTGCCATGGGATTTAGGATATCTATTTTTAATCTGCTATTTTCTCACAACAAAATAGGATATCTAATGACTTGGACAGATGGGTACTGAACAATATGCCAGTGTAGCTGAAAATCCTGTTGAAAATAACTAACATTAGCATCAGTGTGAAGACTGATAAAAAACTTCAAGAATCCTTGCTCGGTAACAGATGCTTCACTTTCCCAGGTAGTACAAACCTTCCGCACCCTCATTCCTGTGCTCTATTACAGTCTGCACAAGACGCCAAATAACGTGTCATATAGTTGGAGCATGTCTTGGCATCTTATTTGAGGTATATTCGTTCAGTCATTGTGTCCTTTTTTAAGATTTACAAAAGAAATTACCCAGACTAGTTAAAATTTGTGCAAATATCCTGCACGCTTTTACACATGTAAGTGATTGGGGTAAAACTACATTTAACTGATTACTGAAACAGTGCACACATATTGCTTTTGAATTTTTGTCTAGAACCTTAACTCTCAGACTCTTACCAGATCTTATCTTAGAGGGATGACGTCATGGGACGCGCCAAGATGGAAGCTTGTTCGCGTCCGTGCCATGGTGTAAACAATGTTGACTTTGAACATCACGCTATCTGTTATCACAGCGAGTTGACGGATTTTTAGAAATGTAACCACGGGTTTGATAATAAATGTTTGTACACAGTTCGTTAACCACCGCTGTAGATCAAGTCTTTATTCTGCTGGCTTCGTTCGCGACCTTGGAAGTTAATGACCAAATTTGTGCAGCCGGTTGGTTTGGGGCGAATTGTACGTTACAATGTCACTGCTATAATGACTCAGTTTGTGACAAAACTACAGGGACATGCCCAAACAATGACAGCTGTCAGCACGAATATTTCGGACCCCAGTGTCAGTACTTGGATCTCGTTTACAAATACGCCCAAAAATCTGAACCTACTTTCCTGTTTGATAACAACGACACCCCATGTAATCCGGATACAGATTCTACATCAGTTGAGGCAACTCTCAATAAATCTTTGCCGTTCTCCTGGTTAAGGATTTATGTGAATGACTTAACACATCCGGACAGTTTCACGGTAAAACTAAATGGTTCTTCCTCATGTAACAATGAATCACGGTTTGTAGTTAGTTCGCACCAGATTGATGTCTTTTGCTCTGGGGCTGGTCTGATCAACAAGTTACGGATTGAAGGGGCGATAGTTGCAAATATCTGCTCCATCTACATTGGCGGGGGTCGGAATGTGGCTCTCAAACAAAACACAAACCAGACCGACACATTTAATGCTTGTTATACAGGAGAGGGATGTGGGCCAGAGGCAGCAGTTAATGGCAAAACAAAGACCAATCTCTATGACAATGACTGCACACGCACACAATTGAGAAGTGGAACCAATTCTGTTTACTGGTATCTGAACTTTGCCACGCCACAGAAGACTCACACCATTCGAATTTATCACCGAGCTAGCACTATGATTCGGGTAAAGAATGCCACTCTAAGGGCTTTCTCTGACAGTGGCGGTGTAGTGTTCCAGTTTAATGATAAATCATACACAAACATTTCTGTGAACAATATTGTAGTTACCACACAAGCAACAATGGCACACATTAAGATTGAGTTCTCATCGACCATTTCGCAGGCCGACAGTGCACTGACGGTGAGTGAGGTGCAAACATTTACAGACACCTATTGTCTGGACGGGCATTATTGGTCGTTTTGTGCAGTGTGTAGTGGGTGCTGCAAAGTCTACAACGTCATCATCGGTACGTGTCACGGCAACTGTTCACATGGGATCTATGGACACGACTGCTCCGGGTCTTGTCTTAGTGTCTGTCCTTAATGTGAGGAAAAATTCGGAAAATGCCTACAATGTAAACGTCCTGGCTACACCTGTAGTGACACTTGTCCCGATGGTAATTTTGGGCTACAGTGCAAACAGACGTGTTCTGATGGCTGTGACATATATGTGACCGGAAAGTATAGACTGTACGTGCAAGGAAACGTACTACGAATCAGACTGCACTCTCAAATGTACGGACAACTGTTTCAACGACACCTGTGAACAGTCAACAGGGAACTGTACATGCAAGGGAACGTTCTACGGGTCAGACTGCACTCTCCAATCTCCGGACAACTGTTTGAACAAACCTATGAACAGTTAATCGGGGCCTGCGTCTCGTATGTCGATGATTCCCACGTTAAGAAGAGTATGCCGACTACAACAAACCCAAGCATATGGATACCTTAATGCGTTTCTGTGCTGCACATGGTTCATTTCTTGGTGTTTTTCCGTGAAGCCATGGCTCATATCTTGATGTGTTTCTGTGCTAGCCATGGCTCATATCTTGATGTGTTTCTGTGCTAGCCATGGCTCATATCTTAGCTTGTGTGTGTGTGTGTGCTGGCCATGGCTCATATCTTGGTGTGTGTCATGTTAATCATATCTCATATCTTGGTGTGTCCGTGTTAATCATGTCTCATATATTTATGTGTGTATGTGTTTAGTCATATCTTAGTATGCATCTGTGTTAGTCATGTGTCATATCTTTGTGTGTGCATGTTTGGGTTAGTGATATCTCATATCTTTGTGTGCATGTTTATGTTAGTCATATGTCATATCTTTGTGTGTGCATGTCTCTGTATGTCACATCTCATATCCCCGTGTGTGCATGGCTATGTTAGTTACATCTCATATCTTTGTGTGTGCATGTCTAAGTTGGTCATATCTCATATCTTTGTGTGCATGTCTATGTTAGGCATGTGTTATATCTTTGTGTGTGCATGTCTGTGTCAGTCATATCTCATATCTTTATGTGCATGTTTATGTTAGTCATGTGTCATATATCTTAATGTGTGTCAGTGTTAGTCATGCCTCGTATCTCTGTGTGCATGTCTGTGTGGTCACGTCTCATATCTTTTGTGTGTGCATGTCTGTGTTAGTCACCTCTAGTGACTCGGGTAGATGGTGCTCGTAAACCTGGGATGGCCGACCATCTAAGAGCAGAATCCCCCTACAGAAAAGATCATCTGCTGCTTTGCAGGAAGATTGGGGACAATCTAAGGCTAAGGAATGCAAACCTGAATAAAATTCTGGCTGAAATCAGATGCTCTGGGCCACTGGCACAGAACACAGTGCAACGTTTTAACGGGTGTTCAATCAGAGTGGATCTGGCAGACGCTAATTGTGATGTTCTGTCTGTGGGGTCGATCAACACACTTAGCCTGACAGCTTACTTTCTTGTGAGAGTCTGGAATCCTACTCTGATTGAGTTCTGATCGCAGAGAGAGAGAGAGAGAGAGAGAGAGAGAGAGAGAGAGAGAGACTCTTACCATTATTGTGACCAGTCATGGCAGAAGCTTATTTTAAAGTTTGAGCAACAAGCTTGTTATTTAAATCATTCTCGAAAACTATATTTTTGACATATTTCTCTCTGTGCGATCAGAACTCAATCAGAGTAGGATTCTTGACTCTCACATGAAGTCAGCTGTCAGGTTAAGTGTGTTAATCGCCCCCACAGATAGAACATCACAATTAGAGTCTGCCAGATCCACTCTGATTGGACGCCCGTTAAAACGTTGCACTGTGTTCTGCGCCAGTGGCCCAGTGCATCCGATTTCAGCCAGCATTTTATTCAGGTTTGCATTCTTTAGCCTTTGATTGTCCCCAATCTTCCTGCAAGGCAGCAGATGATCTTTTCTGTAGGGGGATTCTGCCCTTAGATTGTCTGCCCTCCACATAAAGATATGAGATATGATTGACATAGACATGCACAAACAAAGATATGAGATATGAGCAACATAGACATGCACACACAAAGATATGAGATGTGACTAACATAGCCATGCACACACAGGGATATGAGATGTGACATACACAGACATGCACACACAATGATATGAGATATGACTAACATAAACATGCACACAAAGGTATGAGATATCACTAAACCCAAACATGTACACACAAAGATATGACACATGACTAACACAGATACATACTAAGATATGACTAAACACATACACACATAAAGATATGAGACATGATTAACACGGACACACCAAGATATGAGATATGACTAACATGACACACACCAAGATATGAGCCATGATCAGCACACACACACAATCTAAGATATGAGCCATGGCTTCACGGAAAAAAACACCAAGAAATGAACCATGTGCAGCACAGAAACGCATTAAGGTATCCATATGCTTGGGTTTGTTGTAGTCGGCAGACTCTTCTTAACGTGGTAATCATCGACATACGAGACGCAGGCCCCGATTAACTGTTCACGGGTTTCGTTCAAACAGTTGTCCGGACATTTGAGAGTGCAGTCTGACCCGTAGTACGTTTCCTTGCACGTACAGTCTGTACTTTCCGGGTCACATATGATGTCAATGCCATCAGAACACGTCTGTTTGCACTGTAGCCCAAAATTACCATCGGGACAAGTGTCACTACAGGTGTAGCCAGGACGTTTACATTGTAGGCATTTTCCGGATTTTTCCTCACATAAAGGACAGACACTAAGACAAGACCCGGAGCAGTCGTGTCCATAGATCCCATGTTTATTCATATTTGAATAAACCATTAGCAGATGTATCATTGCTAACATTGGTAAAAGATATGGATCTTTCACTAATCTCCCAATTTTCTGAATTAATGCACCTAAGAGTCGTTGAAAGCTGAGATAGATTAACTATGTTTGAAATTTCAGTTACCATGAATGCAACAAATGATATTTGTGAAAGTTTTTATTTTACTGTATCCATGACAGCATCATTTTCAGCAAGAATCAAATTATTCGGTTTCGATTTGAAGCTCCGCGAATCGAGGACGAAGTTTGCAGTTGCACACTAAAAGTTGTGTCATATTTTGGAAAGTAGCTGAGTTCGCCCACATAAACTGCTTTGTTAACTGCCTCTTCAGATTTAGAATGCCATGAAATGACAATTCGTATATGGCTAAGAAAACACCACATCAATCAACCTCCTTAATATGTTCATATTCTTTCATTCCACTTCATTGTTTTATTTGACACTGACACGGATTGGACTTTCGATCAACATGGCGGGCAGGCGGCAAGGACCATTCAGGTTCAGTATGAAAAGTGTTCCTTTTTGCAGTTTCCACATATTCCAAGTTGAGCCTCTGCTGGAGCTACTGAGTTTAGTGCTCTGTGCACACCGTGAGCTGTGTTTTTTCATCCGAATCGTGTTTCAATGTTCCGATTGCTTACGATGAATGATATCGTACGACAGACAGTTCAGCTGCGTTCACTTTCAGTGCTACTTGGCCTTATGCCTTTTAGCGTGTGCTGTAGTTGCTATGATTGGGACTGCACCTGCCTTTATTTGTTTAGGTCTTTCGATGAGGTGAGATTTAATTCGGATGATTCCACTGGCATGGGCGGTTGAGCAATTATGGATTTTAATTCGTTTGCATACTGGGGCCTTTGACTAACCATAGCCATAACGGAGTTGCCTATCCAACTGTACGTCTACCCGACAGGACCCAAATGATTTAAACTGGAATACTAAAAACATTTGCCTGAATTTTTTTTCATTTTTACAATTGGCATCTTGCAAATTCTTCAGATGTTTACAACCATTTTTTTTACCATACTTTCTCTTTACAGAACATGAGACAAAGCCAGCAAAAGAGTTTATTTAATTTTTTGTTTCCTGCAATCCATTGAGTTTTTTTCTGTTTTCAAACTGTGATGTTTGAAAATGTCGAATATATTCCCCTTGACTTTACGAGCAGCAAACAGCTTTGAGATCTCAGGATATGGTCGCTAACGTTGTGTTATATTTAATTTTTCTAGTACAAATTAAAGACGAAATGAATGTTTCAGTAACTGTTCAATAAGACATAACGAATCACTCATTGCAAATCAATACTCACGACATCGCGTCGATTTATACGCAAAATATACCGTATTAATATTCTCTCAGAAAAAGAAACCTAGAAATATATTCAATCAAAGCTCATAAACACAAGCACTCTAAGCAATATATGGCCCTTTTCGTCTTGTCAGACTGTCTAGTGGAGGCTATTGTGTATTTTTTTTAGGTTTGTTTTTGTCGATCAGCTTCTCTAGTGGCTAATTCTACTAATGTTTGACAAACACACACGGTCAAAGAATGAATAAGTCAGGCCCACTGATCCACAGGGTTTTCGATCCTTTTTCGTGAGTCTTTTCTGTTCTAAGTTTACCCTTAGCACAGTCTCAAATGATGTTATACCATTCCTTATACATGCTCTCCATGATGTGCGATCACTTGCCAGATGTTCCCAGTCATTTTCACAGATGGAGAAGTCATTCAGAGATGATTTACAGATATCTCTATATCGTAGTTTAGGTCTGAACATTTGTCTTTTCCGTGTGTTAGTTCACCATATAGTATTTGCTTGGGGATGCGTTTTTCTTCCATTCGCAGGACGTGCTCCAGCCATCTTAGTCTTCGACATCTGAGCATCGCCATGATTGTTGGGGTCTTAGCACGTTGCAGGACAGTTAAGTTGGTTATTTTATCAGCAACTATCTCAATTATTAAAAAAGGCATCGTTAGTACAGACCTTCGGCAAATTATTTTTGTGGTAATGTGGTCGGTATTACGTCCGTACCGCTTTACTTTCCCAGAAGAAAAATCCGGTACCAATGTAAGGCTGGGTAAACCCGAAAGTCGTCGATCAGGATTGAACCAAGCTTCTTGTCCTTTATCATCCAGTTCACTAACCACTTCTGCGCCATACACTACTGAAATATTGAGGAGATGTAACATTTTACTATTAGTAGTTGTAGTACTGGTGTTATTTGCTTTATATGAGTATATTTTTCATGTTATTAAAATGGCTTTTTGCCATTCCTATTCTTTTGTTTATTTCTGTCTTACATTTTCCATTATTAGGTGTATGTCCAAGATAACTGTATTTTTTTTTACCTCATTCTATATTCTTTGTCCACTCTGATGTCCATTTGTATCATGCATAAATATCTCTATATAAAATCATAGTTTAAGTTTAAATATTTATATCCAAACCATATTATTTATCTTATTTATTTTATTAACTAGTTGTTATTCTTCTCTATTGTATTGTACCGGTTCTGAATTGTGATTTTATATTTGTCTTGCAGCTTCTTGTCTGATTTGAGTAAATCTAAATTGAGCTTGATGTTAACTAAGGCTCGTTTTGTTGTTTTTAATTTTACTCTAAGCTATCTCACAACTGGTACATGATCACTATTGCAATCTGCCCCTGGTCTAGTTTTCACACACACCAGACAGTTTCTAAATCTATTGCTTATCATTATGTAATAAATTTGATTGCGTGTGTTGTCTCCTGGACTTTTCCATGTCCACAGACGTCTTGGATGTTGCTTAAACCAGGTGTTTCCTATCATCATGTATTGTGTTCTTTCCCAGTCAATAAGTTTCTCACCTCTTTCATTCCTCTCACCTAAGCCATAATGACCAACTACTTCCTCAACTCTTTCCTTTCCTACCTTTGCGTTAAAATCCCTAAAACTATGGTGTTTTCATGTGGTTTGCATTCACGAAGTGCCTCATTTAACTAGTTGTAAAATTTATCAATTGTTTCCTCTAGACTGTCTGCTGTTGGTGCATAAACTTGTATAAAATTGATGTCTACTGTCTTTCCATTCAATTTCACTAATTTCAGTGGATGATTCGACTGGCACGGGCAACCGCCCGTATTATTATGGATTTTTACTTCGTTTACAGTGATACCGCGGCCTTCCATAACCAAATAACCAAATCAATTTCACTAATAGGACTCTGTCAGATATTGAATAAAAGCCTTTCACTGTTCTTGTTCTTTCTGCATCCAAGATAATACCTATTCCTCTTTGGTGTTCAGTACCTCCAGAATAGATTTTTTTATGTTCAATCAGAGTGGATCTGGCGGACTCTAATTGTGATGTTCTGTCTGTGGGGGCGATCAACACACTTAAACTGACAGCTGACTTCATGTGAGAGTCTGGGATCCTACTCTGATTGAGTCCTGATCGCAGAGAGAGAGAGAGATTTTATGTTATCAGAATACATCTCCCCTGATCCGGTGTATCTCATTTCGCAAAGTCCCAGTAATTGTAAACCCATTCTTTTCATTTCTTGTATGATGTTTTCTAGTTTACCCTTCTACATGAGTGTTCTCAATTTCCAAGTACCTATCTTTAGAGTTTGTTTTATCTTTATTTTACTTGATGACGATCGGGTATCACCTGTAGCACACGATGTCCCCTACTGAACGAGGGTTTTTCATTGGAATCCCCCTTAACGTTGTTGCCGTGATTTCTATTGTTGTGGCGATTCATGATTGTACAAAGATGTCACGACGGTGGTTTTCTTTTGACTTCCGTCGGTTTGTTTACGGTTGGCTCCGCTAGCCTTTCACTAAAAAGTCCCACCCACAAGGCAGTGGGGTTGTTTTACTTCGAGGTACCCTCTCTTAGCCTTTTACTCTCACGAGCTTACGTGCAAGGCAGCAGGGCAGCCACAGGTTGTACTATTTACTGCATACAGTAGCAGGTAAAATTATCAGACCTGACATACAATAATGCAATAGAGAAAATACAAAGCATTGATGAACGGTGGAAAATGATCGTATGATAACGGTGAAACAATCAATGCAACAAACATCAAAAGAGTTCATACCACCAGTGAGGACAAATTAAAAAAAGAAATGGATGACAGATGACATTTTGCAGCTAATGGATACAAGAAGAAGAAATAAAGAAAAAAGAAGATGAGTATAAGAGATTAAATAAAGAAGTTGTAATAAAATGCATTGAAGCAAACGAAGCATGGCTAAAAGAGAGATGCAAAGAGATTGAAATGTAACAAAAAGGAGATGCTAAAGCTATATACAAACAAAGTGATGAATTAATAGGAAGAAAAACAAAACCAAAAACTGAATGTTTGAGATCAAAGGAAGGAGAACTATTGATTGAACAAGAAAGCACAAGGGAACGATGGACAGAATACATTAAAGATCTTTATAATGATAAACGAACGGAATTAAATATTAAGGATAATGGAGAAGGACCAGAAATACTCAGAGAAGAAGTGGAAGACGTCTTGCGCAATATGAAAGCAGAAAAAGCTCTTGGACCAGATAATATAACTAAAGAAGAGATTGCAATGGGTGATGTTGGAATAGAAATAATAAAAATAATATTGAATGATATCTACAACAGCGGATATATACCAGACGACAAGCTCAAATCAATATTCATAGCCCTACCAAAGAGATCGGGTGCGATTTAATGCGATGATCATCGCACAATAAGCCTTATGTGTCATATGACTAAGATATTACTAAGAATCATCATGCGAAGAGTGCGAAACAAAATCAGTCCAGAAATTAGCGATGAACAGTGCGGTTTTGTTGCAGGTAAAGGAACGAGCAATGGCATATATATCATACGATCTTTAGTAGAAAGAGCCATAGAAGTGAAAACAGATCTATACCTATGTTTCATAGATTATACCAAAGCATTTAAAATAAAGCACCAAGAAATAATCAAAATTTTAAGAAAGTATAAACGTAGACAGCAAAGATGTAAGAATAATAAAGAACATGTACTGACAACAAACAGCGGCCATAAGAACTGGAAACCAATTGGGAATGTTTCAACAAATAAAACAGAGTGTTAGACAAGGTTGGGTGCTGTCACCAGATTTGTTTAATATTTATAGTGAGATTATTTTATGATCCATAAGGGGCATGCCTGGAATAACAATTGGAGGTCATAGTGTAAATAATCTAAGGTATGCTGATGATACAGTCTTAATCGCTTAGAGTGAAAATGAGTAACAAGAAACATTATAATGAAAGAAAACAAAAATAAAGGACTCAGCCTTAATAGTAAAAGGACAGAAGTAATGGTAACAACAAAGAAAAAGACATCACCTCAATGCACAATAAAGACAAGTGGAACAAGATTAAAACAGGTAAATAAAATATATTTGGGAACTTTGTTAACCTGACGAAATATGTACAAAAGAAGTGAGATGCAGAATGGCTCAGGCAAAAGTAGTTTTAAAAAAAATGAGGAAGATACTATGCAATCAATTTTTGACAATAGAAATAAGAAAAAGAGTTCTTAAATGTTATTTAGAGCCAGTCTTGACATATGGATGTAAATCATGGACAATAGGACAACAGACAAGAAAATCACTGGAGTATGTAGAAATGTGGTTTTACAGAAGAATGTTGAGAATACCATGAACAGCTAAGAAGAGTAATGAAAATGTTCTGAAAGAGGTCAAAGCAAAAAGAGAGCTAATCTCCATTATTGGGAAGAAACAATCATCATTTTTTGGCTACTTTGTCCTGGCAGTTGATGCTTATAATCTTCAAAGGCAAGGCACATGAAAGCTGTTTACCCTTTTCTTCTGCCCTGTATAGGTAGCCCAAGTTTCTTATCCGTAATGAAATGTATTAAGCACACAACGTTGGTAAATTTGAATCTTAGTGTTTAGTGTTAGTTTGGTGTTTGACCGTAATCTATCTTTAAGTTTACCCAATGTGGAAGTTGCCTTTCCGATTCGGGAATTTATTTCTTCTTCAATGGAGACAGTGGTTATGACCACAGAACCGAGATAGGTGAACTTTCTCATAGATTCAAGGAATATGTTGTTTAATGTTATACCTGCGGGACTGGCTACATCCTGTTGAAACAGCACAGTCTTCTGGATACTTTATTGACAGGGAGAATAATTCACATGACCTAGCTAGATTGTTAATCATTGACTGCAGGATGGAATCATCGTAAGTAACCAGAGCTGCATTATCAGCGAATAGAAGCTCCTTGATTAGGGTGTCATTTGTGTTAAACTTTGACTTCAAACGTGCTATATTAAATAAGTAGCCCTACATTCGTGTATTGATGTAGATGTTTCCAGAGACGGTTTCATACGCATCGCGTAGAAGGGCAGCGAGTTGTATTCCGAACAGGTTAGGGGCAAGGACATACCCCTGTTTGACTCTACAAGGTAAGAGATTGTGGTTTCCTACTGTTGTGACCTAACGAGAGAGGACTTTGTCCAAAACGTACTACCTCCCCCCCCCCCCCCGCCCCCTCCCTCTCGGCTCCTCTTTGAAGCGTTCCGAAGGAGAGACGAGGTCCTTACGTTCGAAACCACAGTTGAGTTGCAGGGTACGCTAGGAGATGGATAATACACCACCATCTGCCTTAGGGTCCTTCCCTTCGGATTTTCTGTTTGGATTCCCGTATCCCTCGAAATCTCCCTAGTTTTCTCACAAGGCAGCAAGTAAACTGGGCAAGAAAGCCACTGTCGAAAATAGGCATTCAATGGTGCACCAGTGAAAACAATGACCTATCACTGACAGATCTATTACGATTGAAAAGAAGAATGACTGATTAACGTATATTTAAATATCCATGGCACTGGTCATATTACATTCACGCAGAAATTGCTTCTTTAGTCCCACTGTTTTTTTCTAAATCCAAATTTTTGTTCTGCTAATTTATTTTTATTCTTCTCTCTATAACTTTAAGCAAAATAGTTGTTATATGGCCCATGAGACGTGTTGTTCTAAAGTCACTGCACTCCACAGCACCAGTCTGTTAGGGCAAGGCTAATACAATTTCATGTTAGTCACACTAAATTGTCACATATTTTCTACTAATATTTACTAGTTTCATTTATTTATACAGTTGTTAATCAACATCAACATAACTATAGAAGGCAGACAACTAAAACAAGTAGAGAAATTCAAATACCTAGGAAGTCTAATGACAAACGATAATTCTCAAACAGCAGAGATAGAATCAAGATGCAACAAAGCTTGTCAAATCATTGGATAGTTATCACCACTATTGTCCAACAAGGAAATAACTCTGGAGGCAAAACGAGTACTATACAATACAATCTTCATCCCAACGTTGTGCTACCAATGCCAGACCTGGACCCTAGATGCAAGAACAATAAGAAAAATAACCTCTACAGAGATGAAATATGTTAGACGAATGATAGGAAACAGTCTGAGAGATAAGACAAGAAATGAAGAACTGAGAAAAAAGCTAGGAATAGTCCCCGCCATAGAATATATAAGTAAACAACAGATAAAATGGTTTGGCCACGTGACAAGGCAGAAAGAACAAAACACAACACAACGAGCCTTCAACAAACATTGTGAGAGCACCAGACTCGAGGTCGACCACGAAAAAGATGGGTCGATGGAATATTAGAAGCACTAGGAAACATAACAGCAACAGAGGCGAACAGAAGAGCAAAAGACTACAAATTATAGCTCCCCTCGACGCTGAAAGGCAGATGAGGAAGGAAAGAAGAAGTAGTTGTTAATCATATTATATAGTCACATAAATAATATCATATTGTTCAGTAATAAAGAGATTACTAATTACGTTACCTTATAACACTTTCATTTAAGTCACAGTTGTTTGCAGAACTATGATATGGTCTGTCTCTTTGCTGTCAGAATACATTTCAACAGACACTCACCTGAACTCTGGCCTCTGTCAGGTCAGTCTTCATTGCAATTTCC
>JAVIAB010000102.1:21631023-21889886 GCA_032433765.1 Megaustenia siamemsis
AACAGGTACATAATTGTAGTTCTACATAGATACAATAGGGGGTGGGGGGAAACAGGTACATAATTGTAGTTCTACATAGATACAATAAAGGGAAACAGGTACATAATTGTAGTTCTACATAGATACAATAGGGGGTGGGGGGGGGGAGAACAGGTACATAATTGTAGTTCTACATAGATACAATGGGGGGTGGGGGGGGAGAACAGGTACATAATTGTAGTTCTACATAGATACAATGGGGGGGGGGAGAACAGGTACATAATTGTAGTTCTACATAGATACAATAGGGGGGGGGGGAGAACAGGTACATAATTGTAGTTCTACATAGATACAATAGGTGAATAGGGGGGGGGGAGAACAGGTACATAATTGTAGTTCTACATAGATACAATAGGGGGGGGGGAGAACAGGTACATAATTGTAGTCTACATAGATACAATAGGGGGGGGGAGAACAGGTACATAATTGTAGTTCTACATAGATACAATAGGGGGGGGGGAGAAACAGGTACATAATTGTAGTTCTACATAGATACAATGGGGGGGGGAGAACAGGTACATAATTGAGTTCTACATAGATACAATAGGGGGGGGGGGAGAACAGGTACATAATTGTAGTTCTACATAGATACAATAGGGGGGGGGAGAACAGGTACATAATTGTAGTTCTACATAGATACAATAGGGGGGGGGGGAGAACAGGTACATAATTGTAGTTCTACATAGATACAATAGGGGGGGGGGGGGGAGAACAGGTACATAATTGTAGTTCTACATAGATACAATAGGGGGGGGGAGAACAGGCACATAATTGTAGTTCTACATAGATACAATAGGGGGGGGGGAGAACAGGTACATAATTGTAGTTCTACATAGATACAATAGGGGGGGGGGAGAACAGGCACATAATTGTAGTTCTACATAGATACAATAGGGGGGGGGGAGAACAGGCACATAATTGTAGTTCTACATAGATACAATAGGGGGGGGGGGAGAACAGGCACATAATTGTAGTTCTACATAGATACAATAGGGGGGGGGGGAGAACAGGCACATAATTGTAGTTCTACATAGATACAATGGGGGGGGGGGAGAACAGGCACATAATTGTAGTTCTACATAGATACAATAGGGGGGGGGGGAGAACAGGCACATAATTGTAGTTCTAAATAGATACAATAGGTTGGGGGGGGGAGAACAGGTACATAATTGTAGTTCTACATAGATACAATAGGGGGGGGGAGAGAACAGGTACATAATTGTAGTTCTACATAGATACAATAAGGGGGAAACAGGTACATAATTGTAGTTCTACATAGATACAATAAGGGGGAAACAGGTACATAATTGTAGTTCTACATAGATACAATAAGGGGGAAACAGGTACATAATTGTAGTTCTACATAGATACAATAAGGGGGAAACAGGTACATAATTGTAGTTCTACATAGATACAATGGGGGGGGGGGGAGGAGAACAGGTACATAATTGTAGTTTACATAGATACTATAGGGGGGGGGGGGGGGAGAACAGGTACATAATTGTAGTTCTACATAGATACAATAAGTTGGGGGGGGGGGAGAACAGGTACATAATTGTAGTTCTACATAGATACAATAGGGGGGGGGGGGGAGAACAGGTACATAATTGTAGTTCTACATAGATACAATAAGTTGGGGGGGGGGGGGGAGAACAGGTACATAATTGTAGTTCTACATAGATACAACAAAAGGAAAACAGGTACATAATTGTAGTTCTACATAGATACAATAGGGGGGGGGAGAACAAAAACTTAATTGTAGTTCTACATAGATACAATAAGGGGGAAATAGGTACATAATTGTAGTTCTACATAGATACAATGGGGGGGGGAGAACAGGTACATAATTGTAGTTCTACATTTTTACAATAAAGGGGAAACAGGTACATAATGAAGTTCTACATCGATACAACAAAAGGAAAACAGGTACATAATTGTAGTTCTACATAGATACAATGGGGGTGGGGGGGGGGGGGGAGAACAGGTACATAATTGTAGTTCTACATAGATACAATAGGGGGGGGGGGAGAACAGGTACATAATTGTAGTTCTACATAGATACAATAGGGGGGGGGGGGGAGAACAGGTACATAATTGTAGTTCTACATAGATACAACAAAAGGAAAAACAGGTACATAATTGTAGTTCTACATAGATACAATAGGGGGGGGGGGGAGAACAAGTACTTAATTGTAGTTCTACATAGATACAATGGGGGGGGGGGAGAACAGGTACATAATTGTAGTTTTACATTTTTACAATAAAGGGGAAACAGGTACATAATTGTAGTTCTACATAGATACAATGGGGGTGGGGGGGGGGGGGGGGAGAACAGGTACATAATTGTAGTTCTACATAGATACAATAGGGGGTGGGGGGAGAACAGGTACATAATTGTAGTTCTACATAGATACAATGGGGGGGGGGGGAGAACAGGTACATAATTGTAGTTTTACATTTTACAATAAAGGGGAAACAGGTACATAATTTGTAGTTCTACATAGATACAAGGGGGGTGGGGGGGGGGGGAGAACAGGTACATAATTGTAGTTTACATTTTTACAATAAAGGGGAAAACAGGTACATAATTGTAGTTCTACATAGATACAATGGGGGTGGGGGGGAGAACAGGTACATAATTGTAGTTCTACATTTTTACAATAAAGGGGAAACAGGTACATAATTGTAGTTCTGCATAGATACAATGGGGGTGGGGGGGGGGGAGAACAGGTACATAATTGTAGTTCTACATAGATACAATAGGGGGTGGGGGGGGGAAACAGGTACATAATTGTAGTTCTACATAGATACAATAGGGAGTGGGGGGGGAGAACAGGTACATAATTGTAGTTTTACATTTTTACAATAAAGGGGAAAACAGGTACATAATTGTAGTTCTGCATAGATACAATGGGGGTGGGGGGGGGGGGAGAACAGGTACATAATTGTAGTTCTACATAGATACAATAGGGGGTGGGGGGGAAACAGGTACATAATTGTAGTTCTACATAGATACAATAAAGGGGAAACAGGTACATAATTGTAGTTCTACATAGATACAATGGGGGTGGGGGGGAGAGAACAGGTACATAATTGTAGTTCTACATAGATACAATAGGGGGTGATAGAACAGGTACATAATTGTAGTTCTACATAGATACAATGGGGGGGGGAGAACAGGTACATAATTGTAGTTCTACATAGATACAATAAGGGGGGGGGGAACAGGTACATAATTGTAGTTCTACATAGATACAATAGGGGGGGGGGGAGAACAGGTACATAATTGTAGTTCTACATAGATACAATAGGGGGGGGGGGGAGAACAGGCACATAATTGTAGTTCTACATAGATACAATAGGGGGCGGGGGGAGAACAGGTACATAATTGTAGTTCTACATAGATACAATAGGGGGGGGGGAGAACAGGCACATAATTGTAGTTCTACATAGATACAATAGGGGGGGGGAGAAACAGGCACATAATTGTAGTTCTACATAGATACAATAGGGGGGGGGGGAGAGAACAGGCACATAATTGTAGTTCTACATAGATACAATAGGGGGGGGGAGAACAGGCACATAATTGTAGTTCTACATAGATACAATGGGGGGGGGAAGAACAGGCACATAATTGTAGTTCTACATAGATACAATAGGGGGGGGGAGAACAGGCACATAATTGTAGTTCTAAATAGATACAATAGGTTGGGGGGGGGGAGAACAGGTACATAATTGTAGTTCTACATAGATACAATAGGGGGGGGAGAAAAGGCACATAATTGTAGTTCTACATAGATACAATAGGGGGGGGGGGAGAACAGGCACATAATTGTAGTTCTACATAGATACAATAGGGGGGGGGGGAGAACAGGTACATAATTGTAGTTCTACATAGATACAATAGGGGGGGGGAGAACAGGCACATAATTGTAGTTCTACATAGATACAATAGGGGGGGGGAGAACAGGCACATAATTGTAGTTCTACATAGATACAATAGGGGGGGGGGAGAACAGGCACATAATTGTAGTTCTACATAGATACAATAAGGGGGGGGGGAGACAGGCACATAATTGCAGTTCTACATAGATACAATAGGTTGGGGGGGGGGGAGAACAGGCACATAATTGTAGTTCTACATAGATACAATAGGTTGGGGGGGGGGAGAACAGGCACATAATTGTAGTTCTACATAGATACAATAGGGGGGGGGGAGAACAGGTACATAATTGTAGTTCTACATAGATACAACAAAAGGAAAACAGGTACATAATTGTAGTTCTACATAGATACAATAGGGGGGGGGGGAGAACAAGTACTTAATTGTAGTTCTACATAGATACAATGGGGGGGGGGAGAACAGGTACATAATTGTAGTTTTACATTTTTACAATAAAGGGGAAACAGGTACATAATTGTAGTTCTACATAGATACAATGGGGGTGGGGGGGGGGGGAGAACAGGTACATAATTGTAGTTCTACATAGATACAATAGGGGGTGGGGGGGAGAACAGGTACATAATTGTAGTTCTACATAGATACAATGGGGGGGGGGGAGAACAGGTACATAATTGTAGTTTTACATTTTTACAATAAAGGGGAAACAGGTACATAATTGTAGTTCTACATAGATACAATGGGGGGGGGGGGGGGAGAACAGGTACATAATTGTAGTTTTACATTTTTACAATTAAGGGGAAACAGGTACATAATTGTAGTTCTACATAGATACAATGGGGGGTGGGGGGGGGGAGAACAGGTACAAAATTGTAGTTCTACATTTTTACAATAAAGGGGAAACAGGTACATAATTGTAGTTCTGCATAGATACAATGGGGGTGGGGGGGGGGAGAACAGGTACATAATTGTAGTTCTACATAGATACAATAGGGGGTGGGGGGGGGAAACAGGTACATAATTGTAGTTCTACATAGATACAATAGGGAGTGGGGGGGGAGAACATGTACATAATTGTAGTTTTACATTTTTACAATAAAGGGGAAACAGGTACATAATTGTAGTTCTGCATAGATACAATGGGGGTGGGGGGGGGAGAACAGGTACATAATTGTAGTTCTACATAGATACAATAGGGGGTGGGGGGAAACAGGTACATAATTGTAGTTCTACATAGATACAATAAAGGGGAAACAGGTACATAATTGTAGTTCTACATAGATACAATAGGGGGTGGGGGGGGGAGAACAGGTACATAATTGTAGTTCTACATAGATACAATGGGGGTGGGGGGGGGGGAGAACAGGTACATAATTGTAGTTCTACATAGATACAATATGGGGGGGGGAGAGAACAGGTACATAATTGTAGTTCTACATAGATACAATAGGGGGGGGGGGAGAACAGGTACATAATTGTAGTTCTACATAGATACAATAGGTGAATAGGGGGGGGGGAGAACAGGTACATAATTGTAGTTCTACATAGATACAATAGGGGGGGGGAGAACAGGTACATAATTGTAGTTCTACATAGATACAATAGGGGGGGGGGGAGAACAGGTACATAATTGTAGTTCTACATAGATACAATAGGGGGGGGGAGAACAGGTACATAATTGTAGTTCTACATAGATACAATGGGGGGGGGGGAGAACAGGTACATAATTGTAGTTCTACATAGATACAATAGGGGGGGGAGAACAGGTACATAATTGTAGTTCTACATAGATACAATAGGGGGGGAGAACAGGTACATAATTGTAGTTCTACATAGATACAATAGGGGGGGGGGGAGAACAGGTACATAATTGTAGTTCTACATAGATACAATAGGGGGGGGGGAGAACAGGTACATAATTGTAGTTCTACATAGATACAATAGGGGGGGGGGGAGAACAGGCACATAATTGTAGTTCTACATAGATACAATAGGGGGGGGGGGGAGAACAGGTACATAATTGTAGTTCTACATAGATACAATAGGGGGGGGGGAGAACAGGCACATAATTGTAGTTCTACATAGATACAATAGGGGGGGGGGAGAACAGGCACATAATTGTAGTTCTACATAGATACAATAGGGGGGGGGAGAACAGGCACATAATTGTAGTTCTACATAGATACAATAGGGGGGGGGAGAACAGGCACATAATTGTAGTTCTACATAGATACAATGGGGGGGGGGAGAACAGGCACATAATTGTAGTTCTACATAGATACAATAGGGGGGGGGGGAGAACAGGCACATAATTGTAGTTCTAAATAGATACAATAGGTTGGGGGGGGGGGAGAACAGGTACATAATTGTAGTTCTACATAGATACAATAGGGGGGGGAGAACAGGCACATAATTGTAGTTCTACATAGATACAATAGGGGGGGGGGGGAGAACAGGTACATAATTGTAGTTCTACATAGATACAATAGGGGGGGGGAGAACAGGCACATAATTGTAGTTCTACATAGATACAATAGGGGGGGGAGAACAGGCACATAATTGTAGTTCTACATAGATACAATAGGGGGGGGAGAACAGGCACATAATTGTAGTTCTACATAGATACAATAGGGGGGGGGAGAACAGGTACATAATTGTAGTTCTACATAGATACAATTAGGGGGGGGGTGGGTGGGGAACAGGTAAATAACGTTTGACAGACTTTGGGGAACAAATCATGGGTAGACTTTTCTAACGGTCGGGAAAAAGACAGACAAAACAAGAGTTAACAGAAAACTATCTTTATCGTCATCATTGAGTGTGTCTCCGCATCGAAGGTTGGCTACCATGGAGCGTCATTCCGTTCTGTCTCTTGCTTTGATGGTGCAGGTTGTCATAAGTTGACTTGTCCATCTTTTGGTGTCACTCATTAACGTTAGTCTTGGTCTACCTCTGCCTCTTTTACCTTATATTTTCCCTTACAAGATTGTAGGTTCTTGTGTCTTTTAACATGTCCCAAAATCGCATTTGTCTTGTTTGAATTGTGTTTAGTACTTCTCTTTTTATTTTTAGTTATTTTAGGACTTCATCGTTTGTTTCCTTTTCTTATCATCCAAATCTTCCTATTCTTCTATAAATCCACAATTCAAAAGCTTTAATTTTCTGTTCTGTTTTCTTGTCTAATGTAAATGTTTCTGCAACTGAGAAGACAAATGGGAGTGGACGTTGATTGAAGTTCTAAAGAAAAGAGAAGACACAAGAATTCAAATCCGATTTTTCTAAACATATTGAACATTTCTGACCATATGCAATGACGTAACTCGCATCTATGAATCATAATTTGTGTGAGACCAGACATTTGACAATGTTTGTATGTGATGACGTGGGTACCCTGGAATAAAGAGAGAATAAAGAAACACAACATATCAAGGTATAAACCTCAGACATTGACATTTGTCATTGTCGCTTATTTTAGTTATAAGGCAACCAACATATAGCTCGATATCTCAAACAGGTTTGTCACTCATTCATTACCGTGTCACTCACCCATTACCTTGTCATTCCTTCAGTACCATGTCAATCCTCCACTATTTTTATTTCTCATTTAATTTGAACATTCCATTGCTATATTTTAGTCCTCGTTTTCTTTACTACCCGCAACTTGTTTCACTCGTCCATCATTTTAGTCATTGCTCTGACTTCTATTGTTTTTATTTCACATAAACTCCTTGATCATGACACCACTTTATATACCACCCCTCATCCAGTAATCTACTTATGTTCTTTCTCAATTCTTTAGCCCTTCCCACGGTACGTTATTAATGCCTTCTCTCAAATTTAATCTCCTCCCTCAATTCGCCATCAATGTCCTCTCTCCAATGTAAAACTCTTCCCTCAATTCGCCATCAATGTCCTCTCTCCAATCTAAAACTCCTCCCACATTGTGCCATCAATGTCCTCTCTCCAATCTAAAACTCCACCCACATTGTGCCATTAATGTCCCATCTCCAATC
Organism: Megaustenia siamemsis; assembly: GCA_032433765.1. Lineage (NCBI taxonomy): Eukaryota > Metazoa > Mollusca > Gastropoda > Stylommatophora > Ariophantidae > Megaustenia > Megaustenia siamemsis. The sequence continues at coordinate 21,638,977 of JAVIAB010000102.1, forward strand.
TAAAACTCCTCCTACAGTGTGTCATCAGCTCAGTGGTTAGTGAACTGGACTACAAAGGACAAGAGGTAGGGTTCGATCCCAACAGACGGCTTCCGGGTTCACCCAGCCTTAAATGGGTACCGTATTTTTTTCTGGGAAAGTAAAGCGGCACGGGCGTAATACCGACCACATTAACCCAAAAATCATGTGCCGAAGGTCTGTCAAATTTATGGTTACTAACACCAAATTCCCTATACGCCACTTGGCGTTACGGGGGTACTTTACTTTCTTTTTTTTTACATTGTGTCATAAATACTCACCCTCCATTGTAAAACTCCTCCCACATTGTTTCATAAATGTCTCCTCTCCAATTTAAAAACTCATCCCACATTGTGCCATCAATGTCCTCTCTCCAATCTAAAACTCCTCCCACATTGTGCCATCAATGTCCTCTCTCCAATCTAAAACTCCTCCCACATTGTGCAATCAATGTCTTCTCTCCAATCTAAAACTCCTCCCACATTGTGCCATCAATGTCCTCTCTCCAATCTAAAACTCCTCCCACATTGTACCATAAATGTCCCCTCTCCAATCTAAAACTTCTCCAACATTGTGCCATCAATGTCCTCTTCCCAATCTAAAACTCCTCCCACATTGTAACATCATACTCAACCTTCATTGTAAAACCCCTCCCACATTCTGTCATCAATGCTCACCCTCCAATATAAAACTCCTCCCACATTGTGACATCAATACTCACCCTCCAATATAAAATTCCTCCCACATTGTGACATCAATACTCACCTTCCAATATAAAACTCCTCCCACATTGTGACATCAATACTCACCCTCCAATGTAAAATTCCCTCCCACTTTGTGACATCAATACTCACCCTCCAATATAAAATTCCTCCCACATTGTGTCATCAATACTCACCCTCCAATGTAAAATTCCTCCCACATTGTGTTATCAATTCTCACCCTCCAATGTAAAATGTCTCCCACATTGTGTCATCAATACCCATCCTCCAATGAAAATCTCCCCCAACATTGTGCCATCAAATGCCCCCTCTCCAATATAAAACTCCCACATTGAGCCATCAAAGGCCCCCTCTCCAATCTAAAACTCCTCCAACATTGCGCCATCAAATGCCCACTCTCCAATATAAAACTTCCACATTGCGCGATCAAATGCCCCCTCTCCTATATAAAACTCCCAAATTGCGACATCAAATGCCCCTTCTCCAAAATAAAACTCCCACATTGCGCCATCAAATCTATCTATCTATCTTTCGTTCGCCTGAAGTATTGTCTATATCTGCAATGTCGTTTCCTGTATAAATTTTACTGTCTTTTGTAATTCTTGCAGTGGCCCATATAGTTTTGTCTGTAGTGTTGTATCTATGGGCCAATGGATTTTCCTCAATCTACTATATTCAGTGCAGTCTTGAAGTATGTGTTCAGCAGTCTGGGGTGCCTGTCCACATGTACAAGTAGTTGATGTGCCGATCTTGAATTTTGTATACATGTGACTATGGAGTCGATTGGGTCCTGTTCTTAGGCGTATAATGATAACTTGTTCATATCTATTCATATTATGAAAGGCATCCTGATTTGGGGCTTGTGGTCCTCTGATTGATTTGATTATCTGTTTCTTATGATGGTATGTTACCGGTGTATCTAGTTGTGTGCCTGTTGAACCTTCCTTTGCCAACTGATCTGCTTTCTCATTTCCTGGTATTCCACAGTGAGACGGGATCCACTGCAGGGCAACCCTGTGGTGCTTGCAGAGTTCAGTCAATAAGGTCAGCAGATGTGGTAATTTTCTGGATTGTAGTGCCTGGAGTACTGATCTTGCATCTGTCAAAAACACTACAGGCTGTGGACTAAGATTACTGTTCAGCAGTTTTTCTATTGCCAACTTTATTGCTTGTATTTCTGCATCATAATTGTGACAATATTTCCCTGTTGCTATTTTATTCATATCCCTAGTGTTATTTGGGTACTCTATATATGCACCTGCTCCCCCATTCTTTACTGCATTCTGTGCTGATCCATCTGTGTACACACGAATCCATAGGTCTTTTGGGTATTCTTCATCCAGGAAACTGAGAGTTATTGTTTTTCGCTGTAGACTATTTTGTTCCTCTTTGTCAACTACTCCTTTCACTTCTGTCCGTATTTGAACTGATAATCCTGATTCATCTGTCCAGGGAGTCTGTTCTGGTATGGGCAGAAGGGGTTTAACAACTCTTGGCATGTCTGGTGTTTGTCTACTAATACGCTTGGCTTGGTGGATAAAGCTGCTTCTCTTAAGTCGTCCCAATGCAAGATTTTGGAATCTGTCCTTCATTGGATGTCTCGGCATGCATACAAATTTTTCTGCCTGTATCAGCACCTTTGTGTCTCTCCGTTCTCTCAGTGCTGGTATCCTCCACAATTTCTCCATCTCCAATATTGGTGTTGATTTCATTGCTCCTGTGATGACCCTAAGTGCCTGGTTTTGTACTTTATCCAGTTCTTGCAATGTGGTGTTTGATGCTGAGCACCATGCGGATGATCCATATTCTAAATGTGGGCGTATACTCTGTTGGTAAACTTTACTGAGTATTTTCCCACTCGCACCCCATGTGGTTCCACACAACTTTCTTAGAATAGCCAATTTCCTCCTTGCTTTTTGGGTTGCCTTATTTATCTGCTGTTTCCAAGATAGTTTGTTATCAAATGTAACTCCGAGATATGTAGCTTGTATGTCTTCTTTCACAGGCTCATTGTTTATGTAGATGGCTCCTGCTTTTTGTTTTGAGGAGAGTGTGAAAAGTGTAGTACTGCATTTGTCTGTATTGATGCTGATACACCATCTATTTGTCCATGAATTCAGTGCATTCATAGCTCTTTGTAGCAATTTGGAGGCCACTGTTGCATACTCCTCTGTGCACCACATTACCAAGTCATCTGCATACATTGCCACTTTGATGCCATGTGGTAGTTCAGTAACTAGGTCATTGATGTAGATCAGAAAAAGTGTTGAAGATAGTACCCCTCCTTGTGGAACGCCCTGGCGCAATAAGACCTTCTTACTCTTAAGACCATCCAGTTGCACTCTGGCTCTCCTGTTATGCAGGTATGCTTTGACCCATTTGTACATCCTGCCATTTACTCCATAATTTCTCAGTTTCTTCCAAAGCCCTTCCTTCCATACCTTATCAAATGCTTTCTTTAGGTCTATCCATGCTGCTAGTACCAGTTTCTTTTCTTGAAACGCATCTTCAATTTCCTGGGAAAGATAGGTTGCCTGATCTTCGGTAGAGTAACACTGTCTAAAGCCTGCTTGTTGTGGGACAAGGAGATTTTCACTTTCCAGGTACCACTGCAGTCTGAGATTGATTATACGTTCCATTGTTTTACACAAACAGCTTGTAAGGCTGATTGGTCTATAGCTGGATGTCATTGAACCATCTTTTCCTGGCTTTAGTAATGGTATCATAATTGCTTCTCTCCATGCCTGTGGCACTCTACCTGTGATCCAGCAAATGTTGTAGATCTGCAGTAGTTTTGCTTTAGCTGCAGTTCCCAAGTTCTTAATCATTTCATTGGACACTCCATCATTGCCTGGTGACTTTTTCATTTTTAATTTGGATATTGCCAGCTCTAGCTCTCTTTGTGTAATGGGTGTTTCCATTACTTCATGTGTGGTCTCTTCTTGTCTTGCATTTTGTTGTTTTAAACGGGTCTCTTGTCGTTTTTCTAGGCTAATTTCAATATTATTGTCATTTGCAAAGGAGTCTGCAAAGTAATTTGCTGCATGTTTACCTGTTAGAATGTTTCCATCCTTCTTCAGTGTAATTTTGGTGTTCCTTTCTGTACCCTCATCATTCAGCTGTTTTACAAGCTTCCACACTTTTCTTGTGTCTCGTTCAAGATTCAAGGACTCTGTTTTCTCTTTCCAGCTTCTCCGTCTGGCTTGTAGTTTAGCCCGTTGAAATTTGGCTTTAGCATGCTGGTAGTTGTTGTGGTGTTCCTGGCAAGGGTTATTTTCTGCTTGCTTTCGAGATGTTTCCATGTCATTGTGCAGTTCCTCTAGTTCACTACTCCAGTATGGTTTGTAGTGTTTCCGTGCCCCTCTAGGTATTGTTTCACTGGCAGCTTGTATTATTAGTCTACTGAATTCATCAACTATTTTGTTGATGTCTCTATCTGTATTTATATCTTTAGTCAGTACACTGGTGTAGTGTTGATACATTTTCCAGTCTGCCTTTGTGTAATTCCATCTGGAGAGAGTGCTGCTCTCCCTGATGGCCTCATTTTGCACCACTAAAAAGACTGGTCGGTGGTCGCTGCCTCCAAGTTGTTTCCCAACAATTCGTGTGATATTCCAATCCAGGTCTGGTGAATGGAAAGCAAGGTCTGGTGTAGATGTGGTATGCCATGATCTGGAGTAGAATGTTGGTGGATCTGTTGTCTGGTTTAATAGTATAAGCCCATTGTCATCCTGCCAATTTTCAAGCTCTTCACCTCTCTTGTCCATATGTTCATAGCCCCAGCTCTGTGAGTGGCTGTTAAAGTCTCCACATACAATTATTCTTTCTTTTAATGTAATTGTGTCTAGTGCTAGTGGGCGGTCACTCGGACAGTAGTAGTTAAGTAGGTGGAAGTCTGTATTTCCTGTCCTGAGGTGCAGTATTTGATATTCCGCCCCATCCATATACACTTCAATCTGACATGCATTAATGTTGTTCCTTACACGAGTCAGTATTCCACCCTTTTGTCTATTTATTCTGTCAGATCGGTAGCACTGGTATCCCCTAATCTTCAAGGCTATGTCGTTGTTTAGATGGGTTTCCTGCAAACAGCATATGCTTATTTGTTCTTCATGCAGGATATTTTCTAATTCTATCTTTTTACTGTACCCATCTCTTTTGCTGTTGATGCCTTCAGCATTCCAGTGCATTATTTTTAGTGGTCTTATTTTGGATTGGCCAGTAGCTCTATTCTCTCGCCCCTGACTCCACAGAGCGGTTGAGAAGGACATCCAGTAATAGAGGTTGGGCCCTTTCGAGGCTGAGGGCCCGGCGCTGCACCTGCCTGAGTGCCCATCACAGGGCGAGTGCCATATCGATTTGCGGTTATAGACATACTTCCATATGCGTTGAGTGCGTGGCATCCTGATTGTTGTGCGCCTTTTGGCTGGTTGCCTCCGACTTCAGCACTTGAACTTGCTAGAGCAGACTGTGGTCTTGCTCAGTTGTAGGAAGGCCTGGCCAGTCTTAGTTTTCAGTCCCTGGTGACTGTTAAGCCCCATCCCCACGACAAGGAGCTGGCCTTGATGAGGCGCCATCAAATGTCCCCTCTCCAATATAAAACTTCAACATTGCGCCATCAAATGCCCCCCTCCAATAAAAAAACGTCCACATTGCGCCATCAAATGACCCCTCTCCAATATAAAACTCCCACATTGCACCATCAAATGCCCCCTCTCCATATAAAAATTCCACATTGCGCCATCAAATGCCCCCTCTCCAATCTAAAACTCCTCTAACATTGTGCCATCAAATGCCCACTCTCCAATATAAAACTCCCACATTGCGCCATCAAATGCCCCCTCCCCAATATAAAACTTCTATATTGCGCCATCAAATGCCCCCTCTCCAATATAAAACTAACACATTGTGCCATCAAATGCCCCCTCTCCAATATAAAACTCCCACATTGTGCCATCAAATGCCCCCTCTCTAATATAAAACTAACAAATTGTGCCATCAAATGCCCCCTCTCCAATATAAAACTAACACATTGTGCCATCAAATGCTCCCTCTCCAATATAAAACTAACACATTGCGCCATCAAATGCCCCCTCTCCAATAAAAAACTAACACATTGTGCCATCAAATGCCCCCTCTCCAATATAAAACTAACACATTGCGCCATCAAATGCCCACTCTCCAATATAAAACTCCCACATTGCGCCATCAAATGCCCCCTCCCCAATATAAAACTAACACATTGCGCCATCAAATGCCCACTCTCCAATATAAAACTCCCACATTGCGCCATCAAATGCCCACTCTCCAATATAAAACTCCCACATTGCGCCATCAAATGCCCCCTCCCCAATATAAAGCTAACACATTGCACCATCAAATGCCCGCTCCCCAATATAAAACGAACACATTGTGCCATCAAAAGCCCCTCTCCAATATAAAACTCCCACATTGCGCTATCAAATGCCCCCTCTCCAATATAAAACTCCCACATTGCGCCATTAAATGCCCCCTCTCCAATATAAAACTTCCACATTGCGCCATCAAATGCCCCCTCTCCAATATAAAACTCCCACATTGCGCGATCAAATGCCCCTATCTAATACAAAACTCCCACATTGCGTCATCAAATGCCCCCTCTCCAATATAAGACTCCCACATTGCGCCATCAAATGACCCTTCTCCAATATAAAACTCCCACATTGCGCCATCAAATACCCCCTCTCCATATAAAACTTCCACGTTGCGCCAGTATTGTTCTCCCTCCAATCTAACCCCCCCCCCCCCCCCCCACCCCGCATGACTGAGCAGTTAAAATCTCCCTCTTGTCCCTTCAAGTTAGGCAGCAGACAACATGGCGGTGCTTTAAAATAGACAATTATAGGGCCAGAACACAAGAGCTTCTTGTTGACAACATGAGTTCATGGATAATGGGTACATACATGACGGATATCGGTGTGGTAGTAATCATAGTAGCACAAGGACTGCAATAAACAAAGTAGTACAAGGACTATAATAAACATGGTCGGACAAGGACTATAATAAACATAGTAAGACAGGGACTGTAATAAGCATGGTAGGACAATGACTATAGTAAACATGGTGGGACACGGACTAGAATAAACATAGTAGGACAAGGATTTTAATAAACATGGCAGGACAAGGACTATAATAAACATGGCAGAAGAAGGACTATAATAAACATAGTGGGACAAGGACTATAATAAACATGGTGGGACAAGCAATATAATAAACATGGTGGGACAAGCAATATAATAAACATGGTGGGACAAGGATTATAATAAACATAGTAGGACAAGGATTTTAATAAACATGGCAGGACAAGGACTATAACATAGTAGGATAAGCACTATAATAAACATGGTGAGACAAGGACTATAATAAACATAGTAGGACAAGGACTATAATAAACATGGTGGGACAAGGACTATAGCAAACATAGTAGGACAAGGACTATAATAAACATAGTAGGACAAGGACTATAATAAACGTGCTAGAACAAGGACTATAATAAACATGGTGAGACAAGAACTATAATGAACATAGTTGGACAAGGACTATAAAAAACATGGTGAGACAAGAACTATAATGAACATAGTTGGACAAGGACTATAATAAACATGGTGAGACAAGAACTATAATGAACATAGTTGGACAAGGACTATAATAAACATAGTTGGACAAGGACTATAATAAACATAGTTGGACAAGGACTATAATAAACATAGTAGGACAAGCACTATAATAAACATAGTAGGACAAGCTCCATAATAAACATTGTTTGACAAGGACTATAATAAACATAGTATGATAAGCACTATAATAAACATAGTATGACAATGACTATAATAAACATGGTGGGACAAGGACTATAATAAACATAGTAGAACAAGGACTATAATAAACATAGTAGGACAGGGACTATAATAAACAAAGTAGGACAATGACTATAATAAACATGGTGCGACAAGGTTTATAATAAACATAGTAGGACAAGGACTATAATAAACAAAGTAGGACAAGGACTATAATAAACATAGTAAGACAAGGACTATAATAAACAAAGTAGGACAAGGACTGTAATAAACATAGTTGGACAAGGACTATAATAATAAAAGTAGGACAAGGACTATAATAAACATAGTAGGACAAGGACTATAATAAACATAGTTGGACGAGCGCTATAATAAATATAATGGGACGAGGGCTATAATAAACATGGCAGGACAAGGACTTTAAAAACATAGTAGGACAAGGACTGTAATAAACATTGTAGGACAAGGACTGTAATAAACAAGGAGGCACAAGGACTGTAATATAATTGGTAGGATAAGGACTGTAATAAACATGGTAGGACAAGTACTGTAATAAACATGGTAGGACAAGGGCTGTAATAAACATGGTAGGTCAAGGACTGTAATAAACATGGTAGGAATGGGACTGCAATAAACAAGGTGGCACAAGGACTGTAATATACATAGTAGGACAAGGACTGTACTAAACATGGTTGGACAAGGATTATAATAAACATGGTAAGACAAGGACTGTAATAAACACGGTACGAGAAGGGCTGCAATAAACATAGTAGGACAAGGACTGTAATAAACACGGTACGAGAAGGGCTGCAATAAACATAGTAGGACAAGGACTGTAATAAACACGGTACGAGAAGGGCTGCAATAAACATAGTAGGACAAGGACTGTAATAAACATGGTGGGACAATGACTGTAATAAACATAGTAGGACAAGGACTGTAATAAACATAGTAGGACATTGACTGTAATAAACATAGTAGGACAAGGACTGTAATAAACATAGTAGGACAAGGACTGTAATACACATAGTAGGACAAGGACTGTAATAAACATGGAAGGAGAATTACTGCAATAAACATAGCAGGACAAGGACTATAATACACATGGTGAGACAAGGACTGCAATAAAGGTAGTAGGACAATGACTGAAATAAACAAGGTATGACAAGGACTGTAATATATATTGTGGGACAAGGACTGTAATAAACATAGTAGGACAAGGACTGTAATAAACATAGTAGGACAATGACTGTAATAAACATAGTAGGACAAGGACTGTAATAAACATAGTAGGACCAGGACTGTAATAAACATGGATGGAGAATTACTGCAATAAACATAGCAGGACAAGGACTATAATACACATGATGAGACAAGAACTCCAATAAAGGTAGTAGGACAATGACTGTAATAAACATGGTTGGACAAGGACTGTAATAAACATAGTAGGACAAGGACTGTAATAAACATAGTAGGACAGTGGCTGTAATAAACATAGTAGAACAAGGACTGTAATATACATAGGGACAAGGAAATAAACATGGAAGAAGAATTGCTGCAATAAACATAACAGGATAAAAACTATAATACACATGGTGAGACAAGGACTGCAATAAAGGTAGTAGGACAGTGACTGTAATAAACATGGTATGACAAGGACTGTAATAAATATTGTGGGACAAGGACTGTAATAAACATGGTAGGACAAGGACTATAATAAACATGGTTGGACAAGACTGTAATAAACATACTAGGACACGCACTATAATAAACATAGTTGGACAAGGACTGTAATAACATAGTAGGACACGCGCTATAATAAACATAGTAGGACAAGGACTGTAATAAACATAGTTGGACAAGGACTGTAATAAACATAGTAGGACACGCACTATAATAAACATAGTTGGACAAGGACTGTAATAAACATAGTAGGACAAGGACTGTAATAAACATAGTAGAACAAGGACTGTAATAAACATAGTAGGACACGCACTATAATAAACATAGTTGGACAAGGACTGTAATAAACATAGTAGAACAAGGACTGTAATAAATATGGTAGGACAAGTATTGTAATAAATATGGTAGGACAAGCACTATAATCAACAAAGTAGGACGAGGGCTATAATAAACATGACATGACAAGGACTGTAATAAACATGGTAGGACAAGGATTGTAATAAATATGGTAGGACAAGTATTGTAATAAATATGGTAGGACAAGGACTGTAATAAACATGGTAGGACAATGACTGAAATAAACATGGTTGGACAATGATTGTAATAAACATGGTAGGACAAGGATTGTAATAAACATAATAGGACAAGGACTGTAATAAACATAGTAGGACAAGGACTGTAATAAACATGGTAGGACAAGGACTGTAATAAACATGGTAGGACAAATATTGTAATAAACATGGTGGGACAAGGACTGTAATAAACATGGTAGGACAAGGACTGTAAAAAACATGGTAGGACATGGACTGTAATAAACATGTTAGGATAAGGATTGTAATAAATATGGTAGGACAAGGACTGTAATAAACATGGTTGGACAATGACTGCAATATACATATTAGGACAAGGATCGTAAAAAACATGGTAGGACAAGGACTGTAATAAACATGTTAGGACAAGGACTATAATAAACATAGTAAGACAAGGACTGTAATAAACATGGTATGACAAGGACTGTAATAAACATAGAAGGACACGGACTGCAATAATCATGGAAGGACAATGAATGTAATAAACATAGTAGGACAAGGACTGTAATAAACATGGAAGGACAATGACTGTAATAAACATAGTAGGACAAGGACTGTAATAAACATGGAAGGACAATGACTGTAATAAACATAGTAGGACAAGGACTGTAATAAACATAGTAGGACAATGGCTGTAATAAACAAAGTGGTACGATGGCTATTATAAACATGGCAGGACAAGGACTATAATAAATGTAATAGGACAAGGACTGTAATAAACATGGTAGGACAAGGACTGTAATAAACATGGTAGGACAAATATTGTAATAAACATGGTGGGACAAGGACTGTAATAAACATGGTAGGACAAGGACTGTAAAAAACATGGTAGGACAAGGACTGTAATAAACATGTTAGGACAAGGATTGTAATAAATATGGTAGGACAAGGACTGTAATAAACATGGTTGGACAATGACTGCAATATACATATTAGGACAAGGATCGTAAAAAACATGGTAGGACAAGGACTGTAATAAACATGTTAGGACAAGGACTATAATAAACATAGTAAGACAAGGACTGTAATAAACATGGTATGACAAGGACTGTAATAAACATAGTAGGACACGGACTGCAATAATCATGGAAGGAAAATGAATGTAATAAACATAGTAGGACAAGGACTGTAATAAACATGAAAGGACAATGACTGTAATAAACATCGTAGGACAAGGACTGTAATAAACATGGAAGGACAATGACTGTAATAAACATAGTAGGACAAGGACTGTAATAAACATAGTAGGACAATGACTGTAATAAACAAAGTAGTACGATGGCTATAATAAACATGGCAGGACAAGGACTATAATAAACGTAATAGGACAAGGACTGTAATAAACATGGTAGGACAAGGACTGTAATAAACATAGCAGGACAAGAACTGTAATAAACATAGTAGGACAGTGACACTTGTAAACATGATAGGAAATGGACTGTAATAAACATAGTAGGACAAGGACTGTAATAAATATATTAGAACAAGGGCTGTAATAAACATAGTAGGACATGGACTGTAATAAACAAAGTAGGACAAAAACTGTAATAAACATAGTAGGATAAGGACTGTAATATACATAGTAGGATATGGACTGTAATAAACATAGTAGGACAAGGACTGTAATAAACATAGTAGGACAAGGACTGTAATACACATAGTAGGACAAGGACTGTAATAAACATGGAAGGAGAATTACTGCAATAAACATAGCAGGACAAGGACTATAATACACATGGTGAGACAAGGACTGCAATAAAGGTAGTAGGACAATGACTGAAATAAACAAGGTATGACAAGGACTGTAATATATATTGTGGGACAAGGACTGTAATAAACATAGTAGGACAAGGACTGTAATAAACATAGTAGGACAATGACTGTAATAAACATAGTAGGACAAGGACTGTAATAAACATAGTAGGACCAGGACTGTAATAAACATGGATGGAGAATTACTGCAATAAACATAGCAGGACAAGGACTATAATACACATGATGAGACAAGAACTCCAATAAAGGTAGTAGGACAATGACTGTAATAAACATGGTTGGACAAGGACTGTAATAAACATAGTAGGACAAGGACTGTAATAAACATAGTAGGACAGTGGCTGTAATAAACATAGTAGAACAAGGACTGTAATATACATAGTAGGACAAGGACTGTAATAAACATGGAAGAAGAATTGCTGCAATAAACATAACAGGATAAAAACTATAATACACATGGTGAGACAAGGACTGCAATAAAGGTAGTAGGACAGTGACTGTAATAAACATGGTATGACAAGGACTGTAATAAATATTGTGGGACAAGGACTGTAATAAACATGGTAGGACAAGGACTATAATAAACATGGTTGGACAAGACTGTAATAAACATACTAGGACACGCACTATAATAAACATAGTTGGACAAGGACTGTAATAACATAGTAGGACACGCGCTATAATAAACATAGTAGGACAAGGACTGTAATAAACATAGTTGGACAAGGACTGTAATAAACATAGTAGGACACGCACTATAATAAACATAGTTGGACAAGGACTGTAATAAACATAGTAGGACAAGGACTGTAATAAACATAGTAGAACAAGGACTGTAATAAACATAGTAGGACACGCACTATAATAAACATAGTTGGACAAGGACTGTAATAAACATAGTAGAACAAGGACTGTAATAAATATGGTAGGACAAGTATTGTAATAAATATGGTAGGACAAGCACTATAATCAACAAAGTAGGACGAGGGCTATAATAAACATGACATGACAAGGACTGTAATAAACATGGTAGGACAAGGATTGTAATAAATATGGTAGGACAAGTATTGTAATAAATATGGTAGGACAAGGACTGTAATAAACATGGTAGGACAATGACTGAAATAAACATGGTTGGACAATGATTGTAATAAACATGGTAGGACAAGGATTGTAATAAACATAATAGGACAAGGACTGTAATAAACATAGTAGGACAAGGACTGTAATAAACATGGTAGGACAAGGACTGTAATAAACATGGTAGGACAAATATTGTAATAAACATGGTGGGACAAGGACTGTAATAAACATGGTAGGACAAGGACTGTAAAAAACATGGTAGGACATGGACTGTAATAAACATGTTAGGATAAGGATTGTAATAAATATGGTAGGACAAGGACTGTAATAAACATGGTTGGACAATGACTGCAATATACATATTAGGACAAGGATCGTAAAAAACATGGTAGGACAAGGACTGTAATAAACATGTTAGGACAAGGACTATAATAAACATAGTAAGACAAGGACTGTAATAAACATGGTATGACAAGGACTGTAATAAACATAGAAGGACACGGACTGCAATAATCATGGAAGGACAATGAATGTAATAAACATAGTAGGACAAGGACTGTAATAAACATGGAAGGACAATGACTGTAATAAACATAGTAGGACAAGGACTGTAATAAACATGGAAGGACAATGACTGTAATAAACATAGTAGGACAAGGACTGTAATAAACATAGTAGGACAATGGCTGTAATAAACAAAGTGGTACGATGGCTATTATAAACATGGCAGGACAAGGACTATAATAAATGTAATAGGACAAGGACTGTAATAAACATGGTAGGACAAGGACTGTAATAAACATGGTAGGACAAATATTGTAATAAACATGGTGGGACAAGGACTGTAATAAACATGGTAGGACAAGGACTGTAAAAAACATGGTAGGACAAGGACTGTAATAAACATGTTAGGACAAGGATTGTAATAAATATGGTAGGACAAGGACTGTAATAAACATGGTTGGACAATGACTGCAATATACATATTAGGACAAGGATCGTAAAAAACATGGTAGGACAAGGACTGTAATAAACATGTTAGGACAAGGACTATAATAAACATAGTAAGACAAGGACTGTAATAAACATGGTATGACAAGGACTGTAATAAACATAGTAGGACACGGACTGCAATAATCATGGAAGGAAAATGAATGTAATAAACATAGTAGGACAAGGACTGTAATAAACATGAAAGGACAATGACTGTAATAAACATCGTAGGACAAGGACTGTAATAAACATGGAAGGACAATGACTGTAATAAACATAGTAGGACAAGGACTGTAATAAACATAGTAGGACAATGACTGTAATAAACAAAGTAGTACGATGGCTATAATAAACATGGCAGGACAAGGACTATAATAAACGTAATAGGACAAGGACTGTAATAAACATGGTAGGACAAGGACTGTAATAAACATAGCAGGACAAGAACTGTAATAAACATAGTAGGACAGTGACACTTGTAAACATGATAGGAAATGGACTGTAATAAACATAGTAGGACAAGGACTGTAATAAATATATTAGAACAAGGGCTGTAATAAACATAGTAGGACATGGACTGTAATAAACAAAGTAGGACAAAAACTGTAATAAACATAGTAGGATAAGGACTGTAATATACATAGTAGGATATGGACTGTAATAAACATAGTAGGACAAGGACTGTAATAAACATAGTAGGACAAGGACTGTAATAAACATAGTAGAACAAGGACTGCAACAAACATAATAGAACAAGGACTGTAATTAACATTGTAGGACAAGGACTGTAATAAGCATAGTAGGACAAGGGCTGTAATAAACATAGTAGGATAAGGACTGTAATAAACATGGTAGGACATGGGCTGTAATAAAGGTAGTAGGACAAGGACTGTAATTAGCATGATAGAACAAGGACTGTAATAAACATTATAGGACAAATACTGTAATAAACATTGTAGGACAAGGACTGTAATAAACACAGTAGGACAAGGACTGTAATAAACATGGTGGGACAAGGACTGTAATAAACATTGTAGGACAAGGACTGTAATAAACGTGGTGGGATAAGGAATGTAATAAACATGGTGGGACAAGGACTGTAATAAACATGGTGGGACAAGGACTGTAATAAACATTGTAGGACAAGGACTGTAATAAACATGGTGGGACAAGGACTGTAATAAACATGGTGGGACAAGGACTGTAATAAACATGGTGGGACAAGGACTGTAATAAACATTGTAGGACAAGGACTGTAATAAACATGGTGGGACAAGGACTGTAATAAACATGGTGGGACAAGGACTGTAATAAACATTGTAGGACAAGGACTGTAATAAACATAGTATGACAAGGACTGTAATAAACATGTTGGGACAATGACTGTAATAAACATAGTAGGACAATAACCGTGATAAACATGGTGGGACAATGGTTGTAATAAACATAGTAGGACAATGACCGTGATAAACATGGTGGGACAATGACTGTAATAAACATAGTAGGACAATGACCGTGACAAACATGGTGGGACAATGGTTGTAATAAACATAGTAGGACAATGACCGTGATAAACATGGTGGGACAATGACTGTAATAAACATGGTGGGACAATGGTTGTAATAAACATAGTAGGACAATGACCGTGATAAACATGGTGGGACAAGGACTGTAATAAACATGGTGGGACAATGGTTGTAATAAACATAGTAGGCCAATGACCGTGATAAACATGGTGGGACAATGAATGTAATAAACATAGTAGGACAATGACCGTGATAAACATGGTGGGACAATGACTGTAATAAATATAGTAGGACAATGACCGTGATAAACATGGTGGGACAATGACTGTAATAAACATAGTATGACAAGGACTGTAATAAACATGGTGGGACAATGACTGTAATAAATATAGAAGGACAATGACTGTAATAAACATTGTAGGACAATGACTGTAATAAACATAGTAGGACAAGGACTGTAATAAACATAGTAGGACAAGGACTGTAATAAACATAGTAGGACAAGGACTGTAATAAAATAGTATGAAAAGGACTGTAATAAACATAGTAGGACAATGACCGTGACAAACATGGTGGGACAATGGTTGTAATAAACATAGTAGGACAATGACCGTGATAAACATGGTGGGACAATGACTGTAATAAACATAGTAGGACAATGACCGTGATAAACATGGTGGGACAATGACTGTAATAAACATAGTAGGACAATGACCGTGATAAACATGGTGGGACAATGGCTGTAATAAACATAGTTTGACAATGACCGTGATAAACATGGTGGGACAATGACTGTAATAAACATAGTATGACAAGGACTGTAATAAACATGGTGGAACAATGACTGTAATAAACATAGTAGGACAATGACCGTGATAAACATGGTGGGACAATGGTTGTAATAAACATAGTAGGACAATGACCGTGATAAACATGGTGGGACAATGACTGTAATAAACATAGTAGGACAATGACCGTGATAAACATGGTGGGACAATGACTGTAATAAACATAGTAGGACAGTGACACTAGTAAACATGATAGGACAAGGACTGTAATAAACATAGTAGTACAGGCGCCATTCTCGAAATGTGATCTTGATGGAAATAATGCGAAATTCTGAGATCACGATGATTGATGACTGAAATTAAACCGAAATGAAAAGAGTACGTGTAGTCTAAGCTTGTTGGTGGGAGATCGAATGTGATCTGTATTACCAATGAGATTGTCTGCTCTAGTTTAACTACTTCATGTGGATGTTGTGGAGGCAGGGATTGAGTGGTTGTTTATTTTAGTCACCTTTCACTTCTGTCTACGCGCTTGCTAACTGATTACTTGATTATTTTTGTTTGTACTTTATTAAATTGGAAAACTGTCCAGAAATTTATTTTAATTATTTTTTTTAAGACCCGGAGAAAGTGGACGAAAAAGGTAGACAGAATGAGGATGAGTGGAATAGTGAGTCAAACGGACGAACAGTTAGGTAGGAAGACAATCTGTGGATCGATGAGTGGGTCGAAGAAACAGGTATAGCCAAAAACTGAAAGGCTATCAATGGTTCTCACCGTGTATGTCGTGAATAGCTCGTTGACTACTTGTTTCAGGCCATCTATGCTGAGCTGGTCCAATATGCTGCCTCCAAAGTTGTAGATGTGCTATCTTTCCCTAAAGTAAAATACACTCTCACTGAACTCCTGAACAAAGGGCGGAGATTGAAGAAAAGTAACCGTCGAGATAACGCTGAACAAGACAAAGAGGCGGAGAGGAAGAAGAAGATATAGATGAGAACGAGAAGAAGAAGAAGAAGGAGGAAGAGGATGAAGCAGAATATCTGAAAAACAGGAGGAGGAGGAGGAGGATGTAAAAGAAGGGTGTGAGAAAACTAACTCTATTTAGAAAATGACGGCAAACAGTTAAACGAGCTTGATAAAGATCTAATGTTCACCAAGGAAACCAAACCTATGGTTAGTGAAGCAATCGAAATATGAAACCAAACCTATGGTTAGTGAAGCAATCGAAATATGAAAACAAAACTTACCATCAAAATGGCGGATTAATTTGGTTACTTATACAGAAAGTCAGCATGATTTTTATGTGCCATCTGCTGAATGGCGATTGGAAACCTTTGGAATTGCCTGAAATACATTTATTGTGCTGGCTTTTCACTACTGTGCGCCTATTAGCGACCAATCAGTAATTGCTGAAGATGGCTGAATGAGCTGTAGGCGCTAGGAAAGTCGGATTCGTCATAATGGTCTAATTCATGGAGACATCTGTCAGTTAATTACTCCTAACTGGCCTCCTACTGGATTGTCTCAACTTGCTGGTATCCCAGCATTTTGCCCAGTGTGCCACTTCTTTCATTCATTATGCTGAGCAGCTTCGTGTTCTACCATAGCTGTGCTGGTTTTGCTGTTTGCGACCAAGTCACGTGGCATCTGGGGATTCTGGAAACTAGAAGTCATCAAACTTTGCTTGCACGTCTGCTAGAGTTATCTACACTTGATCCCCTGCCTTACTTTTCTTTCTATTAATTCAGAGCTAGTTATCGATCACGAGGCAAGAGTTATCTAACATCATCAATTACTTCTTTCTTTGTTATATTCCAGATGAAAATATCAAATGTCAGACTATCAGAGTGAGAGATGTGCTGGGCTCAGTGTCAAAGTTGTCTGGTCTCAGAGTGACAGATGTGCTGGACTCAGTGTCAAAGTTGTCTGGTCTCAGAGTGACAGATGTGCTGGGCTCAGTGTCAAAGTTGTCTGGTCTCAGAGTGACAGATGTGCTGGACTCAGTGTCAAAGTTGTCTGGTCTCGGAGTGACAGATGTGCTGGACTCAGTGTCAAAGTTGTCTGGTCTCATAGTGACAGATGTGCTGGACTCAGTGTCAAAGTTGTCTGGTCTCAGAGTGACAGATGTGCTGGGCTCAGTGTCAAAGTTGTCTGGTCTCATAGTGACAGATGTGCTGGCCTCAGAGTCTAAGTTGTCTGGTCTCATAGTGACAGATGTGCTGGGCTCAGTGTCTAAGTTGTCTGGTCTCATAGTGACAGATGTGCTGGACTCAGTGTCAAAGTTGTCTGGTCTCAGAGTGACAGATGTGCTGGGCTCAGTGTCAAAGTTGTCTGGTCTCATAGTGACAGATGTGTTGGATTCAGTGTCAAAATTGTCTGGTCTCATAATGACAGATTCGCTGGGCTCAGTGTCTAAGTTGTCTGGTCTCATAGTGACAGATGTTCTGAATTCAGTGTCAAAGTTGTCTGGTCTCAGAGTGACAGATGTGCTGGACTCAGTGTCAAAGTTGTCTGGTCTCAGAGTGACAGATGTGCTGGGCTCAGTGTCAAAGTTGTCTGGTCTCAGAGTGACAGATGTGCTGGGCTCAGTGTCTAAGCTGTTTCCTCTTCGTTGTCAACGTTTACTCGATGATTTCTCCTCTTTATCGTCCACTCTTAAAGTGACGTTAAGTGGGCGTCAATGCGCGGTGTCACCAGTTAACGCGAAGTCGCGATTGTTGCAACTTCTGTTTTTGGCCAGAACTTTTGTTGGATACCAGGGTTGACTTCCCTCTTCCAGCCATACTACACCCTTGACCAGATTGATTAATTTATATCCTGTGGCACTACTGGGAGGCGGAGGAGGGTTTGGATTAGCTGTGTTGTTCATCAATCCAGAAGCATACAGTCAGCTATGTGTCACTGGGCGCTCGCCGCGTTGTTTCTGGAGGTTACTTTGACCGTCAAAAATGCCCTGATTTGCATTCCAGTCGCAGGGAGTGTCAAGGGCAATTAACTCAGCGTAATAATCATCAAATCCGCCTGTAAGATTGTCTTTCCTTGGCGTATTTTAACACTCTAGGAGCGTGATTCGTGGTAATTCAAACAATGTTAATTCATTTCTGGTCTTGTTTTCTGTCACGCTAGCCATCAATACGCTGAGATACTGTCTTCAGTGAACAACATGATGACAGTACATTTATTGCGGAGGCTTCACTTTCAACATCACAAGTGATTACACGTGCAGTCCATTTTTGACAATAAAAACAAGAAAAAAAATTCTAAAATGTTATGTAGAGCCAGTTGTAACATATGGATGTGAATCATGGAGAATAGGACAAAAGACAAGGAAATCATTGGAGTCTGTCGAAATGTGGTTTTACAGAAGAATGTTGAGAATACCATGGACAGCTAAAAAGAGTAATGAAAACGTTCTGAAAGAGGCCAAAGCAAAAAGAGAGCTAATTTCCAATATTAGGAAGAAACAATCACTTTTTGGCCATGTAATGAGAAGGGAACAGTTGGAATACATTGTAACAACTGGGAAAATTGAGGGACGAAGAGATAGAGGGAAGCAAAGATAAAAGATACCAGAGAGCTTAATTAAGAGAATTGAGGGCATCAGAAGTTGTGGAAGTTGGTGCTTGATAAGGTTGAGGGCTCGCTATGAGGGCACCAGAAGTTGTGAAAGTTGGTACTTGATAAGGTTGATGGCTCGCTATGAAGGCACCAGAAGTTGTGAAAGTTGGTGCTTGATAAGGTTGATGGCTCGCTATGAGGGCACCAAAAGTTGTGAAAGTTGGTGCTTGATAAGGTTGATGGCTCGCTATGAGGGCACCAGAAGTTGTGAAAGTTGGTACTTTACAAGGTTGATGGCTCGCTATGAGGGCACCAGAAGTTGTGAAAGTTGGTACTTTACAAGGTTGATGGCTCGCTATGAGGGCACCGGAAGTTGTGAAAGTTGGTACTAGATAAGGTTGATGGCTCGCTATGAGGGCACAAAAAGTTGTGGAAGTTGGTGCTTGATAAGGTTGATGGCTCGCTATGAGGGCACCAGAAGTTGTGAAAGTTGGTACTTTACAAGGTTGATGGCTCGCTATGAGGGCACCAGAAGTTGTGAAAGTTGGTACTTTACAAGGTTGATGGCTCGCTATGAGGGCACCGGAAGTTGTGAAAGTTGGTACTAGATAAGGTTGATGGCTCGCTATGAGGGCACAAAAAGTTGTGGAAGTTGGTGCTTGATAAGGTTGATGGCTCGCTATGAGGGCACCAGAAGTTGTGAAAGTTGGTACTTTACAAGGTTGAGGGCTCGCTATGAGGGCACCGGAAGTTGTGAAAGTTGGTACTAGATAAGGTTGATGGCTCGCTATGAGGGCACCAGAAGTTGTGAAAGTTGGTACTTGACAATGTTGATGGCTCTCTATGAGGGCACCAGAAGATGTGAAAGTTGGTACTTGACAAGGTTGATGGCTCGCTATAAGGGCACCAGAAATTGTGGAAGTTGGTACTAGATAAGGTTGATGGCTCGCTATGAGGGCATCAGAAGTTATGAAAGTTGGTACTTGACAATGTTGATGGCTCACTATGAGGGCACCAGAAGTTGTGAAAGTTGGTACTTTACAAGGTTGATGGCTCGCTATGAGGGCACCATAAATTGTGGAAGTTGGTACTTGATAAGGTTGATGGCTCGCTATGAGGGCATCAGAAGTTGTGAAAGTTGGTACTTGACAATGTTGATGGCTCACTATGAGGGCACCAGAAGTTGTGAAAGTTGGTACTTGACAAGGTTGATGGCTCGCTATGAAGGCACCAGAAATTGTGGAAGTTGGTACTTGATAAGGTTGATGGCTCGCTATGAAGGCACCAGAAATTGTGGAAGTTGGTACTTGATAAGGTTGATGGCTCGCTATGAGGGCATCAGAAGTTGTGAAAGTTGGTACTTGACTATAGTGATGGTTTTTTTACGATGGAACCAGAAGTACGGAAGTTGGTACTTGACTAAAGTGATGGTTCTGTATGATCGTTTTTTTTTCTCTTTATTTGGAGGGTGACAAGGAGACTGATGAGGCTGCAGACTGAATTTCAAAGAATTTGGAGTCAATCTTGCAACTAGGACTGAAAGACAATATTAGAAGTGTGTGTAATCAGCCCCCTACAGGAGCTGCCAGAATGCGTACTTTGTGTCATTGATTAGGAAGAAATTAACACCTATATGGCCGTCCAGAATGCATTGACATCTATACTAGCAAACAGTTATCGCCTTCTTCTCCTAAGCAACGTCTTTTTCTTTTCCTTTTTTCCTTATTTCACATTTCAGCGTGGAGGGGAGATATAATTTGTAGTCTTGCACTCTTCTCTTAGGGAGCCGCGATAGCTCAGTGGTTAGTGAACTGGACTACAAAGGACAAGAGGTAGGGTTAGATCCCAACTGACGGCCTCCGGTTCACCCAGCCTTTAATGGGTACCGGATTTTTTCTGGGAAAGTAAAGCAGCACGGGCGTAATACCGACCACATTACCCCAAAAATCATGTGCTGACGGTCTGTAAAATTTATGGACACTCACAACATTCCCTATACGCCATGTGGCGTGACGGGGGTACTTTACCTTTTTTTTACTCTTATGTTAGCCTCTGCTGCAGTTACGTTACCTGGCGTTACTAATATTCCATTAATCCATCTTTTTCGTGGTCGGCCCTTAAGTCGGGTGTTCTTGCAACATTTATGAAAAGCTCGTTGTGTTGTATTTTGGTCTTATCACGTAGCCAGACAATTTTATTGTTCTTATTGTTCTAGAGAACAACATCTTTTCGTGCCACAAATTATTAATTTCTCTTATTGTTCTAGAGAACAACTTCTTTTCGTGCCACAAATTACTCACTTCTCTTATTGTTCTAGAGAACAACTTCTTTTCGTGCCACAAATTACTCACTTCTCTTATTGTTCTAGAGAAAAGCATCTTCCCGTGTCATAAATTACTTATTTCTCTTATTGTTCTTGAGAGCAGCAACTTCTCGTGTCCCAAATCTCTTATTTCTTTTATTGTTTTAGAGAACAGCAACTTCTCGTGTCACAAATTACTTATTTCTCTTTCCGCACGATCATCCCATTCCTCATTAATTATTATGGATTGATGTTGTTCCCCGTCGGCTGTGTCTACATTATCATGCGTCTGGCTCTCGCTTCGGAGCTTTGTGTCTGATAGCCAAACAGAACCGAACTTGTCATGCAAATATCATAGAAAGGGAAGTAATTTAGTTTTCACCATCGTCGACCGAATGTGAAATTTGTAACAAGTTTTCTTGCCAACATTAATTGTTACTTTTATTGATGTTCAAATTGGGATGAAGGATAGGCTAGGATAGTTGCGTCAGTGGAGGGGTGGGAAATGGGTGACGACATCAAATTAAGTGACTCTTGTTGGAAAGTTTGCAGGTTTTTTTTTTTTTTTTTTTTTTTCAAACGGTATGTCTCGTGTCCAGTTAGGATATATTGTAGAAATTTATATCTCGTGTCCTGGTCGGATATGTTGTGGAACTTTATGTCTCGTGTACTGATCGGATATGTTGTGGAACTTTATGTCTCGTGTCCTGATCGGATATGTTGTGGAACTTTATGTCTCGTGTACTGATCGGATATGTTGTGGAACTTTATGTCTCGTGTACTGATCGGATATGTTGTGGAACTTTATGTCTCGTGTACTGATCGGATAAGATGTGGAACTTTATGTCCGCGTCCTGATCGGATATTTTGTGGAGCTTTATGTCTCGTGTCTTGGTCGGATATTGTGTAGAACTTTATGTCTCGTGTCCTGAACGGATATTGTGTAGAACTTTATGTCTCGTGTCCTGAACGGATATTGTGTAGAACTTTGTGTCTCGTGTCCTGAACGGATATTGTGTAGAACTTTATGTCTCGTGTCCTGAACGGATATTGTGTAGAACTTTGTGTCTCGTGTCCTGAACGGATATTGTGTAGAACTTTGTGTCTCGTGTCCTGAACGGATATTGTGTAGAACTTTATGTCTCGTGTCCTGAACGGATATTGTGTAGAACTTTATGTCTCGTGTCCTGAACGGATATTGTGTAGAACTTTATGTCTCGTGTCCTGAACGGATATTTTGTAGAACTTTGTAACGTCGAAACATTTATAAGGTTCATCATGGTGCCGTATGAGGGGTGCTATGTGAGGGGGTGTTATATGAGAATGTGAGGAGGTGCTGTGGAAAAGATGATGTGCGAAGATGTGAGGGGGCGCTGTGCGAAGATGTGAGGGGTGTTGTGCGAGGATGCGATGAGGTGATGTGCGAGGGGTACTGTTCAAGGGTGCGAGGGGTAGTGTTCTAGGGTGCACGGGTGCCCTGCGAGGGTGTGAGGGGGTGCTGTGCGAGGGTGCGAGGGGTAGTGTTCGAGGGAGCGCGGGTGCTCTGCGAGGGTGTGAGGGGATGCTGTGCGAGGGTGCGAGGGGTAGTGTTCGAGGGTGCGCGGGTGCTCTGCGAGGGTGTGAGGGGGTGCTGTGCGAGGGTGCGAGGGGTAGTGTTCGAGGGTGCGCGGGTGCTCAGCGAGGGAAGTGCTGTGCGAGGGTGCGCGGGTGCTCTGCGAGGGAAGTGCTGTGCGAGGGTGCTAGGTGTGTTGTGCGAGGCGTGCTGTGTGAGAGCTGCTTTTTTCAGTGCGTTCCTGTAAACTTTGAAGACTTGAACGGTTCCCAGATAAATATTTGATCAGTGAAATCTAGACTAGATTTTCTGTCAAATGACGTGGTCTAAGTATGGTTGCCGTCGAAGATAATACAAATATAAATACACCAGGGTCTGCCTGTTAGATTTTTTAATTGCATGGAATTATGGCGTTTCGGTCATCTGTTTCTTTTAAGGAATACAAGCACTGCCTCTCTTGTATATGGAGAACGAGAGCAAGTAGCGAGAACAGGGCGCAACAAGTACGTGGTTTCACTTTGTTAACCAAGGTTTCGAAAAGCAAACAAGTTAGAAACTTTCTGAAAATATCTTGATGACCTCATCTGTTGACTCCTTGTCCGTTTGTACTGTCTTACTTGTGCTGAAAATCCTTTAATTGAGCCATTGTTTTTGTGTATATATCCAAGCTAGTGTATTGGTTCTGTTTTTATCTGTCTTAGTGTTTCACTGTTTTTGTTCGTCAATTTTAGCACAGTATTAACCAGATTCCATTATATTCATTTCATTATTATTTTTTTTTGCCATCTATTTGAAGGTCCTATAGCCTGGTTACTGCACTCACCTGCCAACCTGAAGAGTGCTCTAACGGCAGTTACATCGTCCCGTTCACCCAGCCTTTAATGAGTACCGGATTTTTTTTTCTGGGAAAGTAAAGCGGCACGGGCGTAATTCCGACCACATTACCCCAAAAATCATGTGGCGAAGGTCTGTAAAATGTATGGTCACTAACACCATATTCCCTATACGTCACGTGGCGTGACGGGGGTACTTTACTTTTTTTTTTTTTTTTTTTAGTAAAAAGAAATCACTGACACGTCGTTAATCAGCGCAATAGATATGGGACTATCTTTACCACATGTTTGCCCGCTGTTCACATTTCTGCTTCTCATCGCTATAAATAGAAGAGTTAACACTAAACAGGTTACATTTTTCAACAAGTTCTCGTATTTATTGAATGAAACAAAAATGCAAGAATCAATACTTCATGTAAATAACAAAAAAATAGAAACAAAATGAAAGCGAAGAACTCCGCTGACAAAACAGATTTAAAAAATTTTAAAAAAACTACTTCATATTATTTCTTCAATCCAGTCAAATAACTTCTTCCTCTTTGTTTCCTCATTTACATTTCAGCGTCGAGGGGAGATATCATTTGCGGTCTTTTGCTTGTCAAAGGACTGCGGTATAATTTTATGAGTAATTTGTATCGCAACCAACAATTCTTGGGAAATGCAACTGATAATCTTGTTAAAGCAAACCCTAAAACAGGTTAGATCTTGCTTCGGACCATCTAATGTACTTTGTTTTCTTTCTTCTATTGCTGATTATTTTAGATTTTCTTTTTCCGAGTGTTGTAAACATTCTTCTACCCTGTAGGGGTTCACTGATCTATCGCCTCTGAAGTTTCCCTCCATGATAATATTCATTTATTATTATTTGTCTCGTCCCTGCCTTTAAGATAACTCCACTTAAAGAATGCACTTCGGCACATTGAGGGTAGATCTGTAGGTTGTCGGTCCTTACCAACAAATCATGCAAAGCATGTACAATAATAGAGTAACATGTTGGTTACACGTGGCCCACGTCTCACTTGTACCCAGCACGGTTTCTGCTTCTCCACACGCCTCACTTGTACCCAGCCCGGTTTCTACTTCTCCACACGTCTCACTTGTACCCAGCCCGGTTTCTACTTCTCCCCACGTCTCACTTGTACCCAGCCCGGTTTCTACTTCTCCACACGTCTCACTTGTACCCAGCCCGGTTTCTACTTCTCCCCACGTCTCACTTGTACCCAGCCCGGTTTCTACTTCTCCACACGTCTCACTTGTACCCAGCCCGGTTTCTACTTCTCCCCACGTCTCACTTGTACCCAGCACGGTTTCTACTTCTCCACACGTCTCACTTGTACCCAGCCCGGTTTCTACTTCTCCCCACGTCTCACTTGTACCCAGCACGGTTTCTACTTCTCCACACGTCTCACTTGTACCCAGCCCGGTTTCTACTTCTCCCCACGTCTCACTTGTACCCAGCACGGTTTCTACTTCTCCCCACGTCTCACTTGTACCCAGCCCGGTTTCTACTTCTCCACACGTCTCACTTGTACCCAGCACGGTTTCTACTTCTCCCCACGTCTCACTTGTACCCAGCACGGTTTCTACGTCTCCCCCACGACTCACTTGTACCCAGCACGGTTTCTACTTCTCCCCACGTCTCACTTGTACCCAGCCCGGTTTCTACTTCTCCACACGTCTCACTTGTACCTAGCTCGGTTTCTGCTTCTCCACACGTCTCACTTGTACCCAGCCCGGTTTCTGCTTCTCCACACGTCTCACTTGTACCCAGCCCGGTTTCTGCTTCTCCACACGCCTCACTTGTACACAGCACGGTTTCTACTTCTCCACACGTCTCGCTTGTACCCAGCACGGTTTCTACTTCTCCGCACGCCTCACTTGTACCCAGCCTGGTTTCTGCTTCTCCACACGTCTCACTTGTACCCAGCCCGGTTTCTACGTCTCCCCCACGACTCACTTGTACCCAGCACGGTTTCTACTTCTCCCCACGTCTCACTTGTACCCAGCCCGGTTTCTACTTCTCCACACGTCTCACTTGTACCCAGCCCGGTTTCTGCTTCTCCACATGTCTCACTTGTACCCAGCCCGGTTTCTGCTTCTCCACACGTCTCACTTGTACCCAGCCCGGTTTCTACTTCTCCACACGTCTCACTTGTACACAGCACGGTTTCTACTTCTCCACACGTCTCGCTTGTACCCAGCACGGTTTCTACTTCTCCCCACGCCTCACTTGCACCCAGCCCGGTATCTGCTTCTCCACACGTCTCACTTGTACCCAGCACGGTTTCTACTTCTCCACACGTCTCACTTGTACCCAGCCCGGTTTCTACGTCTCCCCCACGCCTCACTTGTACCCAGCACGGTTTCTACTTCTCCACACGTCTCACTTGTACCCAGCACGGTTTCTACTTCTCCACACGTCTCACTTGTACCCAGCACGGTTTCTACTTCTCCGCACGCCTCACTTGTACCCAGCACGGTTTCTACTTCTCCACACGTCTCACTTGTACCCAGCACGGTTTCTACTTCTCCACACGCCTCACTTGTACCCAGCACGGTTTCTACTTCTCCGCACGCCTCACTTGTACCCAGCACGGTTTCTGCTTCTCCACACGCCTCACTTGTATCCAGCACGGTTTCTACTTCTCCCCACGACTCACTTGTACCCAGCACGGTTTCTACTTCTCCCCACGTCTCACTTGTACCCAGCACGGTTTCTACTTCTCCACACGTCTCACTTGTACCCAGCACGGTTTCTACTTCTCCCCACGTCAGTAGTATACAAGGGTCCATTTGACCCGTATTTAGGCGCTAAATTAACAAAGATATATAGTAGGCGCGCGGCACGCCTAATGTACCGTAGGCGCAGGGGGAGTTGACCGTGACATTTCGTGGCCGGATGTTGACCGCTAGTCCAGGTGCTCCGTATTTTAAAAATTCCGAATTATTTAAAAAAAACAGTCTCCATCTGATTTCGAACACGGGTCTACGGCGTGCCAGGCCAGACACTTACCACTATGCTACAGGCGATCACAGAATTAGAGGCTGAATGAGACAGGTGAAGCGTGAGGCTTTTGTTGGTACCTGACAGCTAGCTAGTAGTAGAGAAAGATTGACCCGCATTTAGGCGCTAAATTAACAAAGATATATAGGGCGGCACGCGGCGTGCATAAACCGGGCGGCGCAGGGGGAGTTAACCATGACATTTCGTGTCGGGATGCCTGGTGACCGCTCGTTGACCCGTGTTCGAAATCAGATGGAGACTGTTTTTTTTTAAAATAATTCGGAATTTTTAAAATACGGAGCACCTGGACTAGCGGTCAACATCCGGCCACGAAATGTCACGGTCAACTCCCCCTGCGCCTACGGTACATTAGGCGCGCCGCGCGCCTACTATATATCTTTGTTAATTTAGCGCCTAAATACGGGTCAAATGGACCCTTGTATACTACTCACGTCTCACTTGTACCCAGCACGGTTTCTGCTTCTCCACACGTCTCACTTGTACCCAGCACGGTTTCTACTTCTCCACACGTCTCACTTGTACCCAGCACGGTTTCTACTTCTCCCCACGCCTCACTTGTACCCAGCACGGTTTCTGCTTCTCCCCACGCCTCACTTGTACCCAGCCCGGTTTCTGCTTCTCCCCACGCCTCACTTGTACACAGCCCGCTTTCTGCTTCTCCCCACGCCTCACTTGTACCCAGCCCGGTTTCTACTTCTCCCCACGCCTCACAACTTAACCTCAGCCATCACAGTGGCACTCTCCAGTATGTGATCATAAAAATACTTCGCAAGATGGAAATCGTTCGTGTTAAAGTCATTTTTCAAACTACTTGTGTAGGTACTACTTCGGGCTGTCTACTGTTCTTTGTTTTTTTTTCTGTTGTTGATTATATGTGATTTTGTTTCCGAGTGTTATAGACATACCTCCTTCCCCTGAAATGATTCTCTGATCTACCGTCTCGGAAGTTTCACTCCTTGATAATATTCTCTCTCTCTCTCTCTCTCTCTCTCTGCGATCAGGACTCAACACAGACATGCACACACAAAGATATGAGATATGAATAACATAAACATGCACACAAAGATATGAGATATCACTAACTCAGACATGCACACACAAAGATATGATACATGACTAACACAGATACACACTAAGATATGAGATATGACTAAACACAGACACACATAAAGATATGATACATGATTAACACAGACACACCAAGATATGAGATATGGCTAACATGACACACACCAAGATATGAACCATGGTTACACACACACACACACACAAGCTAAGATATGAGCCATGGCTAGCACAGAAACACATTAAGATATGAGCCATGGCTAGTACGGAAATACACGAAGATATGAACCCTGGCCAACACAGACACCCACCAAGATATGAGCTACGACTAGCACGGATATACACTGAGAAATGAGCCATGGCTCAATTCAAGAGAAGCAGAAGAGGAGGTAGAAGAGCAGCGATCGCGAAAGTTATCCATATGCTTGGGTTTGTTGTAATCGGCAGACTCTTCATAACGTGGGAATCATCGACATACGAGACCCAGGCCCCGGTTAACTGTTCACAGGTTCCGTTCAAATAGTTGTCCGGAGATTTGAGAGTGCAGTCTGACCCGTAGAACGTTCCCTAGCATGTACAGTTCCCGGTTGACTGTTCACAGGTGTCGTTGAAACAGTTGTCTGGACATTTGAGAGTGCAGTCTGACCCGTAGTACGTTTCCTTGCACGTACAGTCTGCACTTTCCGGGTCACCATATGATGTCACAGCCATCAGAACACGTCTGTTCGCACTGTATCCCAAAATTACCATCGGGACAAGTGTTATTACAGGTATAGCCAGGATGTTTACATTGTAAGCATTTTCCGGATTTTTTCTCACATAAAGAACAGACACTAAGACAAGACCTGGAGCAGTCGTGTCCATAGATCCCATGTGAACAGTTGCCGTGTCACGTACCGATCATGATGTTGCAGCCTTTGCTACACCTACTACACACTTCACAAAACGACCCAGAATGCCCGTCCAGACAAGGTGTCTGTAAATGTTTGCACCTCACACACCGTCAGTGCACTGTCGGCCTGCGAAATGGTCTGTGAGAACTCAATCTTAATGTGTGCCATTGGCGTTTGTGTGGTGACTACAATAGTGTTCACAGAAACATTAGGGTATGATATATCATTATACTGGAACACTACGCCGCCACTGTCAGAGAAAGCCTTTAGAGTGGCATTCTTTACCCGAATCATAGTGCTAGCTCGATGAGAGATTCGAATGGTGCGAATCTTCTGGGGCGTGGTAAAGTTCAGATACCAGTAAACAGAATTGGTTCCACATCTCAATTGTGTGTGTGCAGCCATTGTCATAGAGATTGGTCTTTGTTTTGCCATTAACTGCGGCCTCTGGTCCACATCTGTCTCCTGTATAACAAGCATTAAATGTTTCGATCTGGTTTGTGTTCTGTTTGAGAGCCACATTCCGACCCCTGCCAATGTAGATGGAGCAGATATTTGCAACAATCGCCCCTTCAATCCGTAACTTGTTGACCAGACCAGCCCCAGAGCAAAAGACATCAATCTCGTGATAATATTCAGTTATTATTTGTCTATAGATTCAAAACGAGACTGCTAGTCCTGTCATTGCTGTCACTCAGGAGTGATCAGGTCAGCTACACACATTTGAAGACAGCTCACAGACCACCGCCAACCCATTTCAATTTTCAGTTACTTAATATCAGTGTAAAAATAGAATACAAAATATCCATATCAGTTTAATAATGAAAATAAAACAGAAACATACAATACATATTTAATTTAAAGACAATTTTGATCCTTTAAAAAAACATGATAAACATAGGGAATGAAAGAGAAATAATTAGAAGAAAGGAATATTAGCATGAATTGTTCTCCTACTAGTTAGAAATAAAGAATGTGCGAGACTAGAGAAAAGGGAAGTAATTACATTGTGGACATGGTCGACTCAGAGGACTGTAATCAAATTGTAGAATAAAACGTTAGCATAATTTTCCCCTTATTTGGCTTCTCAGGGCCCGCCAGCCTGAAGAAATGCATTTACTACAGAGAAGCAATTTTCTCTCAGATATCGGCTTCTTGTTCGCTTTGGTCTTCCCTGAAGTTGACATAGCGAATGCCACATTCAAACAAAATAAGCCATATAAATGTTGCTATGTACTGTATCAGTCATATCTATAGATCATCATCATGTGCAATCTGTACATGGAACGTTGCTCCATGGATCGCTATTTCTGATCTCACACTGTCTATAGTTTTCGTGCTACCCACTGTCACATGTTCTCCTGTCTATTGATGTTTTCAGTTCACTTTTGTATGTGTCTACCTCTACCTCGTTTATTGTGTATTTACTATAAGCGTGTTATTATGTTTCTGTATGTGTAACAAAATCATACTATCAAACAGAATAAAACTATGATCATAAACAAAGATAATACTCAAAACCTACAAGTGGATATCAAATTTGAAGGAATAGACCTGGAGACAGTTCAGAACTACAACTACCTTGGACATACTATAACCAGTGATGGAAAATGTACAACTGAAATAAACAAAAGAATAGGAATGGCAAAAAGTAATTTTAATGAAAAATATACTAATATCAAAACAAATAACACCAGGGCTAAAACTAAGAATAGCAAAATGTTATTTCTTCTCAACATTCCTATATGGTGCAGAAACATGGACATTAGACAAGAAAACAGTACAGAAAATTGAAGCCTTTGAAATGCGGATTTATAGAAGAATAGATAGAAATGGATGGAAAGAAAAGAAAACAAACAATAAAATCTTAGAACTAAAAATAAAAAGAGAACTACTAAATACAATCCAAACAAGACAAATTAGATTTTTGGAGCATGTTAAAAGACACAGCAGCCTACTAAAAGTAATCTTGGAGGGGAAAATACAAGGTAAAAGAGGCAGAGCAAGACTAACATGAATGAATAACATCAAAAGATGGACAAACTAGCCTAATGACAACCTGCACCATCAAAGCAAGAGATAGAGTGGAATTAAAGAAAAGTAGGTCTTTCTTATACCATCCCATGATCTCTTTTATCTGCCTACCATTAGGGAAGATTTTTAAAATATGTTTCTTCTCCGTCTTTTTCTTATCCCTTCACTTCTCTTGTACCCATGTGAAAGTCAAGGGAGACACAGAGTTCTGGTTCTTGAATTGTTGGCAGCTTCAAGCTTTTCTCATTCGTGTGTTTGCTCTTTGTTCATTATTTATTTCATTCTTTTCGCTTTTTTTTTTATCGCAATCGTGTCCTTTAGAACAGAGACGACTACAAATTGAGCCACAGCATCAGCAAGTGTTAAATCAATGAATAACGAAAGAGGGACAAGTAAAATAGGTTGAATTTGGAGGGAGAGAAAAATAATGTCGTGCTGAAGGTCAAACTAGAATGAAAGGTTCTACCAGAAATTGGTAGAGCAGCCTGTGTTCCCATATCCCCAAGAGCTGTTCTAGTGGTAGAGCAGCCTGTGTTCCCATATCCCCAAGAGCTGTTCTAGTGGTAGAGCAGCCTGTGTGCCTATATTCCCAAGAGCTGTTCTAGTGGTAGAGCAGCCTGTGTTCCTATATTCCCAAGAGCTGTTCTAGTGGTAGAGCTGCCTGTGTTCCCATATCCCCAAGAGCTGTTCTAGTGGTAGAGCAGCCTGTGTTCCTATATTCCCAAGAGCTGTTCTAGTGGTAGAGCAGCCTGTGTTCCTATATTCCCAAGAGCTGTT
Source organism: Megaustenia siamemsis (assembly GCA_032433765.1). Classification (NCBI taxonomy): domain Eukaryota; kingdom Metazoa; phylum Mollusca; class Gastropoda; order Stylommatophora; family Ariophantidae; genus Megaustenia; species Megaustenia siamemsis. The sequence goes on from JAVIAB010000102.1 coordinate 21,671,031, forward strand.
CTAGTGGTAGAGCAGCCTGTGTTCCTATATTCCCAAGAGCTGTTCTAGTGGTAGAGCAGCCTGTGTTCCTATATTCCCAAGAGCTGTTCTAGTGGTAGAGCAGCCTGTGTTCCTATATTCCCAAGAGCTGTTCTAGTGGTAGAGCAGCCTGTGTTCCTATATTCCCAAGAGCTGTTCTAGTGGTAGAGCAGCCTGTGTTCCCATATCCCCAAGAGCTGTTCTAGTGGTAGAGCAGCCTGTGTTCCTATATTCCCAAGAGCTGTTCTAGTGGTAGAGCAGCCTGTGTTCCTATATTCCCAAGAGCTGTTCTAGTGGTAGAGCTGCCTGTGTTCCTATATTCCCAAGAGCTGTTCTAGTGGTAGAGCAGCCTGTGTTCCTATATTCCCAAGAGCTGTTCTAGTGGTAGAGCAGCCTGTGTGTCTATATCCCCAAGAGCTGTTCTAGTGGTAGAGCAGCCTGTGTTCCTATATTCCCAAGAGCTGTTCTAGTGGTAGAGCTGCCTGTGTGCCTATATTCCCAAGAGCTGTTCTAGTGGTAGAGCAGCCTGTGTTCCTATATCCCCAAGAGCTGTTCTAGTGGTAGAGCTGCCTGTGTTCCTATATTCCCAAGAGCTGTTCTAGTGGTAGAGCAGCCTGTGTTCCTATATCCCCAAGAGCTGTTCTAGTGGTAGAGCAGCCTGTGTTCCCATATCCCCCAAGAGCTGTTCTAGTGGTAGAGCAGCCTGTGTTTCTATATTCCCAAGAGCTGTTCTAGTGGTAGAGCAGCCTGTGTTCCTATATCCCCAAGAGCTGTTCTAGTGGTAGAGCAGCCTGTGTTTCTATATTCCCAAGAGCTGTTCTAGTGGTAGAGCAGCCTGTGTGCCTATATTCCCAAGAGCTGTTCTAGTGGTAGAGCTGCCTGTGTTCCTATATCCCCAAGAGCTGTTCTAGTGGTAGAGCAGCCTGTGTTCCCATATCCCCAAAAGCTGTTCTAGTGGTAGAGCAGCCTGTGTTTCTATATTCCCAAGAGCTGTTCTAGTGGTAGAGCTGCCTGTGTGCCCATATCCCCAAGAGCTGTTCTAGTTGTAGAGCAGCCTGTATTCCTATATTCCCAAGAGCTGTTCTAGTGGTAGAACAGCCTGTGTTCCCATATCCCCCAAGAGCTGTTCTAGTGGTAGAGCAGCCTGTGTTCCCATATCCCCCAGAGCTGTTCTAGTGGTAGAGCAGCCTGTGTTCCTATATCCCCCAAGAGCTGTTCTAGTGGTAGAGCAGCCTGTGTTCCCATATCCCCAAGAGCTGTTCTAGTGGTAGAGCTGCCTGTGTTTCCATATCCCCAAGAGCTGTTCTAGTGGTAGAGCAGCCTGTGTTCCTATATCCCCCAAGAGCTGTTCTAGTGGAAGAGCAGCCTGTGTTCCTATATCCCCAAGAGCTGTTCTAGTGGTAGAGCAGCCTGTGTTCCCATATCCCCCAAAAGCTGTTCTAGTGGTAGAGCAGCCTGTGTTTCCATATCCCCCAAGAGCTGTTCTAGTGGTAGAGCAGCCTGTGTTCCCATATCCCCCAAGAGCTGTTCTAGTGGTAGAGCAGCCTGTGTTCCCATATCCCCCAAGAGCTGTTCTAGTGGTAGAGCAGCCTGTGTTCCTATATCCCCAAGAGCTGTTCTAGTGGTAGAGCAGCCTGTGTTCCCATATCCCCCAAGAGCTGTTCTAGTGGTAGAGCAGCCTGTGTTCCCATATCCCCCAAGAGCTGTTCTAGTGGTAGAGCAGCCTGTGTTCCCATATCCCCCAAGAGCTGTTCTAGTGGTAGAGCAGCCTGTGTTTCCATATCCCCCAAGAGCTGTTCTAGTGGTAGAGCAGCCTGTGTTCCTATATCCCCAAGAGCTGTTCTAGTGGTAGAGCAGCCTGTGTTCCCATATCCCCCAAGAGCTGTTCTAGTGGTAGAGCAGCCTGTGTTTCCATATCCCCAAGAGCTGTTCTAGTGGTAGAGCAGCCTGTGTTCCCATATCCCCCAAGAGCTGTTCTAGTGGAAGAGCAGCCTGTGTTCCCATATCCCCCAAGAGCTGTTCTAGTGGTAGAGCAGCCTGTGTTTCCATATCCCCAAGAGCTGTTCTAGTGGTAGAGCAGCCTGTGTTCCCATATCCCCCAAGAGCTGTTCTAGTGGTAGAGCAGCCTGTGTTTCCATATCCCCCAAGAGCTGTTCTAGTGGTAGAGCAGCCTGTGTTTCCATATCCCCAAGAGCTGTTCTAGTGGTAGCAAGACCACAGATAGGTCACCCAAGCTAGACAAATCAATGGGCTGGGACCACGAAAAGCGAGACACAAACATGTTGATACACCCGGCTACAAGTCTAACATAACAGTGCAGCGTAACCAATAGAGCAAACTCATCTTCTTGACACGTTACCACCAATAGAGCAAACTCATCTCTGTGCTACTTAACCACCAATAGAGCAAACTCGTCTCTGTGCTACTTAACGACCAATAGAACAAACTCATCCCCGTGTTACTTTACTACCAATAGAACAAACTCATCTATGTGCTACTTAACCACCCATAGAGCAAACTCATCCCCGTGTTACTTTACCACCAATAGAGCAAACTCATCCCCGTGTTACTTTACGACCAATAGAACAAACTCATCCCCGTGTTACTTTACGACCAATAGAACAAACTCATCTATGTGCTACTTAACCACCCATAGAGCAAACTCATCCCCGTGTTACTTTACCACCAATAGAGCAAACTCATCCCCGTGTTACTTTACGACCAATAGAACAAACTCATCCCCTAGTTACTTTACGACCAATAGAACAAACTCATCTATGTGCTACTTAACCACCCATAGAGCAAACTCATCCCCGTGTTACTTTACGACCAATAGAGCAAACTCATCTCTGTGCTGCTTTACCACCCATAGAGTAACTTCATCTCTGTGCTACTTTACTACCCATAGAGTAACTTCATCTCTGTACTACTTCACCACGCATAGAGTAACTTCATCTCTGTGCTACTTTACCACACAGAGTAACTTCGTCTCTGTGCTACTTCACCACACATAGAGTAACTTCGTCTATGTGCTACTTCACCACACATAGAGTAACTTCGTCTCTGTGCTACTTTACCACACATAGAGTAACTTCGTCTCTGTGCTACTTTACCACACATAGAGTAACTTCGTCTCTGTGCTACTTTACCACACATAGAGTAACTTCGTCTCCGCGCTACTTTACCACCCATAGAGTAACTTCGTCTCTGTGCTACTTCACCACCCATAGAGTAGCTTCGTCTCTGTGCTACTTCACCACCCATAGAGTAACTTCGTCTCTGTGCTACTTCACCACCCATAGAGTAACTTCGTCTCTGTGCTACTTCACCACACATAGAGTAACTTCGTCTCTGTGCTACTTCACCACCCACAGAGTAACTTCATTTCTGTGCTACTTCACCACCCATAGAGTAACTTCGTCTCTGTGCTACTTCACCACACATAGAGTAACTTCGTCTCTGTGCTACTTTACCACCCATAGAGTAACTTCGTCTCTGTGCTAACTCACTACACATAGAGTAACTTCGTCTCTGTGCTACTTCACCACCCATAGAGTAACTTCGTCTCTGTGCTAACTCACTACACATAGAGTAACTTCGTCTCTGTGCTACTTAACTACACATAGAGTAACTTCATCTCTGTGCTAACTCACTACACATAGAGTAACTTCGTCTCTGTGCTAACTCACTACACATAGAGTAACTTCATCTCTGTGCTAACTCACTACACATAGAGTAACTTCATCTCTGTGCTAACTCACTACACATAGAGTAACTTCGTCTCTGTGCTAATTCACTACACATAGAGTAACTTCGTCTCAGTGCTAACTCACTACACATAGAGTAACTTCGTCTCTGTGCTAACTCACTACACATAGAGTAACTTCGTCTCTGTGCTAACTCACTACACATAGAGTAACTTCGTCTCTGTGCTACTTCACCACCCATAGAGTAACTTCGTCTCTGTGCTACTTCACTACACATAGAGTAACTTCGTCTCTGTGCTACTTCACTACACATAGAGTAACTTCATCTCTGTGCTAACTCACTACACATAGAGTAACTTCGTCTCTGTGCTAACTCACTACACATAGAGTAACTTCGTCTCTGTGCTACTTCACTACACATAGAGTAACTTCGTCTCTGTGCTAACTCACTACACATAGAGTAACTTCGTCTCTGTGCTACTTCACCACCCATAGAGTAACTTCGTCTCTGTGCTACTTCACTACACATAGAGTAACTTCGTCTCTGTGATACTTCACTACACATAGAGTAACTTCATCTCTGTGCTAACTCACTACACATAGAGTAACTTCGTCTCTGTGCTAACTCACTACACATAGAGTAACTTCGTCTCTGTGCTACTTCACTACACATAGAGTAACTTCGTCTCTGTGCTAACTCACTACACATAGAGTAACTTCGTCTCTGTGCTACTTCACCACACATAGAGTAACTTCATCTCTGTGCTACTTAACCACCCATAGAGTAACTTCATCTCTGTGCTACTTCCCCACACATAGAGTAACTTCATCTCTGTGCTACTTAACCACCCATAGAGTAACTTCATCTCTGTGCTACTTAACCACCCATAAAGTAACTTCATCTCCGCGCTACTTAACCACCCATAGAGTAACTTCGTCTCAGCGCTACTTAACCACCCATAGAGTAACTTCGTCTCAGCGCTACTTAACCACCAATAGAGTAACTTCATCTCTGTGCTACTTAACCACCCATAGAGTAACTTCATCTCTGTGTTACTTAACCACCCATAGAGTAACTTCAACTCCGTGCTACTTCACCACACATAGAGTAACTTCGTCTCAGCGCTACTTAACCACCATAGAGTAACTTCATCTCTGTGCTACTTTACCACCCATAGAGTAACTTCGTCTCTGTGCTAACTCACTACACATAGAGTAACTTCGTCTCTGTGCTACTTCACCACCCATAGAGTAACTTCGTCTCTGTGCTAACTCACTACACATAGAGTAACTTCGTCTCTGTGCTACTTAACTACACATAGAGTAACTTCATCTCTGTGCTAACTCACTACACATAGAGTAACTTCGTCTCTGTGCTAACTCAATACACATAGAGTAACTTCATCTCTGTGCTAACTCACTACACATAGAGTAACTTCATCTCTGTGCTAACTCACTACACATAGAGTAACTTCGTCTCTGTGCTAACTCACTACACATAGAGTAACTTCGTCTCAGTGCTAACTCACTACACATAGAGTAACTTCGTCTCTGTGCTAACTCACTACACATAGAGTAACTTCGTCTCTGTGCTAACTCACTACACATAGAGTAACTTCGTCTCTGTGCTACTTCACCACCCATAGAGTAACTTCGTCTCTGTGCTACTTCACTACACATAGAGTAACTTCGTCTCTGTGCTACTTCACTACACATAGAGTAACTTCATCTCTGTGCTACTTAACCACTCATAGAGTAACTTCATCTCTGTGCTACTTCACCACACATAGAGTAACTTCATCTCTGTGCTACTTAACCACCCATAGAGTAACTTCATCTCTGTGCTACTTAACCACCCATAAAGTAACTTCATCTCCGCGCTACTTAACCACCCATAGAGTAACTTCGTCTCAGCGCTACTTAACCACCCATAGAGTAACTTCGTCTCAGCGCTACTTAACCACCAATAGAGTAACTTCATCTCTGTGTTACTTAACCACCCATAGAGTAACTTCATCTCCGTGCTACTTAACCACCCATAGAGTAACTTCATCTCCGTGCTACTTAACCACCCATAGAGTAACTTCATCTCTGTGTTACTTAACCACCCATAGAGTAACTTCAACTCCGTGCTACTTCACCACACATAGAGTAACTTCGTCTCAGCGCTACTTAACCACCCATAGAGTAACTTCATCTCTGTGCTACTTAACCACCCATAGAGTAACTTCATCTCCGTGTTACTTTACCACCCATAGAGTAACTTCATCTCCGTGCTACTTCACCACACATAGAGTAACTTCGTCTCTGTGCTACTTCACCACACATAGAGTAACTTCGTCTCTGTGCTACTTCACCACACATAGAGTAACTTCGTCTCTGTGCTACTTCACCACACATAGAGTAACTTCGTCTCTGTGCTACTTCACCACACATAGAGTAACTTCGTCTCTGTGCTACTTCACCACACATAGAGTAACCTTATTCCCTTCTTACTTTTCAACCCATAGATTATAGAACACAACTCACTCTTCAGACTTTCCTCCTCTTCCAGTCTCGTGATGTCCATTAATTTTGTATTATGTTTCACTCCCTCATGTTATCCTTTCCCATGTATTGTGTAGCACTCTCACATCTACTCTCATGTTTTATGTCTGCACTGCCCAAGTGCGACTGCTGCCTGTGAGGGACTATGTGATTGAAGGCACCCATTTGGAGAGAGCCTAGCCATTTACTCCAGCGGTTCTCAAACTATATAGCACTGATTTTCTAGATTTATTTTACTGTATACCCTTGCATATTATTTATTTTTGATGAATATGTCCCTCTCCTCCCCAATCTTATTGCATATAATTAAAAGTATTCAATTTATTTACTGTTTACAGAAACAATTGATATGTGATTTTAGTTTTAAGAAGGAAGCTTGAGGTACCGTGGATATTGAAACAAATTATTGACCGTTTTCTTTACCATGAAACCAAGCTATCTAATGTCTTCTCCAACTTCTATACCAACTTTCCTCTTCTCAGGATGTGCCTGAAAAATGTTGATTGTTTCTTTCTGAAGTATTTTTTTTTTTAGGAGCTCCCTATTTGGTGTTGGCCTCTTTGAGAATGTCCTCCTTTGCCTTCTTGGCTGTCCAGGGCAATTTCAACATTCTTCTGAGAAATCCCATCTCTTCGGCCTATAATCGCCTACTCATTTGTTTGTTTACTGTCCATGATTTGCTTCCATAGATCAGAATTGGTTCTATATAGCACCGATGAACTCTTGTTCTCACTACTATTGACATAGATTTGTTGCATAAGGCGTTTTAAATTTTCTGACATGCTATTTTGGCCTGAGCTATTCTGTTTTTATTTTTATGGTGCATCTTCCATCTGATGTTATTATTGTGCCCAAGTATTTGACGCGTTGCACTTGTTTCAGATTTGTCCTGTTTATTTGTATGCTGCATGGTGGTGATGATTGTTTCTTCGATATAACCATTACTTCTGTTTTCTTACTATTCAGACCTAGAACTTTCTTATTGCTTTCTTTTACTATTATGTCTATCATTTCTTGTAGTTCATTCTCTGTCTCTGCTATTAAGACTGTGTCATCCACATATCGCAAATTATTTATGTTGTGACCGTTGACTTCTATTCCTTTTTTGTCTACAATTGAACTCATAATATTTTCGCAGTAAAGTGAAAACAAATCCGGCAAAAGAATACAGCCTTGTCTGACCCCTTGTTTTATATATTGAAACCGTCCTGTTTGGTTGTTAATTCGTATGGCTGCTGTTTGTTGCCACTACATGTTTTTTTTAAATGAATATCAGATCATGTCACCAAAGTTTAATTTCTCAAGCATATTGATCATTTCCACACGCTTTACTGTCAAATGCGTTTGTGTAGTCTATAAAGCACATATATAGATATTTCTTTACCTGTATCGCTCTTTCTACCAATGTTCTCATGATGTATATTGCATTATTGGTGCCCTTTCCTTCCACAAATCCACATTGTTCCTCACTTATTTCTGGCTTTATTTTGTTCCTTACACGTCTCATGATGATTCTTAGTAATATTTTCGGTATATGGCTCATGAGACTAATAGTGCGATGGTCTTCACAATCAGTGGCGCCTGACTTCTTCGGTATGGCTACAAAGATAGATTTTAGTAGATCGTCGGGTATGTGTCCAGTGTTATATATGTCATTGAGTAGTTTTGTTATGACTTGTACTCCCAGCTCTCCTAATGCATTTATCTTTTCGATTGTTGTATTGTCGTGACCTGCAGCTTTGCCTCATTTAATGTGTTGAATTGTGTCCTCCACTTCACTCTGCATAATTGGTGGTCCTGTGTCTTTGTTTGGATTGTTTAGCTCTGGTCTTTCATCATCGTAAAGTTGACTGATATATTCTGTCCATCTTTCCATTACTTTTTCCTGTCCCATTATTATATTTCTTTGCATTGATTTCACAGATCCTGAAACTTTGATTTCGTTTCTTCCTGCTAATTCATTTAATTAATTATGGTTATTGTTATGGAAGGCCTCGGTATCAATGCAAACAAATTAAAATCCATAATTGCTCAACTGCCCGTGCCAGTGGAATCATCCGAATTACTATCTCTTCTCCCAAACAAAGAAAGGTAGCTGCAGTACCTATCATACCAGTCTCAGCACACGCCAAAAGACATACGGCGAAACCGCACATAAGTGAACACAGCCATTTGTTCTCCGTCACATGATATCATCATTCAGCGTAAACAATCGGAAAATCGAAACATGATCAAAACGGATGAAACGCACAGCTCACGGTGTGCACAGAATACTTAACTCAGTAGCTCCTGCAGCAAGCCGGACTTGAAATATGAGGAAAACTGCAACAATTAACATTTTTCAGACACCTATCCGTCTTTTTCACCACCTATCCGTCATTTTAACCGGAAGTTCACGTCCTCCTGAAAATGTTGATCGTAATTTTTTTAAACAAATGTATAGCGCTTGATGATGTTAGGACATCGTTCTTGTCTCCAAATCCGAACATATGAAACACAGTTATTCGTCGAATTATACTCATCATACATCGAACGGCAGACCAGAAGCGCTCAGATCTCCCATGCTATGTGAATTTGTGAAATGATAAACCAGTTCACACCGGGGCTGCAAAGTCATGAAATAAAAATCCATCATTTCATCCTTCACTATAATTTAATTTCATTATAATTTAATTAATTGTGCATACATGTATTTCTTTTGTTGTTTTTTCCATTTCTTCATATTTCATTTCTAACCATCCTTCCTTTGCTTCTCTGCATTTGTTTTGAATCTCTTCGTGCATTATTTTGTATGTCCGTTCATCTTACTTATATTTTCGTCTTTCGTCCGTTAGTTATAGTATTTCTTCTGTCATCCATTTCCTTTTGTTGATTCTTTTAGCCACTGGTATTCCTTCTTTTGATGTATAAAAAGTAAAGTACCCCTGTTACGCCAAGTGGCGTATGGGGAAATATGGTGTTAGTGACCCTATATTTTACAGACCTTCAGCACATGATTTTTGGGGTAATGTGGTCAGTAATACGCCCGTGCTGATTACTTTCCCAGAAAAAAATCCGGCACCCATTTAAGGCTGGGTGAACCCAGAAGCCGTCGGTTGGGATCGAACCCTACCCTTGTCCATGGTAGTTCTTTTGATGTATGCTGAATCGATTGTTTGAGCATTTCCTATTGCTCCTCGATGTTCTGCATTTTATCTATAGCATTATAGCACTGCAATACTAGATCATCTACATCAACATACCCACCGCTGCAATACTAGATCATCTAAATCAACATGCAACATACCCACCACTTCAATACTAGATCATCTAAATCAACATGCAACATACCCACCACTGCAATACTGGATCATCTACGTCAACATACAACATACCCACCATTGCAATGCTAGATCATCTACATCAACATACTAAATACCCACCACTTTAATACTAGATCACATACATCAAAATACCACATACTCACCACTGCAAAATTAGATCGCCTACATCAACATACCCACTACTGCAATACTAGATCATCTACACCAACATACCACATACCCAACACTGCAAAACTAAATCGTCTACATCAACATATCCACACCTGCAATACTAGATCATCTACACCAACATACCACATACCCAACACTGCAAAACTAAATCGTCTACTTCAACATACCCACCACTGCAATACTAGATCATCTACATCACAATACCCACCACTGCAATACTAGATCGTCTAAATCAACATACAACATACCCACCACTGCAATACTAGATCGTCTAAATCAACATACAACATACCCGCCACTGCAATACTAGATCATCTACATCACAATACCCAAAACTGCAATACTAGATCGTCTAAATCAACATACAACATACCCACCACTGCAATATTAGATCGTCTAAATCAACATACAACATACCCACCACTGCAATATTAGGTCGTCTAAATCAACATACAACATACCCACCACTACAATACTAGATCGTCTAAATCAACATACAACATACCCACAACTGCAATACTAGATCATCTACATCAACATAACCACCACTGCAATATTAGATCATCTACATCACAATACCCACCACTGCAATACTAGATCATCTACATCAACATAACCACCACTGCAATACTAGATCATCTACATTAACATACACACTACTGCAATACTAGATCGTTTACATCAACATACCCACCACTACAATACTAGATCATCTACATTAACATACACACCATTGCAATACTAGGTCATCTACATCAACACACCCACCACTATAATAATAGGTCATCTACATCAACACACCCACCACAATAATACTAGGTAATCTACATCAACACACCCACCACTATAATACTAGGTCATCTACATCAACACACCCATCACTGCAATACTAGGTCATCGACATCAACACACCCACCACTACAATACTACGTCATCTACATCAACACACCCACCACTACAATACTAGGTCATCAAAATCAACACACCCACCACTACAATACTAGGTCATCTACATCAACACACCCACCACCACAATAATAGGTCATCTACGTAACACACCCACCACTATAATACTAGGTCATCTACATCAACACACCCATACTATAATACTAGGTCATCTACATCAACACACCCACCACTATAATACTAGGTCATCTACATCAACACACCCACCACTATAATACTAGGTCATCTACATCAACACACCCACCACTACAATACTAGGTCATCTATATCAACACATCCACCACTACAATACTATGTTATCTACATCAACACATCCACAACTCTAATACTAGGTTATCTACATCAACACATCCACCACTATATAGTAGATCATATACATCAACACACCCACCACTATAATACTAGGTCATCTACATCAACACACCTACCACTATAATACTAGGTCATCTACGTCAACACACCCACCACTATAATACTAGGTCATCTACGTCAACACACCCACCACTATAATATAAGGTCATCTACATCAACACATCCACCACTACAATACTAGGTCATCTACGTCAACACGCGCACCACTATAATACTAGGTTATCCACATCAACATATCCACAACTACAATACTAGGTTATCTACATCAACACACCCACCACCATAATACTATGTCATCTACATCAACACACCCACCACTATAATACCAGGTTATCTACATCAACACAACCACCACTACAATACTAGGTTATCTACATCAACACATCCACCACTACAATACTATGATATCTACATCAACACATCCACAATTATAATACTAGGTTATCTACATCAACACATCCACCACTACAATACTAGGTTATCTACATCAACACATCCACCACTACAATATTAGGTTATCTACGTAGGGAGGTCAAAAAGTAATGCACACCAATTTTTTTCTCGGAAACTTTTCGGGCAAAATGTGTGAAATTTTCACAGATTGTAGCTGAACATCCCCTTTACACTACCTATTTTTCAACATAATCTCCGTCCAAGCGTATTGCCTTACGCCAACGCGAAACTAGGTCATGAATGCCTCGTTTGTACCAATTTTGTCCTGCTCGCGTAGCCATTTTTTAACTGCACGGATCACATCCTCATCATTGTCAAAGTGTGTTCCACGCAGGAATTTTTTGAGTGGTCCAAACAGATGGAAATCTGAGGGAGCCAGATGAGGGCTGTAAGGAGGATGGGGCAGTACAGTCCAACCAAATTTGTTGATTGCTTCCCGTGTTACCAGACTTGTGTGAGGGCGTGCATTGTCATGTTGAAGCAACAAATCTGCAGATGGCTTATTAGGCCGAACTCTGTGGAACCGATTTTTGAGATTTGTCAGTGTATTGATGTAAGCTGTCGAGTTGATTGTCTCACCTCTTGTCATTACATCAACAAGAATCACACCATCAATGTCCCAGAAGACAGTGATCATCACCTTTCCGGCTGATGGAGATGTTTTGAATTTTTTTCTTTTTTGTGACTGCGGATGATGCCATTCCATTGACTGCATTTTTGTTTCAGGCTCATAATAATGTGCCCACGTTTCGTCACCGGTAACAATTTTTGACAAAAACATTTCTCCTTCAACACCGAAACGCTCCAACAATTCAGAACAGAATGTTTTCCTTTGAACTCTGTGATCATTTGTTAGGCACCGAGGAACCCATCGAGCGCAAATCTTTGAATATCCGAGAGTTTTAAAAATTGCGATTGCACTTCCCTTGCTGGCTGTAAGCTGCAATGCCAATTGCTGACTAGTGATACGCCTATCCTTACGAATAATGGCATCAGACCGGTTTAACATGTCTGTACTGATAGCCGAGGTAACACGTCCAGAACGCGGTAAATCATGCAGCTCCACTCGTACGCTTTCTGCAGCTCTAATTCTCTGAACCCAGCGACTAACTGTGCTCCTATCGACTGCAGAACATTTGTACACTGCACACAGTCGTTTATGAATGTTTGCCACAGTTTCTTTTTCCGCAACCAGAAATTCTATGACAATTCGCTGTTTGTAACGGACATTGTTGACAAGCTCCATTTTAACGGTTCATAGATTGCGTAATATTTATCAGAATGATGTGCAATTTCGTGCACATAATTGGAACATGTCATATTCCAAGTGCGCAAAATTTCATATTCCTATCTTTATTATTAGCCGAGAAAAAATTGGTGTGCATTACTTTTTGACCTCCCTTCATACATCAATACATCCACCACTATAATACTAGGTTATCTACATCAACATATCCACAACTACAATACTAGGTTATCTATATCCACACATCAACCACTACAATACTATGTTATCTACATCAACATATCCACCACTACAATACTAGGTTATCTACATCCACACATCCACCACTACAATACTTTGTTAACTACATCAACACATCCACCACTACAATACTAGGTTATCTACATCAACACAACCACCACTACAATACTAGGTTATCTACATCAACACACCCACCACTACAATACTAGGTCATCTACATCAACACACCCACCACTACAATACTAGGTTATCTACATCAACACATCCACCACTACAATACTAGGTTATCTACATCAACACACCCACCACTACAATACTAGGTTATCTACATCAACACACCCACCACTACAATACTAGGTTATCTACATCAACACACCCACCACTACAATACCAGGTTATCTACATCAACACACCCACCACTACAATACTAGGTTATCTACATCAACACACCCACCACTACAATACCAGGTTATCTACATCAACACACCCACCACTACAATACTAGGTTATCTACATCAACACACCCACCACTACAATACTAGTTTATCTACATCAACACATCCACCACTACAATACTAGGTTATCTACATCAACACACCCACCAATACAAAACTAGGTTATCTACATCAACACATCCACCACTATAATACTACGTCATCTACATCAACACATCCACCACTATAATACTAGGTTATCTACATCAACACACCCACCACTATAATACTATGTCATCTACATCAACATGCCCGACACTATAATACTATGTCATCTACATTCAACATGCCCACCACTATAATACTAGGTTATCTACATCAACATGCCCACAAATATAATACTATGTCATCTACATCAACATGTCCACCACTATAATACTAGGTTATCTACATCAACACACCCACCACTATAATACTATGTCATCTACATCAATATGCCCACCACTATAATACTAGGTTGTCTACATCATCACTCCCACCACTATAATACTATGTTATCTACATCAACACATCCACCACTATAATATAAAGTCATCTACATCCACACACCCACCACTATAATACTATGACATCTACATCAACACACCCACCACTACAATACTAGGTTATCTACATCAACACAACCACCACTACAATACTAGGTTATCTACATCAACACACCCACCACTACAATACTAGGTCATCTACATCAACACACCCACCACTACAATACTAGGTTATCTACATCAACACATCCACCACTACAATACTAGGTTATCTACATCAACACACCCACCACTACAATACTAGGTTATCTAAATCAACACACCCACCACTACAATACTAGGTTATCTACATCAACACACCCACCACTACAATACCAGGTTATCTACATCAACACACCCACCACTACAATACTAGGTTATCTACATCAACACACCCACCACTACAATACCAGGTTATCTACATCAACACACCCACCACTACAATACTAGGTTATCTACATCAACACACCCACCACTACAATACTAGTTTATCTACATCAACACATCCACCACTACAATACTAGGTTATCTACATCAACACACCCACCAATACAAAACTAGGTTATCTACATCAACACATCCACCACTATAATACTACGTCATCTACATCAACACATCCACCACTATAATACTAGGTTATCTACATCAACACACCCACCACTATAATACTATGTCATCTACATCAACATGCCCGACACTATAATACTATGTCATCTACATTCAACATGCCCACCACTATAATACTAGGTTATCTACATCAACATGCCCACAAATATAATACTAGGTTATCTACATCAACATGCCCACCACTATAATACTAGGTTATGTACATCAACACACCCACCACTATAATACTATGTCATCTACATCAACATGTCCACCACTATAATACTAGGTTATCTACATCAACACACCCACCACTATAATACTATGTCATCTACATCAATATGCCCACCACTAAAATGCTAGGTTGTCTACATCATCACTCCCACCACTATAATACTATGTTATCTACATCAACACATCCACCACTATAATATAAAGTCATCTACATCCACACACCCACCACTATAATACAATGACATCTACATCAACACATCCACCTCTATAATACTAGGTTATCTACATCAACACACCCACCACTATAATACTAGGTCATCTACATCAACACACCCACCACTATAATACTATGTCATCTACATCAACACATCCACCACTATAATACTAAGTTATCTACATCAACACACCCACCACTATAATACTAGGTCATCTACATCAACACACCCACCACTATAGTACTATGTCATCTTCATCAACACACCCACCACTATAATACTATGTCATCTACATCAACATGCCCACCACTATAATACTAGGTTATCTACATCAACACACCCACCACTACAATACTAGGTTATCTACATCAACACACCCACCACTACAATACCAGGTTATCTACATCAACACACCCACCACTACAATACTAGGTTATCTACATCAACACACCCACCACTACAATACTAGGTTATCTACATCAACACATCCACCACTACAATACTAGGTTATCTACATCAACACACCCACCACTACAATACTAGGTTATCTACATCAACACACCCACCACTACAATACTAGGTTATCTACATCAACACACCCACCACTACAATACTAGGTTATCTACATCAACACACCCACCACTACAATACCAGGTTATCTACATCAACACACCCACCACTACAATACTAGGTTATCTACATTAACACACCCACCACTACAATACTAGTTTATCTACATCAACACATCCACCACTACAATACTAGGTTATCTACATCAACACACCCACCAATACAAAACTAGGTTATCTACATCAACACATCCACCACTATAATACTACGTCATCTACATCAACACATCCACCACTATAATACTAGGTTATCTACATCAACACATCCACCACTACAATATCAGGTTATCTACATCAACACATCCACCACTACAATACTAGGTTATCTACATCAACACACCCACCAATACAATACCAGGTTATCTACATCAACACACCCACCACTACAATACTAGGTTATCTACATCAACACACCCACCACTACAATACCAGGTTATCTACATCAACACACCCACCACTACAATACTAGGTTATCTACATCAACACACCCACCACTACAATACTAGTTTATCTACATCAACACATCCACCACTACAATACTAGGTTATCTACATCAACACACCCACCAATACAAAACTAGGTTATCTACATCAACACATCCACCACTATAATA
Organism: Megaustenia siamemsis; assembly: GCA_032433765.1. Lineage (NCBI taxonomy): Eukaryota > Metazoa > Mollusca > Gastropoda > Stylommatophora > Ariophantidae > Megaustenia > Megaustenia siamemsis. The sequence goes on from JAVIAB010000102.1 coordinate 21,687,389, forward strand.
CTACGTCATCTACATCAACACACCCACCACTACAATACTAGTTTATCTACATCAACACATCCACCACTACAATACTAGGTTATCTACATCAACACACCCACCAATACAAAACTAGGTTATCTACATCAACACATCCACCACTATAATACTACGTCATCTACATCAACACATCCACCACTATAATACTAGGTTATCTACATCAACACATCCACCACTACAATACTAGGTTATCTACATCACCACACCCACAACTACAATACTAGGTTATCTACATCAACACATCCACCACTATAATACTAGGTTATCTACATCAACACACCCACCATTATAATACTAGGTCATCTACATCAACACATCCACCACTATAATACTAGGTTATCTACATCAACACACCCACCACTACAATACTAGTTTATCTACATCAACACACCCACAACTACAATACTAGGTTATCTAAATCAACACATCCACCACTATAATACTAGGTTATCTACATCAACACACCCACCACTATAATACTATGTCATCTACATCAACATGCCCGACACTATAATACTATGTCATCTACATTCAACATGCCCACCACTATAATACTAGGTTATCTACATCAACATGCCCACAAATATAATACTAGGTTATCTACATCAACATGCCCACCACTATAATACTAGGTTATGTACATCAACACACCCACCACTATAATACTATGTCATCTACATCAACATGCCTACCACTATAATACTAGGTTGTCTACATCATCACTCCCACCACTATAATACTATGTTATCTACATCAACACATCCACAACTATAATATAAAGTCATCTACATCAACACACCCACCACTATAATACTATGACATCTACATCAACACACCCACCTCTATAATACTAGGTTATCTACATCAACACACCCACCACTATAATACTAGGTCATCTACATCTACACACCCACCACTATAATACTATGTCATCTACATCAACACATCCACCACTATAATACTAAGTTATCTACATCAACACACCCACCACTATAATACTAGGTCATCTACATCAACACACCCACCACTATAGTACTATGTCATCTACATCAACACACCCACCTCTATAATACTATGTCATCTACATCAACATGCCCACCACTATAATACTAGGTTATCTACATCAACACACCCACCACTATAATACTATGTCATCTACATCAACACACCCACCACTATTATACTATGTCATCTATATCAACACACCCACCCCTATAATACTATGTCACCTACATCAACACACCCACCGCTATAATAATATAGGGTGTTTATAAAGTCTCACTACACTTGGTATCTAGGTCAATTTGAAAAAAATGTTTATGACGTCATCACAATATATGCTCAATGGTAAGTTCACTTGTTGCGACAGTTTTCTTAATGACTTGTCTGGACTTTTAAGGATTCTGTCTTGGATATCTAAACATATTTCATCATTCACAGCAGGCCTACCAGATCGTGGAGCATCTTCCACATTTACAGTAGCAATAAACTTATTCAACAAATTTCATTGACAGTGGGAGCACATATTGTGATGACGTCATAAACATTTTTTTTTCAAATTGACCTAGATACCAAGTGTAGTGAGACTTTATAAACACCCTGTATGTCATCTATATCAACATACCCACCACTATAATACTATGTCATTTACATCAACATACCCACCACTGCAATACTAGATCTTCTATAGCAACATACCCACCACTGCAATACTAGATCTTCTATAGCAACATACCCACCACTATAATACTATATCATCTACATCAACACGCCCACCATTATAATAGTATGTCATCGGCATCAACATGCCCACCACTATAATACTATATCATCTACATCAACATACCCACCACTGCAATACTAGATCTTCTATAGCAACATACCCACCACTATAATACTAGGTCTTCTATATCAACATATCCACCACTGCAATACTTGGTCTTCTATAGCAACATAACCACCACTATAATACTAGGTCTTCTATAGCAACATACCCATCACTATAATACTAGGTCTTCTATAGCAACATACCCACCACTATAATACTAGGTCTTCTATAGCAACATACTGACCAGTGGAGAAGTCTCCTATTCTCGGGTAGACACAAAATGGTTATTTGTAGTCCTGGCCCTCTCTGACCACGGCGCTGAGAAGCCTCGCTGAACCCTTTCCCTTGGACGGTCTAGTCGATAGGAGAGACAAGCGATTCGATTTCACCCGGTCGCAGCTTGGTTCGGCTGCCAGCATTGATGACGAGCCGGCTATGAGGTCGACAGGAGAGGCGGGAGGAAGAATTATGCATGACGGTCGAGGAATGAAATATTAGATCGGGGAAACGTCCAGATAAACAAACTGGATATGAAATATAGACACAGAGAAATAGTAGAGGAGTGGGGCGTTTCAAGAAATTTCTTGCTGCAGGAAATATAGATCGTCAGTTTAGAATTAATTTCGTCTCTTCTTTTCTTGTCACGGTTCTCTTTATTTCTTTACAGTTTAGCGTCTAACTTATCACTTTCTCGTGCCATTAATTCCTTCCGTTTACATTGAGCCTGCTGTTATTGTTTCCGCTTAATTACAAACTGTTGCTGCCTCTGTACGCTAAACCGTTCAAGTCCCATTCCTCTGTTTTCTGTTTACCACCTCAGACTAGAAAATTACCACTTAGATTCCTTTAATTTTCTGTTTTACACCTCTGATGTCATTGACAACTACTTTTACTCTGTCTCGGAATTCCCCCTTACAAGCTACGCCTTTATTGAACGCGATTGTCATGTACTTTTAGCTCCGCCCATTGTGACGTCAGAACTTGTCAACAACGTCAAAAAGTCAAAGTCGTATCTTCCTATTTTCTTCTCCCTCTTATCTTCCTTTGTTCACATAATTTCGATGACATATTTCCCTGCCATCTTTCTTTACAATATTTACTTTATTGTCAGTTCTTCTTTCAAATATCTTCTTCATAATTTGTTGCAAGGCAGTTCTTTCAAATATCTTCTTCATATTTGTTGTCAGTAAGTTTTCTTTCAAATATCTTCTTCATATTTTGTTGTTAGTCAGTTCTTCTTCCGAATATCTTCTTCCTATTTTGTTGCCAGTCAGTTCTTCCAAATATCTTCTTCCTGTTTTGTTGTCATTTAGTTCTTCTTTCAAATATCTTCTTCATATTTTGTTGCCAGTCAGTTCTTTCAAATATCTTCTTCATATTTTGTTGCCAGTCAGTTCTTCTTTCAAATATCTTCTTCATATTTGTTGCAAGGCAGTTCTTTCAAATATCTTCTTTCAAATATCTTCTTCATATTTTGTTGCCAGTCAGTTCTTTCAAATATCTTCTTCATATTTTGTTGCCAGTCAGTTCTTTCAAATATCTTCTTTCAAATATCTTCTTCATATTTTGTTGCCAGTCAGTTCTTTCAAATATCTTCTTCATATTTTGTTGCCAGTCAGTTCTTCTTTCAAATATCTTCTTCATATTTTGTTGCCAGTCAGTTCTTCTTTCAAATATCTTCTTCATAATTTGTTGCAAGGCAGTTCTTTCAAATATCTTCTTCATATTTTGTTGCCAGTCAGTTCTTCTTTCAAATATCTTCTTCATATTTTGTTGCCAGTCAGTTCTTCTTTCAAATATCTTCTTCATATTTTGTTGCAAGGCAGTTCTTTCAAATATCTTCTTTCAAATATCTTCTTCATATTTTTGTTGCCAGTCAGTTCTTCTTTCAAATATCTTCTTCATATTTTGTTGCAAGGCAGTTCTTTCAAATATCTTCTTTCAAATATCTTCTTCATATTTTGTTGCCAGTCAGTTCTTTCAAATATCTTCTTCATATTTTGTTGCCAGTCAGTTCTTCTTTCAAATATCTTCTTCATATTTTGTTGTCATTTAGTTCTTCTTTCAAATATCTTCTTCATATTTTGTTGTTAGTCAGTTCTTCTTCCGAATATCTTCTTCCTATTTTGTTGCCAGTCAGTTCTTCCAAATATCTTCTTCCTGTTTGTTGTCATTTAGTTCTTCTTTCAAATATCTTCTTCATATTTTGTTGCCAGTCAGTTCTTTCAAATATCTTCTTCATATTTTGTTGCCAGTCAGTTCTTCTTTCAAATATCTTCTTCATATTTTGTTGCCAGTCAGTTCTTCTTTCAAATATCTTCTTTCAAATATCTTCTTCATATTTTGTTGCCAGTCAGTTCTTCTTTCAAATATCTTCTTCATATTTTGTTGTCATTTAGTTCTTCTTTCAAATATCTTCTTCATATTTTGTTGCCAGTCAGTTCTTTCAAATATCTTCTTCATATTTTGTTGCCAGTCAGTTCTTTCAAATATCTTCTTCATATTTTGTTGCCAGTCAGTTCTTTCAAATATCTTCTTCATATTTTGTTGCCAGTCAGTTCTTTCAAATATCTTCTTCCTATTTTGTTGCCAGTCAGTTCTTTCAAATATCTTCTTCATATTTTGTTGCCAGTCAGTTCTTTCAAATATCTTCTTCATATTTTGTTGCCAGTCAGTTCTTTCAAATATCTTCTTCATATTTTGTTGCCAGTCAGTTCTTTCAAATATCTTCTTCATATTTTGTTGCCAGTCAGTTCTCTCAAATATCTTCTTCATATTTTGTTGCCAGTCAGTTCTTTCAAATATCTTCTTCATATTTTGTTGCCAGTCAGTTCTTTCAAATATCTTCTTCATATTTTGTTGCCAGTCAGTTCTTCTTTCAAATATCTTCTTCATATTTTGTTGCCAGTCAGTTCTTCTTTCAAATATCTTCTTTATATTTTGTTGCCAGTCAGTTCTTCTTTCAAATATCTTCTTCATATATTTGCGAGTCTTCGATCAGTGACTCCAAGACGTCATTTGTTAGCGCCGGGCTGCCATCTTTCTTTGATCCCCATTCGCTTGATCAGATTGGTTAGTCTGTTTTCCGGAGCACAACATGGAGGTGGAGTAGGGTGTTGATCTAGTCTGTTATTAGTTGATTCTGACGCAATCATTTAGCTGTGGGTCACTGACATCATTTAGGCCAGTTATTGGTGGGGTCTTGACCACGTGTTGTTCACTGACAGCTTTCAGCCAGTTAATGGTGAGATCTTGGCCCCTTGTGGGTCACTGGCAGCTTTCAACCAGTTAATGGTGAGGTATTGGCCCTTGTGGGTCACTGATCGCTTTCAGCCAGTTACTGGTTTGGTCTTGGCCTCTTTTGGGTCACTGACCTTTTTCAGCCAGTTACTGGTGTGGTCTTGGCCCTTTCTGGGTCACTGACAGCTTTCATCCAATTACTGGTGTGGTCTTGGCCCTTGTGGGTCACTGACAGCTTTCAGCCAGTTACTGGTGTGGTCTTGGCCCCTTGTGGGTCACTGACAGCTTTCAGCCAGTTACTGGTGTGGTCTTGGCCCTTTGAGGGTCACTGACAGCTTTCAGCCAGTTACTGGTGTGGTCTTGGCCCCTTTGTGGGTCACTGACAACTTTCAGCCAGTTACTGGTGTGGTCTTGGCCCCTTGTGGGTCACTGACAGCTTTCAGCCAGTTACTGGTGTGGTCTTGGCCCCTTGTGGGTCACTGACAGCTTTCAGCCAGTTACTGGTGTGGTCTTGGCCCCTTGTGGGTCACTGACAGTTTTCAGCCAGTTACTGGTGTGGTCTTGGCCCTTTGTGAGCGTTCAATCACGGGTACTACATACACGCTTGACTCGCGAATAAGAAAATAAGAGGAACATCAATCTAGTTGAAATATCTGCTCGTAATGTTTCCATCTTTGGATGCTGGTTTCAGATTTACCAGACCTGTTGTGACCGCCACACTCGGAACGAGTGTGGGGAAAACCAATGCAATGAGATCACTGGAAGTGTGGTTTGATCGAAGTCTTGTTTTTAACCAAGCTTTTAGATCAGGTGGTATTGAAAGCCAGAAAGGGCTAGTCTGTGTTGAAGGTCATAGCTGCGGCAGAGTGTGAGTGGCGCATCTTGTTCTCCTGCCGGAAATGTTTATTTGTGTAATTGAATATGCACGAGCCTTCCTGATTGTAATCATCATCATGTGTCGTACCGGTTGGCGTTGGCGATCACGTCCTTCCACAATCTTTTATCCACAGTGCATCGTATGAATTATGTTGTTGACTATTTTCCATGCCATGACACCAAGATATCCAGTATTTTCTCTCTTTGTCGTCCGCAATCTCTTTTTCCTTTTATTTTGCTAGTTGTAACCAAGTATTCCAACTTTCATCTTCTCATGATGTGCCCACAAAATGTTGATTGCTTCTTTCTGATGTTTTTTTAAGAGCTCCCTTTTTGTGTTGGCCTCTTTGAGAACTTCCTCATTGGTCTTTTTTAGCTGACCAGGGAACTTTCAACATTCTTCTGAGAAATCCCATCTCTCTGGCCTCTAATCGTCTTCTCATTTGTTTGTCTATTGTCCATGATTTGCTTCCATAGGTCAGAATTGGTTCTATATAGCACCGATGAACTCTCTTTCTCATTTCTATTGACATAGATTTGTTGCATAAGATATTTTTCATTTTCTGAAATGCTATTTTGGCCTGAGCTATTCTGCTTTTTATTTCTGTGTTGCATCTTCCATCTGATGTTATCATTGTGCCCAAGTATTTCAAACGTTGCACTTGCTTCAGATTTGTCTTGTTTATTTTTATGGTGATGATTGTTTCTTCGATATAACCATTACTTCTGTTTCTTACTATTCAGACTGAGACCTTTCTTGTTGCTTTCTTTTACTATTTTATCTATCATTTCTTGTAGCTCATTCTCTGTCTCTGCTATTAAGACTGTGTCATCCGCATATCGTAAATTATTTATGTTGTGACCGTTGACTTCAATTCCTTTTTTGTCTACTATTGATCTCATAATATGTTCGCTGTAAAGTGAAAACAAATCCGGTGACAGAACACATCCTTGTCTGACACCTTGTTTTATAAGTTGAAATTGTCCTTTATGGTTGTTAATTCGTATAGCTGCTGTTTGTTGCAGTACATGTTTTTATTTTACACAGATCCTTGCCATCAATGTTTAATTTCTCCAGCATATTGATTATTTCCACGTGTTTTACTTTGTCAAATGTTTTCGTGTAGTCAATAAAGCACATATATAGATCTTTCTTTACCTCTATAGATCTTTCTATCAATGTTCTTAAGATTGTAATCATTAAGCAAATGAAATGACCGGAAGAGATACAGAACGAGGCTATACGCATCATCCCTGAATGTACCAAATATACTGAGTGCTGAGCAGTGCGCTAACTCTATGATTTTCCCGCCATGGTAGACAGAACAAGACTTTGTCATGCACGTGCCTACACCCTAAACAATACAGACAGAACAAGACTTTGTCAAGCACGTGTCTACACCCTAATCAATACAGACAGAACAAGACTTTGTCAAGCACGTGCCTACACCCTAATCAATACAGACAGAAAAAGACTTTGTCAAGCACGTGCCTACACCCTGAACAGTATAGACAGAACAAGACTTTGTCAAGCACGTGTCTACACCCTTATCAATACAGACAGAACAAGACTTTGTCAAGCACATGCCTACACCCTAATCAATACAGGCAGAACAAGACTTTGTCAAGCACGTGTCTACACCCTAAACAGTACAGACAGAACAAGACTTTGTCAAGCACGTGTCTACACCCTAATCAATATAGACAGAACAAGACTTTGTCAAGCACGTGCCTACACCCTAATCAATACAGACAAAAAAAGACTTTGTCAAGCACGTGCCTACACCCTAAACAGTACAGACAGAACAAGACTTTGTCAAGCACGTGCCTACACCCTAAACAGTACAGACAGAACAAGACTTTGTCAAGCACGTGTCTACACCCTAATCAATACAGACAGAACAAGACTTTGTCAAGCACATGCCTACACCCTAAACAGTACAGACAGAACAAGACTTTGTCAAGCACGTGTCTACACCCTAATCAATACAGGCAGAACAAGACTTTGTCAAGCACATGCCTACACCCTAATCAATACAGGCAGAACAAGACTTTGCCAAGCACGTGTCTACACCCTAAACAGTACAGACAGAACAAGACTTTGTCAAGCACATGCCTACACCCTAATCAGTACAGACAGAACAAGACTTTGTCAAGCACATGCCTACACCCTAATCAATACAGACAGAACAAGACTTTGTCAAGCACATGCCTACACCCTAAACAGTACAGACAGAACAAGACTTTGTCAAGCATGTGCCTACACCCTAATCAGTACAGACAGAACAAGACTTTGTCAAGCACATGCCTACACCCTAATCAGTACAGACAGAACAAGACTTTGTCAAGCACATGCCTACACCCTAATCAGTACAGACAGAACAAGACTTTGTCAAGCACGTGTCTACACCCTAACCAATACAGACAGAACAAGACTTTGTCAAGCATGTGCCTACACCCTAAACAGTACAGACAGAACAAGACTTTGTCAAGCATGTGCCTACACCCTAATCAGTACAGACAGAACAAGACTTTGTCAAGCACGTGTCTACACCCTAATCAATACAGACAGAACAAGACTTTGTCAAGCATGTGCCTACACCCTAAACAGTACAGACAGAACAAGACTTTGTCAAGCACGTGCCTACACCCTAAACAGTACAGACAGAACAAGACTTTGTCAAGCACGTGCCTACACCCTAAACAGTACAGACAGAACAAGACTTTGTCAAGCACGTACCTACACCCTAAACAGTACAGACAGAACAAGACTTTGCCAAGCACGTGCCTACACCCTAAACAGTACAGACAGAACAAGACTTTGCCAAGCACGTGCCTACACCCTAAACAGTACAGACAGAACAAGACTTTGTCAGGCACGTGCCTACACCCTAATCAGTGCAGACAGAACAAGACTTTGTCAGGCACGTGCTTACACCCTAATCAGTACAGACATACAACATGCACTGTGCTGTAGTACACAGGGCATTAGGTTAAAGAAAAGGAAAATCAATGGCGGGCCAAACTATAGATATTGTTCAGCAGATATATTCAGTCACAGAGAACTCGACGTTTGGTCAGAATTGTGTACGTCATTTCCTGTAGTCATCTCATTGCTTGAATGCAACACAACCTCTTGGTCGTTGCGATGTGCTGATCTTTCTCGTTCACCGATGACTACTAAAGGAACTGATTGTCCTCGTTATCATCCGTCCTTAGAAGGACGTTAAGTGGGTGTAGACACGCTGTGTTGTAGTAGAACTGTGATATTTGCACCTGTCAGCCCAACACATCCGACTTCAGCATGTTATTTTTGAGTACCGGGTTGTCTTCCCTCTTCGATCCCTACTCGCTTGGCCAGACTAGACAGGTTAGTCTGTTTCTGGAGTCACGGCGAAGAGGTAGAGTAGGGTCTGGATAGTTATGTTTGTTCCTGCCGAAGGCCTATGGAGCCGAAATGTCGTTCAGGTTTGTGTTGTCCACATGTTATATGGAGCTTTAACCATGATGTTGTTTTATATTTTATTATATATAGTTATGGTTATGGTTATGATTATGGTTATGATTATGATTATGATTATGGTTATGGTTAGGATTATGGTTATGGTTATGATTATGGTTATGGTTATGATTACGGAAGGCCCCGGTATCACTGCAACGAATTAAAATCCATCATTGCCCAACCGCCCGTGCCAGTGGAATCATCCGAATTAATATCGCATCTCCTAAACAAACAAAAATGTAGCTGCAGTCCCATCATGGCAGTCTCAGCACATGCCAAAAGACATAAAGCGAAACCGCACAGAAAGTGAACACAACCATCTGTTACCCGTCATACGATAACATCATTCATCGTAAGTAATCTGAACACAGTTAAAACGGATGGAAATCACAGCTCACGGTGTGCACAGAGCATTAAACTCAGTAGCTCCGGCAGCATGCTGGACTTGGTATATGAGGAAACTGCAACAAGGAACACTTTTTAGACACATCCCTTAAAAGTTCTGTCGCCAATCCACTACATTGACCAGTATTCTCTACTAAATGTACATTTTTAGTTCAATTTTCCTCACAATTAGCTTCACTGCAGCTTCGCATTTGTATGCATTTATGTAAATGGACGGAGATCAATCACCTGCCTCCACGTGCAGTAATTGACTGGATTTGGCCAGTCTATAACGTGGAAACGGGTTCTGGACCGTGCGACTGAGTGCACGTGAGTCTAGACTATCCACAGCATCGACGTTCAGCGACCATATCAATCATGACGACAGTAAGTATTCAGATGAAGTCCAAAAGACTAAAGAGATTGGAGTTAAGATGGACACATCCAGAAACGAGAAACTTAGTGGGCGTGTAAGAAGACTAATCAACCAACACAGAACTGGAGTCGTCAGTCGCTGGACGCTTCGAGACTTGATGAGGAGGGGTCTGATCACCTATGGACATGCTGGGAGTGCAATGATGTTGACCCTCAAATAACTCAATACATTTATGTGTATTTCTTTGCCTGGACCCGACGAACCTAAACTAAGCTAAACTTATATGCAGAAGATTGTCTCCATGCTACCTTGGGTTATTCGTCCTTGACAATCATGGCGGCTTCCATCAGAATCTGCACACTTTCAGCTTCGACCTTCAATCCTGCACTTGTATTGAGGGTTGGGCAAGTCAGACAACATTTAAAATATATACCGATTTTCCAAGCTTCGAAAAGACGCACTTGTTACAAAGGTACATTCAGTAATTGCAGTATCTGTTCATGCATTGCATGATGCAACATACATAATGTATATATGATTATATTATTATATGATTATAATTGATTTTGAAGCCGGCATGATGGATGAGTTGAGTCGGGTCGAGTCCATTGAGTGCGATAACTTCTTGTTCAGTGAATGTTACTACTATTGTTACGACTTGACTTAATGACACCAGTAACTTGTAACACTTGGTGACTGTGATGCAAATGTTACATATAAATATAATATTATTCTAGCACAATTAAGTACTGTATACACCTACTTAACTTGGCTTACTAACTTACTTAACTTACTTATTTACTAGGTTACTTAAAGTTACTACTAACTAAGAAGGATAAGGAAAACCTACCCCCAATATTGACAATATGATTGTCAGAAATTTTCGTGCTCCATGATTTAGGATGTATGATATTGATGATCAACTTATCAACTGACAAACTTGTCCTTGACTTTACTGAAGTCATTAGTATGATTAGTAGTGACTTAGTCAACAACTGGTTTAGTAGGCATTGCCTAAGGAAGGTTTTGATTTTTTAAATTTAAATATTAAAATTCACTTCCATTATTTTGAACCATAGATTCAGATGGAGAGTTTGACACTAACTACTCTTTAAAAAAAAAAAATAACACCATTGTCCCTTAAACCAGTTTGCATATGCCAGCTTTATATTTCTAGGCAACCCCAGAGACTGGAGAAACAGAATTTTGTCTGAATATCACTTTTTCTTCCTATTTTTTTCACAATGGTACCCTTGAGCTGAGGTTCCCAAACCATACAGGGCAGATATTCATTCTCTAACTTAGAGGTACTCTTAATTTTTTTGTTTTTGATGTTTATGGGTAGATTTTTTTCCTGTCAGTTTTGCTAAGACAATGACCATTATTCTTTGTCCTACTCTTTTTAGAAAATTTGCAACTGCCAAAGTTTCTTAGCCTGAGCAGACTGCATATGGGAGCTCCTGTTTTTTATTGTTATAAGGGCTAGACATCGGGTCTCGCTACCCTGAGGCAGGGGGAGGGTAAAGCAATGAAGAAACCACAGCTTCAAAGTGAAAAGCTCCCACCTCTTGTGGGATTTGAACCTAGACCTTGTCCAAGGCTCATTGTCTTACTAGACCACCTGGTCCCTCTCAAAACCTGTTTAAGTTTGAGTTGCAGGGTCTCTAGACAGTGGGATAGACTGGATGCAGCAGTGAAACAATCCTGTTACTTCAGATGTGTGAGGGTGGCCACTCTATGGTTGAATTATATTATGACTGTTGTCAATGCAATTGTCAAAATATTCATATATTTACACGTAAACAAGCTTTTTTGTGTGTTTCTGTTCCTGTTACCATCAGCTCCTTCAAGATTTTATTTGCCAAGTTCACAAATCATCTCATGCCCATGTTTGAAAGCAGTTCAGAGATCTGTTTTTATGTCAAGTCGTTTGTTGAGCACAAACACAGCTGAGCAAACAGATGAGGAATACCATAGTATCATCAAGGACACTGAACGGGGAAAAGGTGGGTCTTCAAGAATAAGATAGTAATGTCTGATCATGGTAATGATTTCTGTTTCATTTTAGTTATATAAAGCATTGGGTGGACATAGTAATAAATTCTGTTTATTGTTGATTATTTGGAGTCAAGCACATCCATTTTCCCAGAGCTAAACATAAAGACAAAGAGAGATAACCCTCGGAAAGTGAGAGATTTATTTTTGTTTTTAGCACATACACTACCAAGGGGTTTAACTCACTGACAATGCCACTTTAATGTTTTTCAATTTAAAATGAGGGGACTAGTTGGTCTTGAAGCAAGATGCCGGTCTCGAGACATAGAAGTTGTGAGTTCAAATCCCGGCTGCACCAGTTGGGATTTTTATTTGTGATTTCTGTCTGCAGTAACCAGCCCTGGTCTCAAGACATAGAAGTTGTGAGTTCAAATCCCGTTTGCACCAGTTGGGATTTTTATTTGTGATTTCTGTCTGCAGCAACCAGCCCTGGTCTCAAGACATAGAAGTTGTGAGTTCAAATCCCGGCTGCACCAGTTGGGATTTTTATTTGTGATTTCTCTCTGCAGTAACCAGCCCTGGTCTCACAGCGAGGCTCAGCTTGAAATGTCAGTTACTTATTGATGGAAAAAATATGATTGCACCTCTGAAGACGGAGTTGTCTGCCTGTGTGGCGAGGAACCTCTTTGCACATGGCTGCCAGAGAAAAACAGATTAATACATAAAAATTTCTGGACTTGGCCAGGGTGAAAGCTGCGAATGTAAAATGTTGGTAACTAGACTTGCATTTATCAGTTCCAGGTATGTACTGTGTTAAATTACTTTGACATTTATGGGTGATATAGTCAAAGCCATATGAGAGAATCTCTAGTAGCCAGTTTTAGAGACTGAATGAACGCCAAAGCCATGTTGGTCTTTCATTTTTTAAAAATCCACCACATTTGGGGATTGAACCTAGACCCATGTGCACTAACTGCCACCAAGGCTTCTCAGGCAATAGGTTGATGTTTCTGTTGTGACTAAGCTTAAGGAACAAGCTGATGTCATTCACAACTAAATCCCATGAAATGCAAAGCAAATATGAGAAACAAATTAGCAAACTGTTTTAGAAGAAATTACGTAAAGTACTGGAAAAGAGTAAAAGATTTGGCAAATGAAATTTTTGGGATTGTTTTGTTTGTTTATTGATCTCTCTTGAAAAATATACTAACATCAAAACAAATAACAGCAGGGCTAAAACTAAGAATAGCAAAATGTTACATCTTCTCAATATTCCCATATGGTGCAGAAACATGGACATTAGACCAGAAAATAGAACAGAAAATTGATGCGTTTGAAATGTGAATCTATATAAGAATAGGTAGAATTGGATGGGAAGAAAAGAAAACAAACAATGAAGTTTTAAAACAACTGAAAATGAAAAGAGAACTACTAAACACAATTAGAACAAGACAAATGAAATTTTTGGGGCATGTTAAAAGACACAACAGCCTAATAAAAGTAATATTGGAAGGGAAAATACAAGGTAAAAGAGGCAGAGGCAGGCCAAGACTAACATGGACAAGTAACATCAAAAGATGGACAAGTCAACCTATGACATTCTGCACCATCAAAGCAAGAGACAGAATGGAATGGCGCTCCATGGTAGCCAACCTTCGATGTGGAGACGGCACTCAATGATGATGATAATGACTGATCTCTGGGTGAATAAGTTGACAAAGCTGGCAGCAAACAGATTGTCCTATAGATAATATCAAGAGATGAACCAATAGAATCAAGTCAGTGTGCCACCAATGCTCTGTTGATGGGTCTTCTTACTTACTTGAATTGGAAGGATTTACGGATTCAATTCAGGGTTGAGTGTACAAATATTCATGAGAGGAAGTCTGAGGTAGATGGCACTACCTGGACACTATGGGAGTCATCAACTTCCTTTGTTGTTACTAATGGAGACAGAGCACCCGTGAGTTTGCCTCTAGTGCATGTTGATTCTTTATCATGATCAGTTAGTTATCAAACAGTAATGCAATATGATACTGGAGATATCCTCTACAGCCAAATGTCAATGTTGAGATGACAAATGACATCTCATGAAGTGATGTCAAATATCTGGTTGCACTGTAATAAATGTACTGGTTGAATTTGTCGTTATTTCTTCACAACACCAATAGCATAGAAGTTAGTGCTGACTTTGTGATATAAAGTTAATATAGATTTACTCTCCAGTTGACCAGTAATAAAAAAAATTGAAAACTGTGTTGGTTACATCAGTAACATGAACCCAACCCTGGTGTCATTAGTCACTATACATTGAGGAATATACTTTGGATGAGATCTCAGCATTTATGGACTTGTCTGATGTGTGGATGACCTGTCGACAAAACTAAACTAATTAATAACATTGAGGAAGAGCATTGGTCCTTTCACCATCACCTGCTGGTTGAAGTTAATCCTCCTGATACATGTTTGGTACTTTGTTTAAAAAGTAAAGTGTACAAGAAAAAAATAACAGTACACTTGCTCTGTTTTGTAGGTCAGGTCAAATTGAAAGAAAGTGAGCTTTCTCAGCTGCAATCAACAACAGTGTTGGAGTTGACATAATCCATTTTTAGATTGTGTCTTCATGTTTTGCATATCTGACATGTCCTCTACTGTATATTTATACACTGTGACCTTCCAGGCATGTCGTATGAGGCGACTAAGGAGGTTGATCGATGGCTTGACAAGCTGTCATTGTAAAAAGTATTGTTATGGAAACAGCGCCATATATTTTAGAGCAGTGATCTCTGCAATATGTGCCGCTTTGGCACGCAAGGTTTCTGATTTTGAGATTGTGGCTCTGCCCTATGTGCCGTCTTCGGCTCGAAAGGACAATAGATAGATAGATATTTATACATCATAGACAGACATAACTTTGCCTGATATTCTATTACTTTATTTGCTATTTTAATGTATTTGACCAATTCTTGCAGCTGAGTTGACTGCTAGTTGATTCATTATTAAATGCTTGCTGGTTTACTCCAAGATAACCGGGTCTAAAACACATTACCAGGGTGTGTTTGCCTGAGGTGTAGGCAGGCTAACAATAAAAGAGTTCTATCTTGATTTAAGTTAAATAAAAAACAGGAATCTGTTTCCAGGCCCATCAGACACGCATGAGTTCCAGGCTGAAACAAGACAACTGCTGGACATTGTGGCCAAGTCTTTGTACTCAGAAAAAGAGGTAAAATGTTTGAAAAGTTTCTTTTGAAAGAGTCTTTAGTCTTCTTTCTTGGGGGCATGAGCTGCTGGTATGTAAAGAAAATAAAGAGCCCTGTCACGCCAAGTGGCGTATAGGGAATATGGTGTTAGTGACCATAATTTTACAGACCTTCAGCACATGATTTTTGGGGTAATGTGGTCGGTATTACACCTGTGTTGCTTTACTTTCCCAGAAAAAATCAAGTACCCTTTAAGGCTGGGTGAACCCGGAAGCCATCATTCAGGATCGAACCCAATCTTTTGTCCTTTGTAGTCCAATTCACCAACCACTGAGCTATCCCAAGTTGCTGGTATATACAGTCATAAAGCTTCTCAGCTGCCTGTCTTTTATTGAATTCAATTGTTGACCATCTGTCATTCTATGATGATAATTGCCCAGTGTTTTCACCTTTTGTCTTCCTATACTTCTGTTACTACCAAATAAAAAGATGCTTTATTGTTTCCTCCCACAATAAATCAAGAGAAAATGATATTCTTGTCAGTGAACTTCCCTCATCTATTTTGTCAGGTCTTAATGTGATTGTTGATATTTTCTGGTAGCCAAATCTCATTAATTCTCTACTTGGCCTTTCCCGCAGAATTGACTTAATCACAGTCAACTGTGAACTATTTGCTATATACATATACAAGGTGTTCATAAAGTCTCACTACACTTTGTATATAGAGGACATTTGAAAAAATAAGTAAATGATGTCATAAAAAAATGTGCTGCACAGTCCCTCATGAAGCAAAATGCAGTGAATGGCTGTCGTCTGCTAGAGTAATTCTTTTTCACTCAAAACAGATTGATGTTATCAACAGAAGAAAGAATTTTTTTGGTTGAACAAGTGTTTCGAAATGACGGTACACACGGATTGTTGTTCAAAGATTTATGGCAAGATTTTCTGATAAACAACCTCCTCATCGCATTACGGTTAGAAATTTGTTAAATAAGTTCTTAAACACCGGCTACATTTGTATCCATACAGGATTTCTGTTGTGTCTGAGCTAAAAGAGTGTGACTATCAATCCAGGGTCAACTACTGCAAGTGGTTTCAAGCATTTTTAGCTGAAAAAGACGAATTGATTCTTGATATAACATTCTTCTCTGATGAGGCATGGTTTCATCTATCTGGATGGAGGCGAAGGCGTGCCTCCCAGCACCAGAGCTGGAAGTTGTCAGCGAACCACAGCTGATGGCTTGCGCCAGGATCGGTGAACCAAAACCATCCAGACCCTGCTCCACCTCTCCGCGGTGCCTCCAGTAACAGACTAACCTGTCTAGTCCAGCCAAGTGTGCAGGGATCGAAGAGGGAAGACAACCCGGTACTCAAAAATGTCGTGCTGAAGTCAGATGTGTTGGGCCGAAAGGCGCAAATATAACAGTTATACTGCAAACCACAACGCAGACACGTCCACTATGTCCTTGTAAGGGCGGATGATGAAGAGGAATATTCTAGTCTACCACAATACTCTAAAATACTTTAGTCATCGGGTGAACGCAACCAACCAACCAACAATCTATCTGGATGCGTTAATAGCCAAAATAATTGTATTTGGAGCAGTCACAGTGCATTTCTTGAAGTGGCTGTACACGATGCAAAAGTTAAGGTATGGTGTGCTGTCAGTAAAACAAACATTTAATTGGACTGATTTTCTTCAACAACACTATTAATGCTGATCGTTACCATACTGCTATACTTGAAGCTTTTTTTTAGAACAGCTTAATGAACAAGAATTCGAGGAAGCATGGTTCCAGCAAGATGGTGCAACTGCCCACACAGCTAGAGCATCACTGCATTTTTTGGAAGAAATTTTCACAAATCGCATAATATCACGTGTAATTTGGCCTGCTCGTTCTCCAGATCTAACTCCATTCGATTATTATCTATAGGGTTTCTTGAAAGGAAATGTTTTAATGAATAATGTACGCACAATTGAGGACCTGAAAGAATCAATCAGAATTACCATTAAAGAAATAACAACAGAAACATTACAGAAGGTATTTGACAATACGAAGAGACATGTACTGTCTTGTCTTGAAGCCCAAGGTGGACATTTCCAACACCTTTTGCAATGAATATTCTATTGGTACTTTCCAGATTGTTCAAAACAGTATTAGACCATAGCAGTAACTATTGTAACTAGTTTAATGACTTTTAAAGCACATTTTTTAATGACATCATTTAGTTATTTTTTTTCAAAAGTGTTCTATATACAAAGTGTAGTGAGACTTAATGAACACCCTGTGTGTGTATATATATATATATATACACAGACTTTTGTGTACAAAAGTGCATGTCATTTTTAACTGTTCTGTGGTAGGAAGAATGTTATTCCTGGTTTGATGTGTTGGAAGATAACTGCAGGTCCAGTAGGTCAGTGTTAGTAACAGGTGATCCACTGTTTCCTCATGGTGTCTGCAGTTTTGGTTTTTGCATGGGGATTAAAGCTGTTTAGGTGTTGATAACATTGTCTGTGATTTGTGTATGGGATTAAAGCTGTTTAGGTGTTGATAACATTGTCTGTGGTTTGTGCATGAGATTAAAGCTGTTTAGGTGTTGATAACATTGTCTGTGGTTTGTGCATGAGATTAAAGCTGTTTAGGTGTTGTTAACATTGTCTGTGGTTTGTGTATGGGATTAAAGCTATTTAGGTGTTGATAACATTGTCTGTGGTTTGTGCATGAGATTAAAGCTGTTTAGGTGTTGGTAACATTGTCTGTGGTTTGTGTATGGGATTAAAGCTGTTTAGGTGTTGTTAACATTGTCTGTGGTTTGTGTATGGGATTAAAGCTGTTTAGGTGTTGATAACATTGTCTGTGGTTTGTGCATGAGATTAAAGCTGTTTAGGTGTTGATAACATTGTCTGTGGTTTGTGCATGAGATTAAAGCTGTTTAGGTGTTGGTAACATTGTCTGTGGTTTTGTGTATGGGATTAAAGCTGTTTAGGTGTTGTTAACATTGTCTGTGGTTTGTGTATGGGATTAAAGCTGTTTAGGTGTTGATAACATTGTCTGTGGTTTGTGCATGAGATTAAAGCTGTTTAGGTGTTGATAACATTGTCTGTGGTTTGTGCATGAGATTAAAGCTGTTTAGGTGTTGGTAACATTGTCTGTGGTTTGTGCATGAGATTAAAGCTGTTTAGGTGTTGGTAACATTGTCTGTGGCCTTATCTTTTCAGTTGTTTGAATCATGTCAGCCTGACTTTGCCTGTTATTGAACATGAACAGTTGCTTTTCTCTTTGTTGCAAACAGAAGTAGTAAAGTATAATCACATCTTGTGCAATGACACAATCTTCCTACTATGTTCAGTTCATGACCATCCTTTGCAAGCTATCCAAAGTCTGGCCCTTACTTCATAACCTTTTTTCCTGTCACTTCAGTTGCTTTTTTTGGTTCTTCTATATTCAAGTTTTGTTAAACGTATCAGATCTACACTTCTGTCGTCATGACAAAGTCCAGAGTTGTTTCCAGGCTGTGATAGCTGCCTCATCAGTTCTGTTGCTGACCAGTCATTGTTGACTGAGAATGGTTGGAGTTGTCTCTTCGTTTGCTGTCAATCTAGTTATTGTTTCTCCCTTTATTCTAATACTGCCTCTTAATTGCTAATTTCCTGATAATGAAGAAACTTGTTTCTCATTTTATAGTCATTGACACAGTCTCTCTATGCATTTATTTGTGATGATACAATTTAACTGAAATAAGCTCGATAGTGTATTTGCTTCATTAATTTGGAACCCATGAATTGAAAGGACAATAATAACTCAAATAGTGAAACAATTTTTAAGAGGCGGTGAAAATATGGAAACCAATGGAGCCTTCGCACAATTTTTATTATTTTGGAATTCACCTGGAAATAGAAACAAAAGAAAACCAAGAAATTCACGAAGAGTTTAGTTATAAACGGATTCAGTGAAACTGTGGGATCGGAAAGTGAATGCAGTTGGAAAAGTTGGCTTAATACAAGAGGTAATGGAAAGGTTGGGAGCTGCAATAGCTCAGTGGTTTGTGAACTGGACTAGAAAGAACAAGAGGTAGGGTTCGATCCCAACTGATGGCTTCTGGGTTCTTCTTTTTTTTTCTTTTCTTCTTTTCTCTTTTCACTGATACCTAAAAGGTGTCGTGGTTTATATCTTTTGTTGTTCTTGAGCTGCTCGAACTGTCTGAATTAGTGACTTTCCTTTGTTGTTACATGTCTCTGTCACTGCATCTATCCATCTTCTTCTGGGTCTTCCTCTTGGTCTTTTTCCATGCAATTCTTCTGGGTTCACCCAGCGTTAAATGGGTTCCGGATTTCTTTCTGGGAAAGTAAAGCAGCATGGGCATAATACCGACCACATTACCCCAAAAATCATGTGCCGAAGGTCTGTAAAATTTATGGTCACTAACACCATATTCCCTATATGCCACTTGGTGTGATGGGGGTGCTTTACTCTTTTTTTTAATGGAAAGGTTGAGGTAGACATATGCTTTCCAAGAATCTGAAATGTCAATGATGATTAACTCCATTGATTAAAGCTGTAGTGCTTACCTCTTTTCTCTAGGATTTATGTATTGTTTGTATTGCAATGGGCTGGGCCAGCTATTCAAATGAAATGATTTGTAGGCACACCTTAGAAACAGATGAGAATTCTCATCACAAGTCCCTTCCAATGAGGTTTCTGTGCTGAGGGTTTTTAGTACTTATTGCACAAGATAAATGTTATCTCAATTTGTTAACTCTTAATTTGGAGAATAAAGCCATCATCATAACAGATTCGTAAGTAAAATATTTTGATGAAAGTTTAATTGGGTTCCAGATATGATGAGAATTTGTAGGGAGCAGTGGTTAGTGTGAAATGAGGACAAGAGGTCACATTTGACCCCAGTCAATGATTTCTATGTTCACCAGTCCTTCATGTTTGATCCCAATCAATGATTTCTATGTTCACCAACCTTTCACCTTTGATCCCAGTCAATGATTTTTATCCCAATCAATGATTTCTATGTTCACCAGTCCTTCATGTTTGATCCCAATCAATGATTTCTATGTTCACCAACCTTTCACCTTTGATCCCAGTCAATGATTTTTATCCCAATCAATGATTTCTATGTTCACCAGTCTTTCATGTTTGATCCCAGTCAATGATTTCTATGTTCACCAACCTTTCACCTTTGATCCCAGTCAATGATTTCTACATTCACCAACCTTTCACCTTTGATCCCAGTCAATGATTTCTACATTCACCAAACTTTCACCTTTGATCCCAGTCAATGATTTCTACATTCACCAACCTTTCACCTTTGATCCCAGTCAATGATTTCTACATTCACCAACCTTTCACCTTTGATCCCAGTCAATGATTTCTACATTCACCAACCTTTCACCTTTGATCCCAGTCAATGATTTCTACATTCACCAGCCTTTAACCTTTGATCCCAGTCAATGATTTCTATGTTCACCAGCCTTTAACCTTTGATCCCAATCAATGATTTCTATGTTCACCAACCTTTAACCTTTGATCCCAGTCAATGATTTCTATGTTCACCAACCTTTCACCTTTGATCCCAGTCAATGATTTCTATGTTCACCAACCTTTCACCTTTGACCCAGTCAATGATTTCTATGTTCACCAACCTTTAACCTTTGATCCCAATCAACGATTTCTATGTTCACCAACCTTTCACCTTTTGTCCCAGTCAATGATTTCTATGTTCACCAGCCTTTAACCTTTGATCCCAATCAATGATTTCTATGTTCACCAACCTTTCATCTTTGATCCCAGTCAATGATTTCTATGTTCACCAACCTTTCACCTTTGATCCCAATCAATGATTTCTATGTTCACCAACCTTTCACCTTTGATCCCAGTCAATGATTTCTATGTTCACCAACCTTTCACCTTTGATCCCAGTCAATGATTTCTATGTTCACCAACATTTTACTCTGAGAAAGTTGTGGAAAGGGATAATATCTTATTTATTTCACAAGAATTTTTGTCAACAAGTAATCTCATTTGTTCAGGATATAAACCTCTGATGGATGTGACTGTAACACAGTCAAAATTACTACTGAACATCTGCTACAATCATGCCCAACATATAATGAATAGAGAAGGCTGTTGTGGCCATCACTGGTATCATTTTGGGACAAGCTGTATGGTGATGTCTCTAGCCTTATGCTGATAGATGCTTTCTTCAAACTTATTAATGTGGTCATTTTAAGGTATATGCAGTAGAAGATTTAATTTGTAAACAGATTGTTTTTAAATCTTAAACTCCAGCCCCCACATGTTGACATATGTTATATGACTGTACTACCTGTTGTTTACCATATGTTGGCACATGTTATATGACTGTACCACCTGTTATCCATATTTCAGGTGTTTATCAGAGAACTCATTTCAAACTCAAGTGATGCCCTTGAGAAGCTTCGCTATTTTGAGCTCACAGGTTCAGAGATTGCAGACAAAGACATTCCCCTGGAGATTCACATTGCAACAAATGATGACAAGAAAACATTTACCATTCAGGTGTGGCCTCATTTCTGTCATCACATTTCAGTTTTGTGCATACTCTCTTATTGTTGTTGAGTTTAGCTTGATAACACAACTCTTTGTCTCTCTCTACAAATGTTCAGCAACTTGAACTGGCTCATGTTTATGAAATACTTCAATACTTACTTTAATGCAGTCCAGCTGGAGTTTTCTTCTCATTTACTGCCTGTTTAATATTTTCTACATAAAAAGTCCGTGCTCTGAGTGTTCATATATTTGAGATTTTGTGAAAAAGAGCCTCCAAATAGCCCAGTGTTGATGTTAGTTTCTGTTGGTCAATGTCCAACTTAAATAGAGAACAATGTTATTTCTGGACATGCTCTCATCATATCATCAATATTTAATTGGAATCTGATTTATTCTTCTTTGTGTCGTTTGTTCACGGTTCGATAGGCAAGCACTTGATTCGATAAAAATATCGCTGGCAGCCGGGTATGTTTGACCCGAATGTGAAAAGTCTGTGACGGTGGATGGGGCGAAAGAATCAGAAATGATCAATGGCCCAGAAAGCGAAAACAGCAAAGTGTGTGGTACACATGAGGCATATTCAGAACACAAAAGACGAATATGGCAGACCACCGTGAAAGAGATTGGAGTCTCATCACGTAACACTCCAAAGAAAGCCATGGAAAGGAAATCTAGACAACACGGATATACGACTAATGTGTAATTTGTACTGGGAGCAAACAGCAATAATAAAATATAACAAGCAGAACTCTATCTATCTATCTATCTATTATCCTTTCGAGCCAAAGACGGCACATAGGGAAAACCACAATCTCGAAAACAGAAACCTTGCGTGCCAAAATGGCACATATTGCAGAGATCACTGTTTCTAAAATCTATGGCTCTGTTTCCATAACAATGCTTTTTACAATGACAGCTTGTCAAGCCATCGATCAACCTCCTTTGTCGCCTCTTACGACATGCTTGGAAGGTCACAGTGTCACTATTCTTTATACCCATGGATATAAAAAGAGGAGTAAGACAAGGATGCATCCTATCACCAAGCTTGCTCAATCTATCATCATCATCATCATGTACCCTGCCTGTTGGCGTAGGCGATCATGTCCTTCCACAATCTTCTATCTACAGTGCATCGTATCAGTTCTGTTGTTGACTGTTTTCCATGCCATGACACCAAGCTATCCAGCATTTTCTCTCTTTGTCGTCCGCGATCTCTCTTTCCTATAATTTGCCAGTTATTATTTCCACATGCTTTACTTTGTCAAATGCTTTTATGTAGTCTATAAAGAACATATATAGATCTTTCTTTACCTCTATAGATCTTTCTATCAATGTTCTTAAGATGTATATTGCATTATTGGTGCCCTTTCCTTCCACAAATCCACATTGTTCCTCACTTATTTCTGGTTTTATTTTGTTCCTTACACGTCTCATGATGATTCTTAGTAATATTTTAGTCATATGGCTCAATCTATACACTGAGCAAATCTTTAAAAATATCTCAGAAATGCCAGGCCTAAACATTAATGGAAAGATAATCAATAACCTAAGATATGCTGATGATACTGTACTACTAGCAGAAAATCCTAAAGACCTACAACAATTGCTTAATGTGATAAACATAACAAGCAAAAAATATGGACTAGATATGAATATCAAAAAGACTAAAACTATGATCATAAACAAAGAAAATTTTCAAGACCTACAATTGGATATCAAAATTGAAGGAATACATCCCATGGTAGCTGGAGACAGTTTAGAGCTACAACTACCTTGGACATACTATAACCAATGATGAAAATGTAAAATTGAAATAAACAAAAGAATAGGTATGTCAAAAAGTAATTTTAATGCATGAAAAATATACTAACAACAAAACAAATAACAGCAGGGCTAAAACTAAGAATAGCAAAATGTTACATCTTTTCAATATTCCTATGTGGTGCAGAAACATGGACATTAGACAAGAAAACAACAGAAAATTGAAGCCTTTGAAATGTTGATTTACAGAAGAATAGGTAGAATTGGATGGAAAGAAAAGAAAACAAACGATGAAGTTTTAAAACAACTAAAAATAAAAAGAGAACTACTAAATACAATTAAGACAAGACAAATGAAATTTTTGGGACATGTTAAGAGGCACAAAAGCCTACTAAAAGTAATATTGGAAGGGAAAATACAAGGTAGCAGAGGCAGACCAAGACTAACATGGACGAGTAACATCAAAAGATGGACAAGTCAATCTATGACAACCTGCACCATCAAAGCAAGAAACAGAGTGGAATAGTGATCCATGGTGGCCAACCTTTGTTGCGGAGACAGCACTCAATATGATGATGATTCTCTCATCATGTGACTCAATAAGATTACATGATGGGAACAGTGCAGTGACTATAAATCTAATAGCAAAAAATACAGCACAGATTTCAGCTGTAACCGATTTTGGCTTAGATTAAAGACTTCCATTTCCAATCATTGTATCACAAATGATTTTTGTCATAAATGGGGCCTTATAGCTCATTGGACGTTAGATGTACATGGCAGAATTGTTTGTAGCAAACATCTTTTAGTTCTTCTAGTCGCTCAAATCCCACCTTACATGTGGAAGTTGGAAATCAGTCATAGATATAGGCAAATAAAGTAATTGCATTTGTAAACAAATGTCAAAGAAAAATAATGTGTATACAATGGAATGAATGAAAGTCTTGTACACAAATAAAACATACAGCAATGAAGAACTAACAGTATTATCTCTAGCCAGGAAGAAAAGATGCACACATGTAGGCTGCCATGGGATGAGAAAAAGAGTGATGTTGGATATATAAAAGCATGCCTTATTTTGTACAGGATTCTATGTAAGCAATGCCGGTGATACATCACCTGCATATCATGAAAGAGTAGTAAATATATGATATGAGCTGCAGTTACTTAGAATTTCATCAAATTATAAGCTGAAAGTGAAAATAAGGTTATTTGTTTGTTATGTTTATTTATTTACTGTACAGATTTTACCAACTACTTTCTTTCCTTGGATATGATTATAGCATTGTAAACAGACTGAACAGTCATTCCTGAATATTTTGATGTATGAAACCATGTTGAGAGAGTGGGAATAATTGTGGTGTTTGTGTGCAGTGTATGATACATGTAATCATTATCATTGTGTGCAGTGTATGATACATGTAATCATTATCATTGTGTGCAGTGTATGATACATGTAATCATTATCATTGTGTGCAGTGTATGATACATGTAATCATTATCATTGTGTGCAGTGTATGATACATGTAATCATTATCATTGTGTGCAGTGTATGATACATGTAATCATTATCATTGTGTGCAGTGTATGATACATGTAATCATTATCATTGTGTGCAGGATACAGGGATTGGCCTGACTAAAGAAGAGCTGATTGACAATCTGGGAACCATTGCTAGGTCTGGATCCAAAGTGAGCATTTAATTGTTGACTGTTAAACAAATTGTATTTTATTATTTGGTTTCAATGTCTGTCTTAGTCCTGCTGAAGTGTGTGACTAATGGTTTCATCATTTGTCTTAGTCCTGCTGAAGTGTTTGTCTAATGGTTTCAATGTCTGTCTTAGTCCTGCTGAAGTGCATGACTAAGGGTTTCATCATTTGTCTTAGTCCTGCTGAAGTGTTTGTCTAATGGTTTCAATGTCTGTCTTAGTCCTGCTGAAGTGTGTGACTAATGGTTTCAAGGTCTGTCTTAGTCCTGCTGTAGTGCATGACTAAGGGTTTCATCATTTGTCTTAGTCCTGCTGAAGTGTTTGTCTAATGGTTTCAATGTCTGTCTTAGTCCTGCTGAAGTGCATGACTAAGGGTTTCATCATTTGTCTTAGTCCTGCTGAAGTGTTTGTCTAATGGTTTCAATGTCTGTCTTAGTCCTGCTGAAGTGTTTGTCTAATGGTTTCAATGTCTGTCTTAGTCCTGCTGAAGTGTGTGACTAATGGTTTCAAGGTCTGTCTTAGTCCTGCTGAAGTGCATGACTAAGGGTTTCATCATTTGTCTTAGTCCTGCTGAAGTGTTTGTCTAATGGTTTCAATGTCTGTCTTAGTCCTGCTGAAGTGTGTGACTAATGGTTTCATCATTTGTCTTAGTCCTGCTGAAGTGTTTGTCTAATGGTTTCAATGTCTGTCTTAGTCCTGCTGAAGTGTGTGACTAATGGTTTCATCATTTGTCTTAGTCCTGCTGAAGTGTGTGACTAATGGTTTTATTGTTTTAGTACTGCTGGAGTGTGTGACTAATGATTTCATTGTTTTAGTACTGTTGAAGTGTGTGACTAATGATTTCATTGTTTTAGTACTGCTGAAGTGTGTGCTAATGATTTCATAGTCTGTATTAGTGTTGCTGAAGTGTGTGACAAATGGTTTCATTGTCTGTCTTAGTACTGCTGAAGTGAGTGACTAATGGTTTTATTGTTTTAGTACTGCTGGAGTGTGTGACTAATGGTTTTATTGTTTTAGTACTGCTGGAGTGTGTGACTAATGGTTTTATTGTTTTAGTACTGCTGGAGTGTGTGACTAATGGTTTTATTGTTTTAGTACTGCTGAAGTGAGTGACTAATGGTTTTATTGTCTTAGTACTGCTGAAGTGAGTGACTAATGGTTTTATTGTTTTAGTACTGCTGAAGTGAGTGACTAATGGTTTTATTGTTTTAGTACTGCTGAAGTGAGTGACTAATGGTTTTATTGTTTTAGTACTGCTGAAGTGAGTGACTAATGGTTTTATTGTTTTAGTACTGCTGAAGTGAGTGACTAATGGTTTTATTGTTTTAGTACTGCTGAAGTGTGTGACTAATGGTTTTATTGTTTTAGTACTGCTGGAGTGTGTGACTAATGATTTCATTGTTTTAGTACTGCTGGAGTGAGTGACTAATGATTTCATTGTTTTAGTACTGCTGGAGTGTGTGACTAATGATTTCATTGTTTTAGTACTGCTGGAGTGTGTGACTAATGATTTAATTGTTTTAGTACTGCTGGAGTGAGTGACTAATGATTTCATTGTTTTAGTACTGCTGGAGTGTGTGACTAATGATTTCATTGTTTTAGTACTGCTGGAGTGTGTGACTAATGATTTCATTGTTTTAGTACTGCTGGAGTGTGTGCTAATGATTTCATTGTCTGTATTAGTGTTGCTGAAGTGTGTGACAAATGGTTTCATTGTCTGTCTTAGTACTGCTGAAGTGAGTGACTAATGGTTTCAATATCTCTTTCAAATGCTGTGTTTTGTATGTCTCCAACTTTAGACTCAACACATTCAGTGTTTGCACTAATTTTAATGCAGGTTATTGAGTTATTGCAGGTTGACATCATTGCACTCCAAACATAATGCAGGTTACAGAGTTAGTGCGGGTTATCATCATTGCACTCCGAACATAATGCAGGTTATTAAGTTATTGCAGGTCATCATCATTGCACTCCGAACATAATACAGGTTATTAAGTTATTGCGGGTCATCATCATTGCACTCGAACATAATGCAGGTCATTAAGTTATTGCGGGTCATCATCATTGCACTCTGAACATAATACAGGTTATTAAGTTATTGCGGGTCATCATCATTGCACTCCGAACATAATGCAGGTTATTAAGTTATTGCGGGTCATCATCATTGCACTCCGAACATAATGCAGGTTATTGAGTTATTGCAGGTTATCATCATTGCACTCTGAACATAATACAGGTTATTAAGTTATTGCGGGTCATCATCATTGCACTCCGAACATAATACAGGTTATTAAGTTATTGTGGGTCATCATCATTGCACTCCGAACATAATGCAGGTTATTAAGTTATTGCGGGTCATCATCATTGCACTCCGAACATAATACAGGTCATTAGTCATTAGTCGAAAGATCATCCTCCTTGCACAAGGGGCATACCCATAAGTGCTCCGATTTCCTTTCGAGTAAATTCACAAGTGTGTGACGGCTGATCGTGCCGGTTCGCAGTTGGTTAACCATACACCTCTGGCGTCCTGAAAAATGTTCGCTCTTAGCTGTGCCAAGCCTTACGCGACTATGCGTTAGTCTCGCCATTGCGTTTGAATCCTTGTCGTCTCGAGAGTCTGCTACTCTTCCCGCCTCGCGGATTGCGTGTAAAATGTCCGCGTTGTCCATGGCGTTGCCATCTGAAATTTTAGCCTTTTCAGCAAGCTTGTCAGCTCGTTCGTTCCCTTGCACTCCAGAGTGGCCAGGTACGTAGATGAAGACGATTTCTTTTAAAGTTGACAGCTGCAGGGACTTCAACCACTCTCTTCGCCTCCACCCAGCCTCAACCTTCTTAAGCATACTCATGGAGTCACTGAGAAAACATACTCCTGCGAAAGACTGTGTTTCGAGCCATGTCATTGCCTTAGTGACTGCTAAAACCTCCACTGTCATGCTGCTCGTTGTTTGCGAAAAAGCACCACTATCCTCATGCACCATTTGCCCTTTCACCTGCGCTGTATATGCCCATGAACATCGTTTATTTCGTACAACCGAACCATCTGTGTAGATAATAATATTGCCGGACGTTACGTTTTCTTTGATTAAGGCCTGAATCTTATCCTCTACGACCTTGGGATTCATCGTTCTACATTCTTTATTCAGTGTTATGCAGACTTTGATAGTAATTGTAGAAATGTCATTTGGCCATTGCCGCCATTCTTCACCACGCTGCAAGTCATTTAGCATGCACACCTTTTGAATGGATTTCTCTGCCCTGCCCATCCACGACTGGCCTCGCTCGAGTCTATCACCTTTTGGCGCTAGCGCTACAGAATTTAAAGGATGTCTTTCATCAGCAAGAATGTTCAGCTTGTTTCCATCAACGCTTGGAGGGTATCATCCGTGTAGAGAGACTTGGTCAAATGCTGCCGTGTTTGCTCAGGATGTTTATGAAGGGTTTCAACGCGGTTTAGAGACATGTGCTGCTGCAATAGATCTGGAGGACGCTTACAACAAAGTACCCTTTAACGTCTTATTCAACCAGCTCATAAATTTAGGCGTCAGTCCCCGCATCCTAAATTGGCTAACAGCGGCACTTTTTCAGCGCAAAGTGGTTTTTCGATCTGGTGGTTGGACGTCTGATATAATTACGATGTATCCCGGGTTACCGCAAGGCTCACCTTTATCTCCCGTACTTTTCAATGCATACACTGTGAAAATCACAAGAGATCGGTTGGAAGGGCCAGGTCGCATTCTTTCTTATGCCGATGACATTTTGGTTTATCAACAGGGAAAAGATCGAAACAAAATAACTGCGGACCTACAATCAGAACTCAGGCGCATACAAAAGTGGTGTGACGAGGCAGGTGCCAACGTGAACCCATCAAAAGCTGAAGTAACTTGGTTCTCACTATATAACAACATCGTTAATAATACAGGTTACAGAGTTAAATCAGGTTATCATCATCGCACTCTGAACATAATGCAGGTTACTGAGTTATTGTGAGTCATCATCATTGCACTCCGAACATAGTGCAGGTTATGTTATTTTAGCTATTAACTCTTGTTGTATCTTGATAATGACAAGTACTACATGACCAAGATGTAAGTCTTGTTTTTTACTGTTTCATTTACACTTATACACATACAGACATACATGTCAGTTATCATACTGAGTAGTGCTCTGTGCACACCATGAGCTGTGTGTTTCATCCAGATGGTGTTTCTATATTCAGATTGCTTACAATGAATGATGATATTGTGTGATGAAGGACAGTTCAGATGCGTTCACTGTCTGTGCTATAATACGCCTTATGTCTTGTGACGTGTGAGCTGTATTTGCTATAATGTGGACTACAGCTGATTCTCTTTGTTTTGGACATTCGATGAGATGTTAATTCGGATGAAACCACACGGGCGGTTGAGCAATTATGGATTTCCATTCATTTGCAGTGATACCGGAGCTTTCAAATAACCATAACCATGTCAGTTCCTCTCAGGCCAAAAAGATGGGACATATGGAAGAAATCACAACTTTATATCTCAGACTATTTATTTCAGTTTCATCTTGTTTTCTTTTTAAACCCATAGCTGAACTCTCTCCATTAATTGTTCTTTAGAGTTTCTTTTGATCTTCTTTGTGTTGTTTTGCCACCTGGCATCCTCCATGTAAATATGTACAAACGTGTAATGTTTCACGCTAATAACATTAAATGTTTGCTTTATTTTGTACATCTTTCAATTAAATTTCTATTATAAAAAGTAAAGTAAAGTACCTCCCGTCTACCCAAGTGGCGTATAGGGAATATGGTGTTAGTGACCATAAATTTTACAGACCTTCGGCACATGATTTTTGGGGTAATGTGGTCGGTATATTGCCTGTGCTGCTTCACTTTCCCAGAAAAAAATCCGGTACCCATTAAAGGCCGGGTGAACCCAGAAGCCATCGGTTGGGATCGAACTCTACCCCTTGTCCTTTGTAGTCCAGTTCACTAACCACTGAGCTATCGTGGCTCTATTATAAAAAGCTGCTGAATTATATATTTTTAAAATGTGTTTTAGCCAGTTCCTTGTGTTTCATCTACAGGCCTTTCTGGAGCAGCTGGCAGAGAAAGCAGGGAAGGGAGATGTGAGCAATAACTTGATTGGGCAGTTTGGTGTGGGATTCTACTCCACATTTATGGTTGGAGATAAAGTAGAGGTCTATTCCAGATCCTTCAAACCAGGATCACCATCCTACAAATGGTCTTCTGATGGGTCAGTTGTACACTAGTGAAACAACATTTTTTGTTCCACTGCTGTTTATTATGAAGTTTTAATTGTTTTTTTGTTTGTCCTCACCAGATTTATTATATTTCTAGCAAAGTCCCCAGGGACTGAATTTAGCATAAATATAACTTTTGTCTAATTTTTCACAGGCCGATTGTTCGGTTATCCCTCACTCACCATGCATGCATATATTCACTGACTAAATAACAGAAGCAAAGTAAAAAGTAAAGGTTCCCTTCACGCCATGTTAAGAGTATGGGGAATATGGTGTTAGTGACCATATTTTTCTATAACCACAGCACATTTTTGGGTGATGTGGTCAGTATCACGCCAGGCCGCCTTTACTTCCCAGAAAAATCTCTGGTACCCATATTTAGAGGCTGGGTGAACCCCGGAGCCTTGTCAGTCCGAAAAAAAAATCCGCCACTGCTGGGGATTGAACCTGGACCCTTCTGGTTAGGAAGTGAGCACACTAACCACTCAGCCACCAGGCAGCGAACACACTAACCACTCAGCCACCAGGAAGCGAACACACTAACCACTCAGCCACCGATAACAATAACAGAAGTACTGTTATATTATTGTCAAAAGTTTGAGCGTTTTGGGTAGATTTGTTCAGTTTTGCCTGGGTAGCTGCCAATTTTGGCCTACTCTCTTTTTACTTCAAACTGCCAAGGGTTAATTAACATGTGCAGAGTGCACACAGGACCTTCTGTTTTTTGCCATTATCCATTAGATCTCACTACAAAGAGATCAGGTGATGGTAAAGCCACCCATGAACAAATTCTGAATTTTATTTTTCTTGTAACATTTTCAATCGCCTGTGATGGGAATTGAATCTGGGACCTTGTAATACAGATGTCAATCTCTAACTCTAGACACTCAATCCCTGTTTTAGTTGTAACTTAATTCATATATGTAATTAACATTTGTCCACACATAGCTGGTTACTCTGTATTTGTTAATTTTTACAATGTTGATACCAGAGGGTTACAATGAAGCTGAAGATTAAACTTAATTTATGGTTACTTGTTATGGGATCAACCTCAAAACATATCACAGGACATGACTGCTACATAAGTTAATGACTGACATCACAGGACACGACTGCTACATAAGTTAATGACTGACATCACAGGACATGACTGCTACATAAGTTAATGACTGACATCACAGGACATGACTGCTACATAAGTTAATGACTGACATCACAGGACATGACTACTACATAAGTTAATGACTGACATCATATGACATGACTGCTACATAAGTTAATGACTGACATCACAGGACATGACTGCTACATAAGTTAATGACTGACATCACAGGACATGACTGCTACATAAGTTAATGACTGACATCGCAGGACATGACTGCTACATAAGTTAATGACTGACATCACAGGACATGACTGCTACATAAGTTAATGACTGACATCGCAGGACATGACTGCTACATAAGTTAATGACTGACATCACAGGACATGACTGCTATATAAGTTAATGACTGACATCACAGGACATGACTGCTACATAAGTTAATGACTGACATCACAGGAGATGACTGCTACATAAGTTAATGATTGACATCACAGGACATAACTGCTACATAAGTTAATGACTGACATCACAGGAGATGACTGCTACATAAGTTAATGACTGACATCACAGGAGATGACTGCTACATAAGTTAATGACTGACATCACAGGAGATGGCTGCTACATAAGTTAATGACTGACATCACAGGAGATGACTGCTACATAAGTTAATGACTGACATCACAGGACATGACTGCTACATAAGTTAATGACTGACATTACAGGATATCATTGTTTTGCTAGCTCCTTTGGGAGATGATTGAAATAACACAAGGCACCGCTGGTTGCTAAATTGTTAATGATCACAAGAAAGAATAAGAACCCTGTGATAACTTGAGTGTGGAGCATAGGAGATATGATTTTAGTGTCTGTACTCTTTATTGCAGTGAAGTGAGTAGTCAGCTCATTCAAAATGAAAGGAAATATTTGAAAAAGACAAAGGTAAGGAAAATCAGCAAAATTATAGGTTGAAGTGTTTTAGTTAAAGGTTTATGAGTAGAAATCATGGGCTACGACAACATAAAATAAATTTGAAAACCTCGAAATCCGGATTTAGAGAAGAATTGGAAGAGTTGGGCAGAGAAAGAAGAACATAAATAATGAAGTTTTGAAATTTTGTACCAGAAAATAAGAAATAATTATTGAATGCAATCCGATTAAGACAAAACTTTGAACATGTGTGAAAAGAAACTGAAAGACAAACTGAAATCCATCTTAGAAGGTAAAAAGGAAACAAATACAAGGAGAAAGAAACAAATGCAAAAATTCAAATGGACTGACAATGTCAAGGGGTGGACTGGGAAATCAGTGATCCATGAAGGCAAAGAGGCAGAGTAGGTAGCATGGTGTTTCCATGGTAGCCAACATTTGTTACGGAAATGACACATGATGATGATGATATGACATGTTCAAGTTCTTGTGGTCATGGAGGTCAGTGTGATTTGGTCGGTTTGACATTATTGCTTGTTCAAAAACACTTTCTTCTGTCTATTCTTTTCTTTCACGATCCATTTCTTGTTTACTTTCTTTTGCTTATTTCTTTCTGCTTTTTGTATTTATTTGCTTTTTTTTTTTTCATTTTATTTCAAGAAAATGATTTTACTGCTGTCATTTCCCCAGGTCAGGAAAGTATGACATTTCTGAGGCTGAAGGTGTCCAGAGAGGAACAAAGATTGTTGTCCACCTGAAAGGAGATTCTTATAACTTTGCCAAGGAGGAGGTTCTCAAAGGTCTCTTACACGATTTCTCTTCTGTACACAGATTCCAGAGCTTATACGATTTTCTTGTTCTCTTTCTCTCCCTCCCAGTGTCAGAAAATGCAACATACTCACACCCATTACAGCTGTCTCCATTAGCTAGTCCCTATCTTTGAACGTTTTATACTGCCTGGCATATAAGGAGGTGTCTTAACTAATTTTTTTCCCCTCCTTCACACAACCCCCTTCCCCCCCCCACACACACCCTTTTTTTAAGGCAGTGAATATTTTTTTACAAACCCAGAGTACATTCCAAACAGATCTAAAGCTAGGATCAAGTCTGGCATTTTTTCCTGGCAGACTGGTGATTTTTTAATGTTTACATACATTGACACCTAATTTAAAGGTACATTCTTCTTCTTTCTTTCCTCATTTACCTTTCAGTGTCAAGGGGAGATAAAATTTGTGGTCTTTTGCTCTTCTGTTCGCCTCTGTTGCTGTTATGTTTCCTAGTGCTAATATTCTATCTATCCATCTTTTTCGTGGTCAATCCTTTGGTATGGTATTCTAGCAACGTTTATTGAGGGCTTGTGTTGTGTTTTGATTACTCTGCCGTGTCACATGGCCAAGTCATTTTATCTGTTGTTTCTTTATATATTCTATGGCGGCGGCTATTCCTAGCTTTTTTCTCAGTTCTTCATTTCAGATCTTGTCTCTTAGACTGTTTCCTGTCATTCGTCTGACACATTTAATCTCAATAGAGGTTATTTTTATTATTGTTCTCACATCTAGGATCCAGGACTGGCATTGGTAGCACAACGTTGGGATGAAGATTGTATTGTATAGTGCCCATTTTGCCTCTAGAGTTATTTCCTTGTTGGACAATAGTGGTAATAGCTGTTTAATGATTTGACAAGCATTGATGCATCTTGAGTCAATCTCTGCTGTTTGTGAGTTGTCATTTGTCACTAAACTTCCTAGGTATTTGAATTTCTCTACCTGTTTTAGTTGCGTGCCTTCTATAGTTATGTTGATGTTGATTTTCTTGTTGTATTTTGTGCTTGTACTGTTGAGTTTATTTAAGTGTTCTTGTAGGTCTATTTTTCCATGTATTAGTGTCTGATCATCTACAAATAAAAGCTTGTTGATCTGATGTCTCTGATGGGTTGGCTAGCTTGCATATATAGTCCATGAATGTAATAAATAGTAGGGGGGGGGGGAATAGTACTCACCCCTGTCTTACACCTGATCTAACTTCGAAGTGGTCTGTGTAGCCTGCTGCTGTTCTGACTGTGCAGCTGCTGTTGATGTAGAGACTTTTAATTTAGTTGGTTGGATGTTGACTTACTCCATATGTTGGTAGTATCTCCCACAGTTGTTCTCTGTCGAATGCTTTTACCTGGTCAACAAAAGCTATGTACAAATTTTGATTGTGTTCTGTCATCTTTTCTGCAAGATGTTTTAAGATGTATAGAGCATCAGCACATCCTCTGTTTTTTCGGAACCCCATTTGAGAATCACTTAACTGTAGTTCTATTATTAGTCTCAGCCCTTTTTCCACAATTTTGATGTTTAACTTTCCTACATGGCTGAGAAGAGATATACCTCTATATTGATTTCAGTCTCTTTTTTTACCTTTCTTTTTCCATATTGGTACAATGATTGCTTCTTGCCAGTCTTCTAGAGCTTTTTGTTGGTGCCATGCTGCATTAAGTATTCTGTGCAGCCATGTCACTCCTGTATTCTATATGTTACCTATCCCCGGTGCTTTATTTCTTGGTGCATATTTGATTACTTCTTCGATATCCTCTTTCATGATGTCGGGTTCAGTATTTGTGCATTCTTGCGTGGTTTTTGTTGTCTTGTTGGTAGTTGTTGTCATGTTTAACAGGTCTTCAAAATATTCTTTCCATCTCTGTTGCATTTATTGTTTATTTGATATTGGCTGTCTCTCTTTGTCATTTATGAGCTCAGTAGGATCGTGGTTTTCTTTTCTCGCTCTTGTGGCTTTTACTGCATTGTAGAAATCTCTGGTGGCTGTCTTGAAGTCCCTGCTCATATTTTGTCTGAATTCTGTCCAATTCTTTTGCTTAGCTTCTGTGATAAAAATGTTAACTCTTTTTCGAACTAAGGCATATTTTTCTTGGTTCTTTTCTCCCTCCAATTTCTAAGGGAAAATTGGAAAAAATAGAAAAAAAGGTATGGTAAAAGCTTTACGTGGTTAGTAGACGACACAGATTTGAACGACGTTTCGGCTCAATAGGCCTTCAGCAGGAACAGACAAACAACAACACACACAGATATGTAAGTAAATATAACTAATCCTACATGGCTAACTAGTAATGAAATATCCAAAACAAAATAATCGAAAATGTTAAAGAAAAGCAAATAGACTTCCCTTATGCCGTGGACGCTGGACGTGAAAAGGGTGCGTAACGCGGGTCTGGCTGTAATATACCCTCTGGACAGGGGTGGAGGGTACTAAAAATACACGAGTGGGGGGAACGCTGTCTAGGTTACGACGGCTAGCCAGGACGCCGACAATGCCTCGAAGTATCTAAGGCTCGTAAATACAGGTATACACACACTCACAGATGCGTGTATACATATGTGCACGTACAAGTAGACGTGCACATACTAATACGCATCAACACCCATATATACATGCATACACAAACATATATGTGCATAGGGCGTAGACCAAGATACACCTTCTCCTATATGGATTTTTTGTTCTAGCAGTTTTCTTTTAAAGATATTTTATCAAATCTCGCCATCTGTCTCTGTTCTGTGCAAGCAGTTCTATCTCATTGAGGGAGCCGACTCCTGCTGCTCTTGCCTCTCTCATCAATGTTCTTCTCAGTGTCTCCCTGGGTCTTCCTCATCAGGTCTACGTTTCATTAACAACATCGTTTTTTACGATAGCGGCTTGTTAAACCTCTGATCAACGGTTATATACCAAGCCGGAGAAAAATAATTCCTCCATTTTGGAAACAACCGGAAACGACCGATTATATATGTATATATATATATATATATGTATATATATATATATATATATATATATATATATATATATATATATATATATACAGTCGAACCTGGTCTTAGGACCACCTGTTTAAAGCGTTTCCCTGGTTATAGGACCGGGTCTACAATTTCCCCGAGTTTTTTACTATATGCTAACACTGATTACGGCGCTCACCGTATGACGCGACCAGAGACCAGGCTAATTAACCGCCGCCAATGTTATTTATCCCGTTTACGACGACCAGCCAGTCCTTCGTCTCGCTGGGAGCTATAAACGATCGACACAGGTGTCTACAGGTGTTGATGTTTTCCCGTATTTAGTGAGTCCCAGATTACAGTGGGACGTGTTACGTTTATCAGTCAATACTGGTGCAGACACAGATCTATGATTCGTGAAGTGACATCACTTCGCGGTTCCGTCTAGACCAGAGTAGACCATTGCGTGGCCCGTATAAATTACAGGAATTAACTAAAGAATTAGTCATTGCCCGCTTAGAGTGTATTCATGTACATGTACAGTATCTCAGTGAATTATTTTTGTGGATTTTAAAAGTGTTACACACAATATAGGAAATGGCCAGTGTCAAAAGTGTAAAACCAAAAGCATTAACGCTGGAAGAACGAATATCAGTGATTCGACAAAATCAGCAAGGTAAAAGTTCGCGATTATTGGCAGAACAGTTTGGAGTGGGAAAGACACAGATTTTACGTACGTTAAAGAGAAAAGCCGAGTATATGAATACTTTGAAAATAATGCACCAAGTATGAAAAGAAGGAATAGCAGGAAAACGGGAAATGAAGACATAAATACACTTTGTTGGAAATGGTGTCAATCAGCACTTGCACGAAAAATTCCGTTATCTGGGCCGATGATCAAAGAACGAGCTTTACAGTTTGCAAAAGAATTGGAAAACTCAGTCTTTAAAGCATCGAACGGCTGGTTAGAGGCCTTCATTAAAAGACACAATCTTGTGTTTGGTAAGCAATGTGGCGAAGTCGGTGATTCAGATATGAGTGCTGCGGCTGACTGGACTTCTAAATTATCCGAGATATGCTATGGTTACGCTGCTCAAGACATTTTTAATTTAGATGAAACCGGGTTATTTTTCAAAGCGACTACGGACAAAACATTTTTTGTCAAAGGAGAAAAATGCGCTGGGGGTAAAAAAGCAAAGAGCGAATAACAGTGATGCTATGCACTAACATGTTGGGGGAACGAGAACCGGCTTTAGTGATTGGGAAAGCAGCTAACCCTAGGATTTTTAAAAACATCAACATAAACACACTGCCAGTGATTTACAGAAACAACAAAAAGGCATGGATGACTGCAGCTATATTTGAAGATTGGCTGAAAAGTTTTGACCGTAAGATGCAGAAAAAAAAGCGCCACATTATTTTATTTGTTGACAACGCTACCTGTCATCCCAAGATCGAACTACAGAATGTTAAGCTGCAGTTTCTGCCACCCAACACAACTGCATTAGTTCAACCCCTAGACCAGGGTGTCATTCAGACATTTAAATTAAAGTTTAGACAAAAACAGCTTCTACATCTTATCACAGTCATGGAATCAAACAAGGATGCTTCCGGAACCGAACTCATGAAACAGGTCAATTTACTGGATGTAGTCTACTGGATTGCTGCAGCATGGAAAGAAGTGGACAACTCAACCATCCTTAAGTGTTTCTGTAAAGCAGGTTTTCATTGTCCTGCTGAAACACACGCATATTCTCGGACGCACATGGAATCTGCATCAAAGACCGACGTGCAAATTGTTTCTACTGCAATTTCTACTGCTTTGGATAACCTTTCAAAAGAATTGTTTGGATACCAATTGACAGACATCTCCATGATTGATTCAGGGCTCCAAACTTGCAACACTATAGAAACAAACTGGGATCTTCCTGCCACTGCAATTTTAGCTGCTGAGGATGTGAATAGTGAATCAGACAACGAACAAGATTCTACTGACATTGAGAAAACATACACTATCTCAGATGCACATAATGCTTTGGAGCTTCTGCGCACCTATTCAATAACAAACGGGAGATCTGACATACTAGACGTTATCATGGACTTGAGAGAAAAATTGAACTTATCGTTTATTTCATCTGTCAAACAACAGACTACCATATTGGATTTTTTTTCAAGTCAAAAGTGATACATGTACAGTATAAGTGGAATCTGTGTATGTGTGTTTTATTTTTGTGTGTTTAACTATCGTGTTTTATGAAAAGTGTCCAACCAGTGGCTATTGTAGACCGACATGTGCACTATGTTCTACTCATGGATTACGCTGATTTGCAGGTTAGTTTTCATAGTGCTTAGGATAAAATTTTTTTTATCGCTCTATTTATTATGTGAAACCTGTGAGGCAGGACCACCTGTCCTATGGGACCAGTTTTTGAAAGTCCCGTGAATGGTCGCCTTAGACAGGTTCGACTGTATATATATACATACACACATATACACACACAACACACATATACACCAATACCCGCACATATGAACACATACATGCATGTGCACATCCATACGGGGACAGTCAAATGTGTAGAAATGTGCGCACAATGCACACCGGAGTAAGTGTGCAAGCTAGAAGGAGAAAGAATATAATAACTGGTCCTCAAAAGGCGGAAAGAGTAAGAAGTCTGAGAGTGGGGTGCAATAAAAACATATGAGTGGAACATGGCCCAGAAAGAAAGGTTTATATGAGAACACCGAAGTGTCTCAATGGGGACTAGTGGAGGAGAACTATGAGTAGCATGGCATAGTAGATGGACTAAAGAGCCAAAACATGGACAGTAGAGAGGGCTATGTAAAAGGGAAGGGGTAGCCGAAAGGTAACTATGTGTACGAGTGTGATACATTCATGCCTCTTGGGTCAGCAAACCATACTTAACTATGAAGCGATTCTCCAAAGTAAATCGGCTGCGGTCGCCGGAGCGACAAAGAACAATACTAGTAATACGGATGTCGTCTTTGCCCTTGTGGTCTGGGGAGTTGAAATGGGAAGACACTGGAGTGCCAGTATTCTGTTGAACATCTCGTAGATGTTCACAAAACCTTTCAGCTAATCGTCTACCAGACTCACCAATGTAAGTCATGTGGCATCGTTGGCATATGATGGCATAAATGATGTTACGGGACACACATGTGAAGCCATGCTTGATCTCGAACTGTCCATTATGCCAACGATGCCACATGACTTACATTGGTGAGTCTGGTAGACGATTAGCGGAAAGGTTTTGTGAACATCTACGAGATGTTCAACAGAATACTGGCACTCCAGTGTCTTCCCATTTCAACTCCCCAGACCACAAGGGCAAAGACGACATCCGTATTACTGGTATTGTCCTTTGTCGCTCGGGCGACCGCAGCCAATTTACTTTGAAGAATCACCTCATAGCTAAGTATGGTTCGCTGACCCCAAGAGGCATGAATGTATCACACTCGTACACATAGTTACCTTTCGGCTACCCTTCCCTTTTACATAGCCCTCTCTACTGTCCATGCCTTGGCTCTTTAGTCCATCTACTATGCCATGCTACTCATAGTTCTCCTCCACTAGTCCCCATTGAGACACTTCGGTGTTCTCATATAAACCTTTCTTTCTGGGCCATGTACCACTCATATGTTTTTATTGCACCCCACTCTCAGACTTCTTACTCTTTTCGCCTTTTGAGGACCTGTTATTATATTCGTTCTCCTTCAAGCTTGCACACTTACTCCGGTGTGCACTCCTCTAGTCAGTAGTGCATTGTGCGCACATTTGACTGTCCCCGTATGGATGTGCACATATATGTATATGTATACTCATGTATGCATGTACTTGCTTGTATGCACATATATGTTTGTGTATGCATGTATATATGGGTGTTGATGCGTATTAGTATGTGCACGTCTACTTGTACGTGCACATATGTATACACGCATCTGTGAGTGTGTATATACCTGTATTTACGAGCCTTAGATACTTCGAGGCATTGTCGGCGTCCTGGCTAGCCGTCGTAACCTAGACAGCGTTCCCCCCACTCGTGTATTTTTAGTACCCTCCACCCCTGTCCAGAGGGTATATTACAGCCAGACCCGCGTTACGCACCCTTTTCACGTCCAGCGTCCACGGCATAAGGGAAGTCTATTTGCTTTTCTTTAACATTTTTCGATTATTTTGTTTTGGATATTTCATTACTAGTTAGCCATGTAGGATTAGTTATATTTACTTACATATCTGTGTGTGTTGTTGTTTGTCTGTTCCTGCTGAAGGCCTATTGAGCCGAAACGTCGTTCAAATCTGTGTCGTCTACTAACCACGTAAAGCTTTTACCATACCTTTTTTTCTATTTTTTTTTTCAATTTTCCCTCACAATTCAGCTTTACTGCAGCTTCGCATTTGTATGCATTCATTTGCATTTTTTTGCCTTAACCCCCTCCAATTTCTAAACAGTTTCTTATTTTCTTTAATTGCTTCATTCCACCACGGGGTGCTCTTTTTCCTTTTTTTTGTCCTTAGCTTCGTTCCACATTCTGTTTTAGTGATGTTGGTTACTGTTTTCTTAAATTGTTTCCACTTTTCTTTCCTTTGTGCAAACTTCGTTAAGGAGTTTCTTGAATTCCTCTGTTAGTTTTTCTTCTAGGGTTTTCCTTGGTTCTTGATCTTTTTATTGTTTTATCTTTATTGTGTGTTCATTTTGCTTCTTTTTTGTTTGTTTTCATATATTCTCTTCGTTTTTGGCTGTCTGAGTGTAATCATAACCATTTTGTGGTCCGTCTCGTCTGTGATATTAGGGATAGCTCTGCTGTTGGTTACTGTTGTCTTGTTAGTATAAAATCTATCTGCCTTCTGCATGTTGTGTCATTCCACATGTACCAGCTGTATAATTGCGGCTCTCTGTGTTTGAAGAATGTGTTGGTGATAAATAAATCATTTTGATTGCATAGTTCCAGCAGACTGCTTCCATTTTCGTTTATTTCAGCTGTCTTATCGCCAAAGGGCGTAGGCTCATAGTATTTTAATTTTCCTTTTTGTCATTTTCTCTATAACTTCTTTATTTTTAATTCCTCATATATTTATGGTTCCTACTTTATATTTATCAATCTCCATTTTCTGTGATTTCTCTCTTGTATCCCTTACTAACCTGCTGAGTCAGTCGTAAGTTAATGGCTTAACTTAAAAACACACGTTGTGGGTAGCCGGCTGATGTTTTCCCCACGTGCTAGATCGCTAGGTCTTACATACGATCTTTTACGGTCTAACTATACATTTTTAGATGGTTACATTTAAAAACTACTTATCTGATCTTATCCTCCTTCTTGAATAGCGCACTTTACACAACTTTTTAAATATATATATACGTTGGAAATGAAACAGGGAATGGATGAGGGTGTGTGAAACGGGTGTGTAGCGGTGCAACAAGAGAAACAGAGCATTGATGAGAGTTGATTGAAACAGACGATATTAGTAGAGAAATAATAAACATCTAGGGGAGACAAGCAGAAGTGGTCAGGTGTGAGTGAGTGAACTGTTTTGGAAAAAGGCGAAATAAGCGTGAATGGGTGAGATGTTTTAAGGGGAAGTAGAAAGATGAGAATAGACGTAGATTTTAGAGACAGAGGGCATTTGAGCCGGGTCCAGTGCGGACGTCCGGAGAAATCCAGTCGCTTACCGCGGACTAGAAAAGAGTAGTTAATAGATGAAAGTTAAGACAGATATAGGGCGACAGCCAATTAGTTTAGTTGTCGTATTTCCAGGAGTTGTGATTGTTAGTTACTGAATGTTGTGTTAGATGTGAACAATATAGAGTAGGTGTGATTGTAGCTGTTAAGGTTAGGGTTACCTTCTCGGCATAGAAACTGATTGTGAATCAGTGCAATCGACACAATGGGACATTGTTGGACATTTGTGGTTTATCCAACACTCGCCGACTTCGAGGAAGTCATAGGGGGACGTTAGGAAGCTTATGACTACACTTCTACCATGAAGAGAGACTTTTATCGATCATCTAGATCGCACCCATAAGTGGAAACTTCGAGCAAGATTCCACAGAGACGTAGTAGGCTTATGAGCAGCTACTATCGTGAACCATTGGTTTGATCGATCGTGTCGATCGCAAACATAACTGGAAACTTCAAGTAAGATTCCTTTGAGACTTTATCGATCGTGTAGATCGTCCACATCATTGGGAAACTTCGAGTAAGGTTCCTCAGAGACTTGGGAGCTTATGACTAGCTTCTACGACACACCATTGAACTTGTTAGTCAAGTAGATTACATAGAGTTGGGAACTCGACAAGAGAGTTCCACAGAGTTTGGGCTTTATGGTCAGTCCATGAGGAATGCACCTGAGGGTGGCACTATTGTTAACCATGGGAGGGGATTATCACTGTCAATATATGTACTGTTAATTTGTGAAATGTGTTTGTATGATCCGAACATGCGCCTTGTCAAATAAAGATGTTTTGTGTGTAGTAAGGACTTGTGTTGAGTCATTAAAACATCTTTCAGTGTTCCAACGGTCTAGCGAGTGAACGAGCTGGGAGAAGTCGTGAGGAATTGAGAAGTTACAACGTGAAGTACTAAACTATAGATCATAACGGTCCAAGGAGAGAAGCAACGGTATGACGTGAAGTACGAGGCATCAATCATGGCGGTCCAAAAGACTGGCATGTGCAGTTAGAGCAAGGGTGGCGAAGATGAAGAGTGGCGAGCAACTCGTCATTCAGCAATCCGGCCATCAGCAGCATCACGAGCCCTCGCTCATCGTGCGAAAGCACCTCTGGAAACACTTTTTCAATCACTTTTATCACATAATCCACACTCTGAAATTAAAACAACCACCATCTTGGTCAACCAGAAACGAACCCCCCCTTTGATTATTGATGTGATATAATAAATTCAATCCAGTTAATGTATGTCTTTTAAGTTTCTTCTTTTTTGTCTTTTAATCTAATTGGACAGCATTGATAGGTGTCACCAGTTTCTCTCTGTGTCTTTCTTCTTCTTCTTCTTCTTTCCTTCCTCATTTGCCTTTCAGCGTCGAGGGGAGATATAATTTATGGTCTTTTGCTCTTCTGTTCGCCTCTGCTGCTGTTATGTTTCCTAGTGCTTCTAATATTCCATTGACCCATCTTTTTCGTGGCCGTCCCTTGGGTCTGGTGTTCTCACAACGTTTGTTGAAGGCTCGCTGTGTTGTGTTTTGTTCTTTCTGCCTTGTCACGTGGCCAAACCATTTTATCTGTTGTTTCCTTATATATTCTATGGCGGGGGCTATTCCTAACTTTTTTCTTAGTTCTTAATTTCTGATCTTATCTCTCAGACTGTTTCCTGTCATTCGTCTAACACATTTCATCTCTGTAGAGGTTATTTTTCTTATTGTTCTTGCATCTAGGGTCCAGGTCTGGCATTGGTAGCATAACGTTGGGATGAAGATTAAATTTGTATAGTGCTTGTTTTGGGCTCTCTCTGTGTGTGGCTAGAATTTTTGATCAGCAATGTCTCATGTTTAATCTGCAGTTTTAAAACTGAAGAAAATTTGGACCATTTCCATTTGATAAAAGTGAAAGTTGGAATGATGATAATCTGTTATTTTAGCAACTAATCAATCCTCATATTCTCTTTAAACTTATGTTGCACTGTAGTTTCAGATTTTTTAGCTATATTTAATTTATTATTCATTTTGAAAGGTGGTTGTG
The DNA here is from genome assembly GCA_032433765.1 of Megaustenia siamemsis. Taxonomy (NCBI): domain Eukaryota; kingdom Metazoa; phylum Mollusca; class Gastropoda; order Stylommatophora; family Ariophantidae; genus Megaustenia; species Megaustenia siamemsis. The sequence goes on from JAVIAB010000102.1 coordinate 21,731,611, forward strand.
TATGTCAGAATTTGTATGTTACGAACAGAATATTGTTGGATATAATGTCAAAACAATATAAGAGAAAATGTGAGCTAATGTTCCATTTTTAATATTCATGAATAAATTAGTCTGTTTGTCAAGCACTTACCTCAGTGTATCTAGTCAGCAGAAATTGCTGCCATGCTCTTTTTCTTTATCACTCATTTTAATCTGTTATTGGAAACTTCCAGTTGTTTACTGTGTCAATTAAAGGACCCACTTCTGAATTGTATACAACAACCAACATTTTCAATTTTTTTATTTTATACAACAACCAACATTTTCTATTTTTGAATCTTATACAATTACCATTTTTTATTTTTATATTGTCTACTTCCTCTTTCCTTCCTCATTTGCCTTTCACTGTCAACAGTGTGAATTGTGTACAGCAACCATTTTTATTTTTGAATTGTTTTCCAACCAATAGTTTGACAACTTCTTGATAACATAACTTTCTGCAAATGTCTGAGCACAGCTCATAATTTGTTTTCCCTTGACTGTGACAGATGTTGTAAAGAAGTACAGCAACTTTGTTGGTGTTCCCATCTACCTGAATGGAAAGAGAGTCAACATTGTGCAGGTGATATTTTGATTTTAAATTAATGACTCTTATGAGTTGTTTTTATTGTTGTAGAAATGCTTAGAAACTTTCAGGAATTCATAGAGATTTATTGTTTATAAAATTTGGAGGTCCAGGCAGTTGTATCCGACATTCTCTCATGATTGTTGCTTATGTAAAATAATACAAACAAACCCATAAGTAAAATAAATATTACATGTTGTGTATGCTGCCATAACCATCACATCATCAAGAACATAAAGATGAAGGGTTGGCCAGGTTTAGTTGGTACTTGAAAGTCATTGTATGAGTTTGAGTACATTGTTGGAAGGAAGCTGAACTCAAAAACAAAGTGTTTATGTCACAGGAATGAACATGACAAAGATATAAGATCATGTCAAAATTGGATGCAATCATGTAGGGCCATGTCAAAGCTAAATTAACCATGTAGGGTTCTGTGAAAGCTGATATAAACTTGTAAGGCAATGTCAAAACTGATATAACCATGTAGGGCCATGTCAAAGCTGATACAACCATGTAGAGCTGTGTTAAAGCTGATATAACCATGTAGGGCTGTGTCAAAGCTGATATAACCATGTAGAGCTGTGTTAAAGCTGATACAACCATGTAGAGCTGTGTTAAAGCTGATATAACCATGTAGGGCTGTGTCAAAGCTGATATAACCATGCAGAGCTGTGTCAAAGCTGATATAACCCATGTAGAGCTGTGTCAAAGCTGATACAACCATGTAGAGCTGTGTTAAAGCTGATATAACCATGTAGGGCCATGTCAAAGCTGATACAACCATGTAGAGCTGTGTTAAAGCTGATATAACCATGTAGGGCTGTGTCAAAGCTGATATAACCATGTAGGGCCGTATCAAAGCTAGATACAGTAAGAAACAACAGCTAAAATGTTTCAGCTTTGCAAGCAGGACAAGACTAAACAAAAAATATTTCAACTGGAAGGTTTTCAACCAGGATGAAAACAAACAAAACAGAATAAAAATCTGTACAAATCAGAGGAAATCTAAACACTGACCAAAGACATCCAATCTAGCTGTCTATTGACCTTTCAAGCCGTAGCTGGCCTTTAGGGCATAGACCCAGATACTCTTTCTCTTATCTAAATTTTTATTCTAGCAGTTTTAAATTCTTGTAAAGATATTTGATCAACTCTCGCCGTTTGTCTCTGTTCTGTGCAAACAAATCAAGACATCCAATCTATCTATCTATCTATTGTCCTTTCGAGCCGAAGATGGCACATAGGACAGAACCACAATCTCAAAAACAAACCTTGCGTGCCAAAATGGCACATATTGCAGATATCACTGCTCTAAAATCTATGGCGCTGTTTCCATAACAATACTTTTTACAACGACAGCTTGTCAAGCCATTGATCAACCTCTTTAGTCGCCTCTTACGACATGCCTGGAAGGTCACAGTGTCACTATACTTTACCTCCCTCATAATGAGGCCCCGGTAACACATGGCTAGACATCCAATGCCACCATATAAATTGGAGATCTTTTGGTCAAAATGTTTTTTTTTTAAATCTTGCTTTGTTTACAGGGCTGGAACATCCTAGTTGTTGACTTTTGTTGAGTCACCAGTTGAATGGAAAGAACTAAATGGAAAAACAGACCAGAATAAAAGAACTATAGGCAAAGGTTTCAAAGGCATGAGCTGACCAAAATCTTCAGACAAGGCTCTTTGGTCTCAGAGCATACCGTTACAAAATAGGTCTAGCCTCTTTTTGTTTTTGTTTAAGTCTTTTTCAATCAGTGCTGTTGAAGTGTTTAACTACTGGTTTTAATAACATTTATTCAAATGTTTTTGAAAAGTTGTATAGTTGCAACTCTAGGCTCTGCCAGTTGTGGATCTATAGCTTCCAGATTCCCAAAGCATTTACTACAAGTCTGCACTGTTCTCAACAGTCAGAGAGTGAGCGGGGCCTACAGAAACAAGTATGAACAACAAACTGTGGGGAACCAGAGAAGACATCAAGCATGTCATCCTGTTTGTGATCCTTGCTGGTCTTGATTCTACCAAAAGTTGATTGCTGAAGAAGAAACGTATGTGTTTGGTACACCAGTATCTAACAGTAGTATTGTATGTGTTTGGTACACCAGTATCTAACAGTAGTATTGACTTTTATTTTAATTGTATTTAAAAAATGATATTATTTATATTTTACTCCCACCAGGCCTTGTGGACCTTGGAGCCCAGAGATGTGACTCCAGACATGCATGAAGAGTTTTACAGATTTATTGGCAGTGTCTATGACAAGCCCCGCTACCACTTACACTACAAGACTGATGCTCCTCTCAACATTAGAGCACTGTTCTATGTACCAGAGTATAAACCAAGTCAGTATTTACCCTCTCAAGCTTATAATGAACACACATATAACTTCTACTGAGCTTGTAATGAACGCACATATAACTTCTACTGAACTTGTAATGAACACACATATAACTTCTACTGAATTTGTAATGAACACACAAATAACTTCAACTGAACTTGTAATGAACACACAAATAACTTCTATTGAACTTGTAATGAACACGTATATAACTTCTACTGAACTTGTAATGAACACACAAATAACTTCAACTGAACTTGTAATGAACACACCAATAACTTCAACTGAACTTGTAATGAGCACACATATAACTTCTACCAAACTTGTAATGAACACACAAATAACTTCAACTGAACTTGTAATGAACATACAAATAACTTCAACTGAACTTGTAATGAACACACCAATAACTTCAACTGAACTTCTAATGAGCACACATATAACTTCTACCAAACTTGTAATGAACACACAAATAACTTCAACTGAACTTGTAATGAGCACACATATAACTTCTACCAAATTTGTAATGAACACACAAATAACTTCAACTGAACTTGTAATGAACACACAAATAACTTCAACTGAACTTGTAATGAACACACCAATAACTTCAACTGAACTTGTAATGAGCACACATATAACTTCTACCAAACTTGTAATGAACACACAAATAACTTCAACTGAACTTGTAATGAACACACATATAACTTCTACCAAACTTATAATGAACACACAAATAACTTCAACTGAACTTGTAATGAACACACATATAACTTTTACCAAACTTGTAATGAACACACAAATAACTTCAACTGAACTTGTAATGAACACACATATAACTTTTACCAAACTTGTAATGAACACACAAATAACTTCAACTGAACTTGTAATGAACACTCATATAGCTTTAAAGATTGCAGAAACTATGAGATCACATGTTTAGTGTAAACAGGTGGATGCTGCAAATGGATAATCCATGTGCTCAGAAGTGATTCAGAAAGGAAACCAACACGAGCCTTTAAGGCAAAGGTGAGAGGCAGATGAAGGAAACCTGGTGAGTTGAGACAGAGATCCCAACCAGTGCATCGTCAGCATAGATAGTGCAGAATTTGTAGATTTATAAATATAGCCATTGAACTGATCTGGCATGTTGTAAACTGTGTTGATTTTTAAGCTGTTGAGGTTCTTCAACATGTGTTGAGTCCAAGCTGTTGATTCTGTTGCAGCAATGTTTGACATGAGCAGAGAGACAGATGTAGGCATTGCTCTGTACAAAAGGAAAGTTCTCATTATGGCCAAGGCAAACCATGTCCTGCCCAAGTGGCTGCGATTTATTAGAGGTAGGTGGTTGTTATTTACTTTGTTAAGTGTGCAATCTTCTTTCTTGCTCATCCCATTCTCATCATTCTCAACACCAACACACTTCCTCTACTCGTTTGCTCTGACAAGAGAAAACAATCACAAAAACTCTGACATTGAGTCTGATATTATGTTTAAAGCAGTTAAATATCTGTAGAAATTGGTACCAGCCTACATCAGATCTTCTGCTATTCCTTCATGTTATATTCCCATATGTTTCTCTATCTGCCTCTTCTTCTACCCTTGTTTCACAGTTCCTTACAGAAAATTGTTTTTGCCAGGCCAGATGATCGAGATACATGGCCAAACCATTTAATTTCCTCACAATTAGTGAAAAGGTCATCATGTACCATGTACATCGATTGCTAGTTGTATCCTTTTGAGAACTTTTTTTATTTGTGATACGATCTATATAGTAAATTCTCATAACCTTGTGATAACATTTCATCTCCATAGTTTGTATTTTATTCTGTATCTTAGCTGTAAGGTTCCATGCTGTGCAAGCATGCAGAAAGAAATGAGGGTACTCATTAATCTAATTTTAGAGACAAGAGTGATCTTATCTTTCCAAATAGGTTTAGCCTTGCAAAGGCTGCTGTAGAATATTGAAGACATTTCAGACTATCTCACAATAAAAATGTTCTTGTAAAACTAGAACACACACCATAGAACACTTCAAGAGTGCCAGTCTTACAAGTCTCAATAACTTCATCATTGCCAAACTCTGAGCCTTGTCTGACAATGTACTAGCAGATATAGTAAGACAGTCATTTGAAGATATAAAGGTGTCTGACATTGTACTAGCAGATATAGTAAGACAGTCATTTGAAGATATAAAGGTGTCTGACATTGTACTAGCAGATATAGTAAGACAGTCATTTGAAGATATAAAGGTATCTGACAATGTACTAGCAAATATAGTAAGACAGTCATTTGAAGATATAAAGGTGTCTGACAATGTACTAGCAAATATAGTAAGACAGTCATTTGAAGATATAAAGGTTTCTGACAATGTACTAGCAGATATAGTAAGACAGTCATTTGAAGATAGAAACTTGTCTGATAATGTACTAGCAGATATAGTAAGACAGTCACTTGAAGATAGAAACTTGTCTGATAATTTACTAGCAGATATAGTAAGACAGTCATTTGAAGATAGAAATAATCCATTTGTTAGTTGGTCCTAGCTTAAGACATGCTCATTGTTCTTGTGAGGTAGACTAATAGATCCTTTTATTTTCTTTGTTACTTTCTTGTTAGCAGATTGTGTTTGTTACCTTGTGGTACAGCTACCAGCTACATATAATTACACATTTTGATCTTTTGTGTTCTGCAGGAGTTGTAGACAGTGAAGACATTCCATTAAATCTGAGCAGGGAGTTATTGCAGGACAGTAACCTTATCAGGTGAACATTTGTTTGGTCTGGGTATCTTTTTGTTGATAGGTTGTGGACAACTTACTTCTTGAAACAGTCATTGAACTGCTAGCAGGTGGCATCTGTAGCCTAGTTGGGTTCACCACCAATCTGGGCTACCGATATTCGGACAACCCGTGTTTGATTCCTGCTGGAAGCAGTGTGAGTTGTTCTCATGGTTGAAAAAGAAATACCCCGCAGTCAACCCAGCCGCTGACAAAAATGGGTACCAGAGTAGTACTCTGGGATGGTGAGGAATGCTGCCTCACATCATGAGTTTCAATGCTTGAAGCAACATTATTCAGGTATCTTGGAACACTTCTGGATATGTGGCTGCGCACATATGGGTGAAAACTGGCGTGCTGAGACGCCGATTCAAGTCTCGTACTTCACCTTGACCTTTAAACTTATAGCAAAGGTTTGACAAGCTACAATGTGATAGATAAGATAGGACTTGCATAGATAAGATAGGACTTGCATAGTTAAGATAGGACTTACATAGATAAGATAGGACTTGCATAGATAAGATAGGACTTGTGTAGATAAGATAGGACTTGCGTAGATAAGATAGGACTTGCGTAGTTAAGATAGGACTTGCATAGATAAGATAGGACTTGCATAGATAAGATAGGACTTGCATAGATAAGATAAGGACTTGCATAGATAAGATAGGACTTGCATAGATAAGATAGGACTTACCACTGTGAAGTACATCAACTCACAATCAGTGTCTCAGATGTAAACACATCTCTACATACAGACCAGTAAATAATAAACTGCTAGATGGGAGGCAACTCCAAAGCTATTCAATGTAGCTTTTGCTTAAACCAATGAGGTCCAACCGTTTGTTGTCAACAGGCTAACATATGTAATGGAGCGCATTCCATCCCCTGTACATTCTTCTTCTACCTTTTAGCTCCCAGTGGAGCATAGGTCTTCAACAAACACTTTCCAAGTCGTTCTGTTTTTTGCAATTCTTTAAAGATCATTCCATGTCTTCCCCATCATCTTCATCTCTGCTTCGATCTGTCTTCTCCAAGAATTCCTTGGTCTTCCGCTTTGTCTTTTCCCTGGGGATTCTAAAAAAGGGCCTGTTGTGTAATACTCTCAGTTGGCTTCCGTAGTGTGTGTCCTATCCGTCGCCATCATCTTCGCTGTATCTCTTTATCCACTAGTATTTGACCGGTACATTTCCATAATTCAACGTTAGTGACTTTATCCTGCCATTTCCATCCCTTTATTCTGCGCAAGCATCCGAATGAAAGTCTGTACCTTCGTGATTGTCAATTTTGTTATTCTCCATGTTTCACAGCCATATAATAGGACCGACTTAACATTTGAGTTGAAAATTTTTAATTTTGTATTTAGCCTAATTTCTTTGGATTTCCATATGTTTCCCAGTGCAACGAAAGCTCCTCTTGCTTTTGATATCCTTATTTTGGTATCATTTTCTGTTCCTCCCTCTTTATCTATATTACTGCCCAGATATATGTAAGAATGTACGTCTAGTAGAGGTATTTCTCCTAGTTTTATTTGGTTATTGCCAACTGCATTAATTCTCATAAAGTTGGTCTTATCTCTATTAATCTTCAGTCCTAGCTGTTGTGATCTCTCATCTAATATACTCATTTTATCCTGCATCTGTTGATGGCTGTGTGATAGGAGAGCTATGTCATCAGCAAAGTCTAAATCATCAAGTTGTTTGGTCAGTGACCACTGGATTCCATTTCTGTTGTTTTGAGTTATTTTCATAATCCAATCTATGGCCAGTAGAAAGAGAAATGGAGACAGAAGGCATCCTTGCCTTACTCCTGTTCTTATTTCAAATGCTTCTGTAAGCTGTCCTTCGTGCACCACACTACATTTTGTTCCTTCATGCATTGTTTTTATCAGGTTAATAAACTTTATGGGGATTCCGTAATGACTCAGCAACTTCCAAAGCATTCTTCTGTCTAAACTATTAAATGCTTTTCCGTAATCTATGAATCCAATATAAAGTGGGGATTTTAGTTCTAAACTTTGTTCAACTATTATATGTTGAGTAGTTATTTGATCAGCACATGATCTGTTCTTCCTAAAACCTGCTTGTTCATCTCTCAAGTGTTTCTCTATAGCCTCTTTTAGTCTCTCCAGAATGATTCTGCCTAATATTTTTCCTGGCACTGGTAGTAGCATAGTTCCCCTATAATTTGTGCACTCCTGTAAACTTCCTTTCTTTGGTAGTTTGATCATATAACCTTCTCTCCAGTCTTTAGGTATTTCTTCCCTCTCCCAAATTTTATCCAATAGATCATGTAACATCTTGGTAGAGGTGTTAATATCTGCTTTGATGGCTTCCGAAGGAATTTCATCTGGTCCTGTGGCTTTACCATCTTTTAATAGTTTGATAGCTTTCATTATTTCTTCTTTGCTTGGTTTTCCGCAGTTAACGTGTAACTCTTCTTCTGCTGGTAGTATATCTGGAGGATTATTTGAGCCGGGCCTGTTCAAAAGTTCTTCAAAGTGCTCTTTCCATCTCTCCATTTGTTCCCTTATATTACTAAGCAGATTTCCTTTCTTATCTTTGATAAAGGCGTTGATCTGTTTGTATTTTCCACCTAATTTCTTTGTGCTGTTGTACAGTTCTTTCATATTCCCTTTATTTGCTGCTTCTTCTGCCTCTTTAGCTAGTTCATCTATATATTTCCTCTTATCCCTTTTAATGCATCTTCTCACTTCTTTGTTCACCTCTGTGTAAGCTTCCTGTGTCTTGGCTTTATCACTTCTTGTTTTGCTTTTATTTATGTCTGCTTTGTTGTACTTTCTTTCTTTAATTTTATCCAGCGTCTCTGCTGTCATCCATGCCTTATCCTGGCGTTCTCTTTTCCCCAGTGTTTCTTGGCACGTCTCTTTCCATATATTTTTACCTGTTTCCAATGATCTTCTATATTTATTGTATTTTCTAGTTGTTGGAGGACTTGGTATTTGTTTGATATTGTGACTGCGAATTTATCTTTAATTCCTTGTTCTTTAAGAAACCCTACATTGAAATACTTTCTACCCTTATTCGTTGTAGTATACCTTTTTTAATTTAATTTTAAGTACATAGATAAGATAGGACTTACATAGATAAGATAGGACTTGCATAGATAAGATAAGGACTTGCATAGATAAGATAGGACTTGCATAGATAAGATAGGACTTACATAGATAAGATAGGACTTACCACTGTGAAGTACATCAACTCACAATCAGTGTCTCAGATGTAAACACATCTCTACATACAGACCAGTAAATAATAAACTGCTAGATGGGAGGCAACTCCAAAGCTATTCAATGTAGCTTTTGCTTAAACCAATGAGGTCCAACCGTTTGTTGTCAACAGGCTAACATATGTAATGGAGCGCATTCCATCCCCTGTACATTACTTTGTTATATATATAAATATATATATGTGTCTATTTATATCGTCATAGTATACGATGATCTCCAGCTTCTGTAAGAAAGTCTGCACGGCTCCTTTGACTATCACAAAGTCACCACATAAATGATAACTATCACAAAGTCACCACATAAATGATAACTATCACAAAGTCAGCACATAAATGATAATATAACTTCTGTGTATGCTTCCTTCAGAAATATCTGCTAAAGTCATGTCTGCTCAAACAAATACACCATCTTGGAAACAATCTCATCTAATCTCGACTCAAACTCTTAAAGTGAGTCTTCATTTTAACTCAACACTGCTCTCTGTTACAGAACTTTCTACAGACTGCAGTAAATTGATTCTCCAATCAATATTCAAATTATTGAGTTTATGATCTTGAATAACCTATAATCAACTTTTTCTACTGTGAACTCTGTATTCTTGTCTAGCTCAAGGGCCTCTCCTTCTTCTCTAAGCTTATCACAATCTTGCTGAATAGTAAGTCTAACCAAGCTTCTGTTAACATTGTATATTCTCCATTGGTCATTCCCTGTAATTCTGGTATCAGTTTGGCTAAAATATGTCAAAATTTGTATGCAGCTTGGCTCTCATCTAATTAATAACCCTAGCATTATCACTTGTTTCATTGCCTGGGCTACACAGATAAAGAATTTGTTGTGCTGCCATCTAATGGGAAATATAGAACCTGCAGACAACAATGGGATTATCTGGCCAATACACACAATTTAAAAATGGTGTTATTTATTTTCTGTTAATGAAAACTGTTGTGGACCACCCCAAATAAGTTCACAGCAAACCCAGTGGTTTGGACCATGCTGATTTAAACAATAGATATTAAGGCCAACCTTTAACAAGAAGATCAATAAACAGCAGGCCTTCCTCAAGAAATTGAAGAGCTCTAATTTGAGGTTAAGTACAGCAGTTAAGGTGGGAAATTTTACTTTCGCTTCCGGTTGTTTCCAAAATGGAGGAATTATTTTTCTCCGGCTTGGTATAGAACCGTTGATCAGAGGTTTAACAAGCCGCTATCGTAAAAACGATGTTGTTAATGAAACAAAGAAAACTGCTAGAACAAAAATTCATATAGGAGAAGGTGTATCTTGGTCTACGCCCTATGGGCCGGTTACGGCTCGAAAGGTCAATAGATAGATAGACAGCAGTTAAGGTGGGAAATTTTACTGATAGCAATAGCAAAATAAGATACTGTTGTCCTTTTTGCTCTCTATGATTTCTGTGAGCAACACAATGATAGCAAAGGAAGTTCATAAAGGGAAATTAAGTGAAGAACAAAGAGATGATAATAATCTAGACAAAAGATTTGCATGGATCAAAAGTTGATGGGATCACTGTTATCTTAGCAGTGGATGTGATGCTTGATAATGGCTATCATTACAGTACCTGGTAAACAAAAATGTTGTAACACCCAACAGCAAATGATCTGAGAAATGAACCAGAACTGAATGCTTGCATCAAGATGGGCAACAAAACAGTTGATGAAGACCCTACTCCACCTCCCAGCAGTGCACTGGAAACAGACTAACCAGTCTTGCCAGTCACATATGGTCAAAAAGGGAAGACAACTCTATGCTAAAAAATACTATTGGTTAATCTGCCACCTAGGAAAGCTTCCATTGATAATGTTTATTTATTATTATTTGTTTCCTGCTCAAAAAATATGATTCATTGATCTGCCACCTAGGAAGGGCAGACAATACAGAAGAGTTATTGTGTGAAAACCCAAAGTAAGGGAATGTGGTAGAGCTGTTGACATAGGTAAGGCATCAACATCTCTTTGTAGGAACAAACATGACAAGGAAAAACATGAATACAGCACAAGACAAGAGAAAGATAACAGCAACTAAACTGAATAAATATTGATAGATATGTCTAATCTGTCCTGAACAGCCATTGCTTTATCTTTTTATTAATGACTAATATTCAGTTGTATTGCATTCTGATACCTAATTAAGTAGCATGAAATTGAATATTCTATTGATGGGCTTAAACACATTTTATTACAATGTTCCTTAAGTTGTGGATCATGTCTGGCGTGTCTTAATGTTTTTATCACTCACTTGTTGTTATCTTGTCACAATCCAGGAAACTCCGCCAGGTTTTGACCACAAGAATTATCAAATTCTTTGCTGATCAGGCAAAGAAAGATAGCATCACTTATAAGAAGTTCTATGATGACTATGGGCTATTTTTCCGTGAGGGAATCGTCACAACAGTGGAACAAGACCAGAGAGTGAGTCCTTGTAGTTTGTACCTGCTTGTGACAGAGATGTGTAAGTCTTGTGTATAAACTCCTCAAAGTGCTACAATGATACAAAGTGGCATACTAGTCTCTGGACAAAGTAACAAAGGCATACTAGTTCCTGGTCAGAGTAACAAAGGCATAACAGTCCCTGGACAGAGTAACAAAGGCATACTAGTCCCTGAACAGAGTAACAAAGGCATATTAGTCCCTGGACAGAGTAACAAAGGCATACTAGTCCCTGAACAGAGTAACAAAGGCATATTAGTCCCTGAACAGAGTAACAAAGGCATATTAGTCCCTGGACAGAGTAACAAAGGCATACTAGTCCCTGGACAGAGTAACAAAGGCATACTAGTTCCTGGTCAGAGTAACAAAGGCATATTAGTCCCTGGACAGAGTAACAAAGGCATATTAGTCCCTGGACAGAGCAACAAAGGCCTATTAGTCCCTGGTCAGAGTAACAAAGGCATATTAGTCCCTGGACAGAGTAACAAAGGCATATTAGTCCCTGGTCAGAGTAACAAAGGCATATTAGTCCCTGGACAGAGTAACAAAGGCATACTAGTTCCTGGACAGAGTAACAAAGGCATACTAGTCCCTGAACAGAGTAACAAAGGCATATTAGTCCCTGGACAGAGTAACAAAGGCATACTAGTCCCTGGACAGAGTAACAAAGGCATACTAGTCCCTGGACAGAGTAACAAAGGCATACTAGTTCCTGGTCAGAGTAACAAAGGCATAACAGTCCCTGGACAGAGTAACAAAGGCATACTAGTCCCTGAACAGAGTAACAAAGGCATATTAGTCCCTGGACAGAGTAACAAAGGCATACTAGTCCCTGGACAGAGTAACAAAGGCATACTAGTCCCTGGACAGAGTAACAAAGGCATACTAGTTCCTGGTCAGAGTAACAAAGGCATAACAGTCCCTGGACAGAGTAACAAAGGCATACTAGTCCCTGAACAGAGTAACAAAGGCATATTAGTCCCTGGACAGAGTAACAAAGGCATACTAGTCCCTGGACAGAGTAACAAAGGCATACTAGTCCCTGGACAGAGTAACAAAGGCATACTAGTTCCTGGTCAGAGTAACAAAGGCATATTAGTCCCTGGACAGAGTAACAAAGGCATATTAGTCCCTGGACAGAGCAACAAAGGCCTATTAGTCCCTGGTCAGAGTAACAAAGGCATATTAGTCCCTGGACAGAGTAACAAAGGCATATTAGTCCCTGGTCAGAGTAACAAAGGCATATTAGTCCCTGGACAGAGTAACAAAAGCATATTAGTCCCTGGACAGAGTAACAAAGGCATACTAGTTCCTGGACAGAGTAACAAAGGCATACTAGTCCCTGAACAGAGTAACAAAGGCATATTAGTCCCTGGACAGAGTAACAAAGGCATACTAGTCCCTGGACAGAGTAACAAAGGCATACTAGTCCTGGACAGAGTAACAAAGGCATACTAGTTCCTGGTCAGAGTAACAAAGGCATAACAGTCCCTGGACAGAGTAACAAAGGCATACTAGTCCCTGAACAGAGTAACAAAGGCATATTAGTCCCTGGACAGAGTAACAAAGGCATACTAGTCCCTGGACAGAGTAACAAAGGCATACTAGTTCCTGGTCAGAGTAACAAAGGCATACTAGTCCCTGGACAGAGTAACAAAGGCATACTAGTTCCTGGTCAGAGTAACAAAGGCATACTAGTCCCTGCACAGAGTAACAAAGGCATACTAGTTCCTGGTCAGAGTAACAACGGCATACTAGTCCCTGCACAGAGTAACAACGGCATACTAGTTCCTGGTCAGAGTAACAAAGGCATACTAGTCCCTGGACAGAGTAACAAAGGCATACTAGTCCCTGGACAGAGTAACAAAGGCATATTAGTCCCTGGACAGAGTAACAAAGGCATACTAGTCCCTGGACAGAGTAACAAAGGCATACTAGTCCCTGGACAGAGTAACAAAGGCATACTAGTCCCTGGACAGAGTAACAAAGGCATACTAGTCCCTGGACAGAGTAACAAAGGCATAGAATCAATTCATAGGAAGAGGTATGTTTACAGCACTTGGAAAAAATGACAAATAATCAACAAAGGCATACTAGTCCCTAGTTAGTTCCACTCGGGTCAAAGATAGCACATTTGACAGAAATCATAACTCTCCATATGTGAAAATTCACTACAAGATCTTGTTTTGTTCTTAAACTCATAGTTAAACCTTCTCTATTTGTTCTTCTTAGAGCTTTTGGTTTTCCTTGTTTTCTTTTGCTACCTGGTGCAGGCCTAATACCAGAGTCTTCTTTGATCCATTCTGAGCACATGATCGATGTACTTCCAAAATCTTCTTTGTATGTTGTTTGCTACATATTCGCATTTGGTTTCTTTTTGTTTCATTAGGTGTTAAGTCTCTGTAATTTATGTCTCTCATTTATTTTCAAAGTCAGTCTCTTTCTAGAGCTTGAGTAGATTAATAGCTCTTGCTTCCAAATCCACTTGCATCCACAGATATTACACAAGAGTTAAACAGTCTGAGTTTTGTCTGCTTGCTAAGTCATTTAGATTTCCAAATACTTCAGGTTTGTTGAAGGCATCTGATGCCAATGAGAAGCAGATTATAATTTTAGTTCTTGTGTTTCTATCTTGTTCCCTGGTAGTTGCAGTTGGTAACTTTTTGTAGGAGCTTTTTATTAAGTTTTATCTTGGGTTGTTGTGTTGGTAAAATCTATTAAGTTTTGTTGTTTTCATGTTGATCTGGAGGCCTATTTGTCGTGCAAAGTGATGGAGTTAATCTATATTTCCATGGGCTTCAGAGTGTATATTAGTCCTAAGACCGGATATAATGAAAATGATAGGAGTCTCTTTATGCAGAGTTTTGCATGTAATAGAGAGCTAACTGGTCATCAGAGGTTTGCTTCCCATCACATTAGTTTCTTTATCCTTGAAACATTCATCAAACAATTTCTATTTATTATCCTGCCTTTAAAAGGCATTAAGTGGACACGTTTACAGTGTCATGATTTGCGTCAAGCTGTACTATCTGGAGCTTAACTTTCAATTTAGTTTCAGCTCGTATGGGTGGGGGGGGGTTCAAAACTTTATGGTGTTTTCCTGTTATAGCATTTTGTTCCTGAATACTTGGTTACGTTTGATATCAAATTACAGTTCACGGGATACTTTAAGGTTAAATATAGACATGTTTCACAGGAAGCCATAGTGTAACACAGTCAACCAATCAGAAACCTTATCTCTGTTCAGATTCTGTATCAAGTAATAGCAGAAGTACTTGCCAAAAAAAAAAAAAAAAGAATATATTTTTTATAATGTCCCAAGAGGGGTTTAAAAGTTTATATTGTCTCAGCTGTCCCACTTTCACTAAAATTGCAAGTCAGGCACAAATTTACAGTTGTATTAACTGATTGAAGGGTGCCACACCGATCTCATGAATTAAGAATTAGCTATTTAACAATAACTGCCCTCAATATATTTTTTTTTTTGCGTTAGCCAGCTTTTACCTCTGACGAAGTCCCTAGAGACTAGGATCTGGATTTTGCATGTTAATCCATTTTTCCCTGGCAGCCGTGTGCACAGGGGTCTCTCGCCGCACAGCAGAAAACTCCGTCTTGGGAGGTACTCATATTTCTTCCGTCCATGAGTAATTGACGTTTCAAGCTGGGCCTCGCTGCTGAGACCAGGAGCGGTTGCCACAGAGAGAAATCATCAATAAAAATCCCAACTAGCCGGGATTTGAACCAACAACCTCTCTGTCTCGAGGCGGGCATCTTGCCTCAAGACCAACCAGTCCCCCTGCCCTCAATATGAGACCATATCATGACCTTAAGATCGAAGACTGAAGCTCTAAAATATTACATGTACAGTACAGTGATGACCAGTGGCAAGGATAAACTAGTGTGTACACACATGGCTAGAGTAAACATGTACAGTACAGTGATGGCCAGTGGCAAGGATAAACTAGTGTGTACACACATGGCTAGAGTAAACATGTACAGTACAGTGATGGCTAGTGGCAAGGACAAACTAGTATGTACACACATGGCTAGAGTAAACATGTACAGTACAGTGATGGCCAGTGGCAAGGATAAACTAGTGTGTACACACATGGCTAGAGTAAACATGTACAGTACAGTGATGGCTAGTGGCAAGGACAAACTAGTATGTACACACATGGCTAGAGTAAACATGTACGCATTAGGTGCACATCATATAAGAAAGTTGAAAAAAAAACAGTAAACACGTATTGGCAATGGTAAGCAACACAGCAGAAGCCACCTGAATGAGGGGATGAATGTAAGGTAAGCTGGCAACCTCCTCAGCCACAAATCAATGTTTTGTGAAAGCAGAACAAGAATTGACAATATTTATCAATGTTCATTTGCTGTGTTCACCTCAAGAAATCTTGTTTAATTGTTGGTGTTCAGGAAGACATAGCCAAGCTGTTGCGCTTTGAGTCATCAAAGTTGAGCCCAGGAGAGTTGACTAGCCTGGAGGAGTATGCTCAGAGAATGAAGGCAGGAGAGAGGAACATTTACTTTCTATCTTCACCAAGGTAGATTATTTACTACTTGCTTTTTTGTTTTATTGTCTCTGTTCTCATGTTCCAGTGTCTCTTTGTTTCATAAATTCATGGATTGTTTCTTTGTTGCACATTTATTGTCTCTGTTCTCATGTTCCAGTGTCTCTTTGTTTCATAAATTCATGGATTGTTTCTTTGTTGCACATTTATTGTCTCTGTTCTCATGTTCCAGTGTCTCTTTGTTTCATAAATTCATGGATTATCTCTTTGTTGCACATTTATTGTCTCTGTTCTCATGCTTCAGAGTATCACTTTATTTCATAAATTCATAAATTGTCTCTTTGAAACACATTTATTTTTCTTTTCACATATTTCATGGTGTCTCTTTGTTTATGACAGGACGAATGACAGGAAACAGTCTGAGAGATAAGATCAGAAATGAAGAACTGAGAAAAAAGCTAGGAATAACCCCCGCCATAGAATATATAAGGAATCAACAGATAAAATGGTTTGGCCACGTGACAAGGCAGAAAGATCAAAACAGAACACAATGAGCCTTCAACAAATGTTGTGAGAACACCAGACCCAAGGGTCGACCATGAGAAAGATGGATGGATGGAATATTAGGAACACTAGGAAACATAACAGCAGCAGAGGCAAACAGAAGAGCAAAATACTGCAAATTATATCTCTTCTCGACGCTGAAAGGCAGATGAGGAAGGAAAGAAGAAGAAGATAAGTTTTTGCTGCAGAGAAAAGTGGCTCTCAGGTTGGGAAGCTGGACATCTGATCTGATAACAATTTGTTCAGGATTCTCTCAATGCATTCCATTGTTATTGCTCCTATTAGATGCATAGATGCTGTAGAGTACAGCTCAGCAACTGGATGGAATGGGAAGAACATTTTATGTTTATCCCTTCATTGATATGTTGTTAGTTTATCCCTTAATTGATATGTTGTTAGTTTATCCCTTCATTGATATGTTGTTAGTTTATCCCTTAATTGATATGTTGTTAGTTTATCCCTTCATTGATATGTTGTTAGTTTATCCCTTCATTGATATGTTGTTAGTTTATCCCTTCATTGATATGTTGTTAGTTTATCCCTTCATTGATATGTTGTTAGTTTATCCCTTCATTGATATGTTGTTAGTTTATCCCTTCATTGATATGTTGTTAGTTTATCCCTTCATTGATATGTTGTTAGTTTATCCCTTCATTGATATGTTGTTAGTTTATTGACAAGACAAAGACAGGAGTGATGTCAGCAAATCTGCAAAGTGAGTTTGATCACATCGCTTTGTGGTGTTGCAGTTTCTAAGCTTTAGTCAACCCCAGAAAAGCAGCAGTGACATGGTTCTCATATTGTTAGCACAGACATTGTTAATATAGATATTGTTAGCACAGACATTGTTGATATAGATATTGTTAGCACAGACATTGTTGATATAGATATTGTTAGCACAGACAATGTTAATATAGATATTGTTAGCACAGACATTGTTGATATAGATATTGTTAGCACAGACATTGTTGATATAGATATTGTTAGCACAGACATTGTTGATATAGATATGTTAGCACAGACATTGTTGATATAGATATTGTTAGCACAGACATTGTTGATATAGATATTGTTAGCACAGACATTGTTGATATAGATATTGTTAGCACAGACATTGTTGATATAGATATTGTTAGCACAGACATTGTTGATATAGATATTGTTAGCACAGACATTGTTGATATAGATATTGTTAGCACAGACATTGTTAATATAGATATTGTTAGCACAGACATTGTTGATATGGATATTGTTAGCACAGACATTGTTGATATAGATATTGTTAACACAGAAATTGTTAATACAGACATTGGTAACACAGACATTGTTAGCACATACATTGTTAACACAGACATTGTTAGCACAGACATTGTTAACACAGACATTGTTAGCACAGACATTGTTAACACAGACATTGTTAACACAGACATTGTTAATACAGACATTGTTAACACAGACATTGTCAGCACAGACATTGTTAACACAGACATGCCAGTTGTGAAAGTGAGAGATCATCATTTTGATTGAACTGTACCCCTTGTCCAGATCATCATTATGATTGGACTGTACTTCTTGTCCAGATCATCATTATGATTGGAAAATACACCTTGCACAGATCATCATTGTGATTGGACTGTCCATTCTTGTCGAGATCATCATTGTGATTGACTGTATGCCCTTGACCAGTTCATCATTGTAATTGGACTTCTCCATTCCTGCCCCAATCTCTGCCTGATCACCCAGCAAGGTCTACACATAGTACACGAACTGTAGCACTAGCAAGGATCCCTTCATTGCTATGTTTATCACCCACATCTCTCATTGAGTTATTGCACTGTTCTTTATTCATTCCTCATTTGCTTTTCAGGGTTGATGGGAGAGATAATTATCAACCTTTTGCCTTCTATCTATCCTCTGCAGTTACATTACTGGGTGTTTGTGTTATCATTAAGTGTTTCCGTTACCATTAATTGAGCTATTCATAAATTTGTTTACCTACACCATCATTACTTAATACACAACAATGAAATTGTTCAACAAATTCCTGAATCCATCAGCCGACAGCTGGCAGAGACTTCTCCCTATTTTGAAGCTCTTAAGGAGAAGGACATTGAAGTTCTTTTCTTGTACGAATCCTATGATGAACTGGTCTTGATGAACTTGGGCCAGTTTGACCGCAAGAATCTGAAATCTGTTGAGAGTGAACTTTATGACAGCAAGGAAGACACAGACACCATCGATGATAAAGGTTGGTTGATTTTCTTCTTTTAAATGCCAGCTCAGTCCCTATCACTTCTAATGTGCACTATTCTATCACCCTATCACTTCTAATGTGCACTATTTTATCACCCTATCACTTCTAATGTGCACTATTCTATCACTTCTAATGTGCACTATTCTATCACCCTATCACTTCTAATGTGCTCACTTGCTTTATATTTGCACAGATAATTATACAGAAAATAATTAGGTTTTCTTTTGAATATTTTTGGCTTACTTGTGTCTAGTGGGTGTCCGGTTAGCGCAATCGATAGGCGGTTGGCTTACCACGGCAACAGCCGGGGTTCGTACCCTGGCGAGGACACCTGGGTTTTACTAATTCCCTAAAAATTAGTGGGAGCCGCGATAGCTCAGTGGTTAGTGAACTGGACTACTACGGACAAGGGGTAGGGTTCGATCCCAACCGACGGCTCCGGGTTCACCCAGCCTTAAATGGGTACCGGATTTTTTCTGGGAAAGTAAAGCAGCACGGGCGTAATACCGACCACATTACCCCAAAAATCATGTGCTGAAGGTCTGTAAAATATAGGGTCACTAACACCATATTTCCCTATACGCCACTTGGCGTGACGGGGGTACTTTACTTTTTTTTTTTTTACTTGTGTCTAGTGAGATCCAAACCTTGCACTGGGTTATGTCAGTCTCTTATATTGTTATAATTGTGCATTATCTCCACAATGATATCTTTTGCCATAATCTATGAACAATTGACAAAAGAACAGCTTGATGAGTAGATACACTTTGGGGGAACAGAAATTCAATCAAATAAATCAATTTGACAGAAGAAATCTACTCTTTGGTGTGATTCTGAATGAAGCTTATTGTGAGATGTGTAGCTATTTGTGCAGGGTTATTGTCTGGCAGTGTTTGTAAAGTATGAAATGAATCTGTTTGGGCATTCATCAAAGTGAACCAGCAAACATGGCACACATTAAATGCTAGAACTGTGAAAAGATATGACACGAAATATACAATACACTGAGTTCATTATAAGTAAAAGTTTCCTCCCACGCCTTGCTAGGCGTATGAGGAATATGGTGTTAGTGATCATATTTTTCTATGACCAATGCACATTTTTTTTGGCACATTATAGCGTGACATAAATTAACCCTAGAATACGGTACATAACTGTGGATCTCAGTTTCATGATGCCATCATAAAAATTACTACCACTTAAATATTACATTTTTAATTCCAAGAATAGTATTTTCTTGAAACCCTTGCTACACAGTTGTCTCTAAACTCAAGCAGACACATAGGAATCAGGTGCTGTAACGCATGGCACCGTGGTTACCCAAGGTATTGCGCTGTCTAATCACGTGATCGCTGTAAGTCCGTCCATCCAGCTGTATGTTTGACTCCTTTAAGGCATTGTTCGCTCACTATCCCACTTTTCAAAGGTTTGTTTGATATCTCGTCAGCAGCGGAGGAGATTTCCACCATCATGAGGGAAGAAAAAAAAAACACAAATTTCTTGAAAATAGGCGGGGAAAAAAAAGCCACCTATCTACAATGCCGCCATACTATTTATGATGTACTTGGGAATAAAAACCAACATCAAAGGAAACATTCAGCACTCGGGGGTCACTGGAAGTAGTAATAAGGAAGATCAGGGTGGGGGGTGGTATATTTTGTCCACAGGAAACTGGCAAGTGTCAAGAATTTGTATTTTGAGGTTGTAATTTATACGACGAAATCTTAATATAGGGTTAAGTAGAAGCAGACAGACATGTTTTTTAACAAGCAAAACAATTTGTTCCAATTCATTGAGAATATATTGAGGCCATGATGGGAAACTAAGAAGCTTATCGTATAATTTTGGTAACAAAGCCTGGATATATGAACAGTCGAATTTAATCATATTTGTTTTTACTGCAGCCATTATGCTCTTCATTTTTGTGGGCGTGAAGTATGAGCAATTTGTACTTCTTCTTTCCTTCTTCAAATGCCTCTCAGCGTCAAGGGGAGATATCATTTGCGGTATTTTGCTCTCCTGTTTACCTCTGCTGCTGTTATGTTTCCTGGTGTCTCTAATATTCCGTCAATCGATCTTTTTGTGGTCAGCACTTTGGTCTGGTGTTCTCACAACATTTATTGAAGGCTTGTTGTGTTGCGCTGTGATCTTTCTGCCTTGTCACATGGCCAAACCATTTTATCTGTTGTTTCTTTGTATATTCTATGGCAAGTGCTATTTCCAGCTTTTTTTTCAGTTCTTTATTTCTCATCTTATCTCTCAGACTGTTTCCTGTCATTCATCTAACATATTTCATCTCTGTGGAGGGGATTTTTCTTATTGTTCTTGTATCTAGAGTCCAGGTCTAATATTGGAATAAAGATTGTATTGTAGAGTGCCCGTTTTGTCTTCTAGAGTTATTTCCTTGTTGGACAATAGTGGTAATAGCTGTCTGATAATTTGAAAAGCTTTATTGCATCTTGAGTCTATTTCTGCTGTTAGTGAATTGTAGTTTGCCACTAGACTTCCCAAATATTTAAATTCCTCTACTTGTTTTAGTTGTCTACCATCTATAGTTATGTGGATGTTCTGTTTCTCTTTTGCGAAATGAGAGCTTTGTTGAACAGTTTATACAGGACCACTTATTTCCACATCTCCCGTCTGAATACAAAAATAAAGTGCTGAAGATAAGATGATAGAATAACAAACACATATTTGTCCTTTCTGGCAAGTCAGACATCCATCCACATGTGCAGATGCCTGCTAAGATTGGCTTGCCACATTGTACACGTCAGATTCCTTATCAAATCTAAGATTATTTTATGATGGACTGCAAATTGGCAGGCGATGGCTTTAGTGGGGAGAGCCTCCAGATGCCATAAAGCAGTACTGTACCTGAGAGAGCATTTCTATTGACACCTCAGCCAGACACAGTAGGTATTGCTGATGGTTATTTGAGGTATAGGCTAAAAGATGAATACAGTTCTAATTGACCAGTGTGTTGTGAGAAGTAACTGCTTGAACTGAGAACCACAGCACAGTTGATAGTTTTATATGTTAATTTATGAGCCTGGACACTATATACAGTTTTATATGTTAATTTATGAGCCTGGACACTATATACAGTTTTATATGTTAATTTATGAGTCTGGAGACTACATTCTGTAAGTTATTGAAAGTCAGGAAATCCAAGGCAGCACCCACACCTATAGCCTTTCATGATGTCTACCAAACTGATGAACACCTGCTGCTCAAATATTTAGTTGACATCAGGGAAGAGTTCATGTTTAACTACAGAACATTTTCAACCTCTGAAGCTGGGCCAAACTTGTTGGTTTCTTTTTCCAACCCTTCTCTTCATTAACCTATTTTTGGTAAAGAAAACTATCCAGCATTTTTCTCTCTCTCTCTCTCTTTCTCTCTCTCTCTCTCTCTCTCTCTCTCTCTCTCTCTCTCTCTCTCTCTCTCTCTCTTTCTCCCCATCTCTCTTTCTCCCCCTACCTCCAATCCCTGCCACATTATCATGCTCATTTCAAGTCCTTATCCTTAGTATTGTACTGGGCAACAAGAGCTACAGAAAAAAATAATAATCAAAACAAAAAGGAACAATTTGAAATTAAAATTGCAGGGAGGAGTTGTATCCATTCTTTTGTGTGTGATAACAACAGAAAGTTATAAGCGTACAGAAAGTTTGCAACCATTATTTTTTAATGATAACAACAGAAGATTATAAGCACAAGGAACGTTATGACCAAATATTTTTATATGATAACAGAAGGTTATATATAAGCGTATGGAAAGTTTGTACCCAATATTTGTATATGATAACAACAGAAGGTTATATATAAGCGTATGGAAAGTTTGTACCCAATATTTGTATATGATAACAACGGAAGGTTATATATAAGCGTATGGAAAGTTTGTACCCAATATTTGTATATGATAACAACAGAAGGTTATATGTAAGCGTATGGAAAGTTTGTACCTAATATTTGTATATGATAATAACAGAAGGTTATACATAAGCGTATGGAAAGTTTGTACCCAATATTTGTATATGATAATAACAGAAGGTTATATGTAAGCGTATGGAAAGTTTGTACCTAATATTTGTATATGATAATAACAGAAGGTTATATGTAAGCGTATGGAAAGTTTGTACCTAATATTTGTATATGATAATAACAGAAGGTTATATGTTAGCGTATGGAAAGTTTGTACCCAATATTTGTATATGATAATAACAGAAGGTTATATGTAAGCGTATGGAAAGTTTGTACCCAATATTTGTATATGATAATAACAGAAGGTTATACATAAGCGTATGGAAAGTTTGTACCTAATATTTGTATATGATAATAACAGAAGGTTATATGTTAGCGTATGGAAAGTTTGTACCTAATATTTGTATATGATAATAACAGAAGGTTATATGTTAGCGTATGGAAAGTTTGTACCTAATATTTGTATATGATAATAACAGAAGGTTATATGTTAGCGTATGGAAAGTTTGTACCTAATATTTGTATATGATAATAACAGAAGGTTATACATAAGCGTATGGAAAGTTTGTACCCAATATTTGTATATGATAATAACAGAAGGTTATATGTTAGCGTATGGAAAGTTTGTACCTAATATTTGTATATGATAATAACAGAAGGTTATATGTTAGCGTATGGAGAGTTTGTACCTAATATTTGTATATGATAATAACAGAAGGTTATATGTTAGCGTATGGAAAGTTTGTACCTAATATTTGTATATGATAATAACAGAAGGTTATATGTTAGCGTATGGAAAGTTTGTACCTAATATTTGTATATGATAATAACAGAAGGTTATATGTTAGCGTATGGAAAGTTTGTACCTAATATTTGTATATGATAATAACAGAAGGTTATATGTTAGCGTATGGAAAGTTTGTACCTAATATTTGTATATGATAATAACAGAAGGTTATATGTTAGCGTATGGAAAGTTTGTACCCAATATTTGTATATGATAATAACAGAAGGTTATATGTTAGCGTATGGAAAGTTTGTACCCAATATTTGTATATGATAATAACAGAAGGTTATATGTTAGCGTATGGAAAGTTTGTACCCAATATTTGTATATGATAATAACAGAAGGTTATACATAAGCGTATGGAAAGTTTGTACCTAATATTTGTATATGATAATAACAGAAGGTTATATGTTAGCGTATGGAAAGTTTGTACCTAATATTTGTATATGATAATAACAGAAGGTTATATGTTAGCGTATGGAAAGTTTGTACCTAATATTTGTATATGATAATAACAGAAGGTTATATGTTAGCGTATGGAAAGTTTGTACCTAATATTTGTATATGATAATAACAGAAGGTTATATGTTAGCGTATGGAAAGTTTGTACCCAATATTTGTATATGATAACAACGGAAGGTTATATGTTAGCGTATGGAAAGTTTGTACCTAATATTTGTATATGATAATAACAGAAGGTTATATGTTAGCGTATGGAAAGTTTGTACCCAATATTTGTATATGATAATAACAGAAGGTTATATGTTAGCGTATGGAAAGTTTGTACCTAATATTTGTATATGAAGATAAGGTTATAAGCACATGGGAAATTTTGGCCATTTTTTAATAAACTATCAAATACATTTTCTTACTATAGTTTTCTATGTGTTTTGGTTATTCTTGTGCCATGTGAAGATTGTGCACTTATGATTGGCTTGCTAATCAAATTAGCTATTATGGTTAATGAGTTGACAGTTGTTAGCTCGCTCCCTCTAGCGTCTTCTTGTTGTACTGTAAAATTCATGTCTGATTCTTGTTTTTGATAATCTATTATTTTCTGATGTTGTTTGTGATTTTTTTTCTGAATGTTGTTAATACGTCTATTCCTGTGTCATTTGCACCTAAACACTTACCCTCAGTGCAGTGAGATTTATTATTTAAATTAGCAATCAGCAGTGAAAGATAACTGATGATATCACTTTCTTACTTAGATGAGAAAAGTCTGAAGCAGACTGAGGTAGATGACCTCAAAGTTTGGCTGAAATCAATTCTGCTCAACAAAGTTAACAATATTAAGGTAAGGATCACCTATCTAGTCTTGACTACTAAAGCTCTTTTGAAAAAGTTATTATCATTTGCCATACTGGTTATGGGGGAGCAGAAGCGCCTGCGACCTGCCGTCGCAATAGCAGGATCGGCGCACCATCAGCTGACCAAGATCTAGCAGATCTACCTCCATATGATCTCCCCTGGTAACAGTCTGCATCAAACCAGACTGGCTAACAGAAGCTAGGATCGCCGTGTTTCCTGTAGTGGTGGCTGTTACTGATATAGAGGACCCAGTATTGCAGTACTTCTGGGCTGGACTAGTAGTTTCCCAGCATAGCCTGGGACAGACAAACTTCAACCTCTCTAGTAAGAATGTCAAGAAAGCCATTACGACCCGCCATATCTTATGAGTCAAAGGGCAACATGCTCGCATCAACTCGTGGCAATCCATCAACAACAACCATACTGGTTATTATAGTAGTTATAGCGATAGGTGGGAGCTGCGATAGCTCAGTGGTTAGTGAACTGGACTACAAAGGACAAGGGGTAGGGTTTGATCCCAACCGACAGCTTCCGGGTTCACCCAGCCTAAATGGGTACCGGATTTTTTTCTGGGAAAGTAAAGCAGCACGGGCGAAATACCGACCACACTACCCCAAAAATCATGTGCTGAAGGTCTGTAAAATATAGGGTCACTAACACCATATTTCCCTATAGGCCACTTGGCGTGACGG
Organism: Megaustenia siamemsis; assembly: GCA_032433765.1. Lineage (NCBI taxonomy): Eukaryota > Metazoa > Mollusca > Gastropoda > Stylommatophora > Ariophantidae > Megaustenia > Megaustenia siamemsis. The sequence goes on from JAVIAB010000102.1 coordinate 21,757,139, forward strand.
GGTACTTTACTTTTACTATAGCGACAGGTGAAACAAATTTCTGAATTTATTTGTTTTCAGTTTTAACACCTTATCACTGTGAATGGCAAATAAGCAAATAAATTCAGAGGAAGAGGTATGTTTACAGCACTCTGAAAAATTGACAAATAATCAACAACAGAAAAAAATATGGACCAAAGCAGGATCGAACCCGTACTCAGTGGCACAGCGCCTTGCCACGAAAAGCCAAACACTTGGGAACACTGCCACTCAGCTAACAGAAAATTAGCTTTGTAGGCAATGTCTTTTGTGCAGGTGTTCTCATGACTATATAATGTTATTGGGACTCAGTTTATTCAGTGTCATCCTCCTGTTGCATTCTTAGCTTCTCAAAAATTCTTGTTGGGCAGAATATAAGAAACAGAACACAAAGAAAGAAAGAGTTAACTCCACCACCAGTCATTGTTGTTGCTGTTGTAAGGGGCATGAAACAAAATCAGCTATTAGTTGCTTACCTTGAGCTTGATCTACTTCACATAATTACCTGCCATAGCAGCCATTAATCATATCACCATTCTACAATGAAACATCATTGAGCTGTTGCCATGTCTTTTGGCAGTATTGCATGACCACCAGCTTTTGGACAGCATTTGAAAGTATTACTAATATATTGTACAAAATGCCAGTAGACATAAATCTTATACAAGTTTATGCACCAACAGCAGACAATCTAGAGGAAACAATTGATAAATTTTACAATGAATTAAATGAGGCACTTCATAAATGCAAACCACATGAAAACACCATAGTTCTAGGGGATTTTAACGCAAAAGTAGGAAAGGAAAGAGTTGAGGAAGTAGTTGGTCATTATGGCTTAGGCGAGAGGAATGAAAGAGTTGAGAAACTTATTGAATGAGCAAGAACACACAACATGATGATAGGAAACACCTGGTTTCCAACATCCAAAATGTCTGTGGACATGGAAAAGCCCAGGGGACAACACACATAATCAAATTGATTATATAATGATAAGCAATAGATTTAGAAACAGTCTGGTGTGTGTGAAAACTAGACCAGGGGCAGATTGCAATAGTGATCCTGTACCAGTTGTGGGAAAGCTTAGAGTAAAATTAAAAACAACAAAACGAGCCTCAGTTAACATCAAGTTAAATTTAGATTTACTAAAATCAGACAAGAAGCTGCAAGACAAATATAAAATCACAATTCAGAACCGGTACAATGCAATAGAGAAGATACAAAGCATTGATGAACAGTGGGAAATGCTAAAAGAATCAATGCAACAAACATCAAAAGAGTTCATACCACCAGTGAGGACAAATTCAAGAAAGAAATGGATGACAGATGATATTTTGCAGCTAATGGATTCAAGGAGAAGAAATAAAGAAAATAAAGATGAGTATAAGAGATTAAATAAAGAAATTGTAATAAAATGCAATGAAGCAAAAGAAGCATAGTTAAAAGAGAGATGCAAAGAGATTGAAATGCAACAAAAAGGAGATGCTAAAGCTATATACAAACAAATTGAGGAATTAACAGGAAGAAAAACGCAATCAAAAACTGGATGTCTAAGATCAAAGGAAGGAGAAGTGTTGATTGATCAAGAAAACATAAGGGACGATGGACAGAATACATTAAAGATCTTTATAATGATGAACGAACAGAAGTAAATATTAAGGATAATGGAGAAGGACCAGAAATACTCAGAGAAGAAGTGGAAGATGCCTTGCGTAGTATGAAAGCAGGCAAAGCTCCTGGACCAGATAATATAACTAAAGAAGAGATTGAAGCCATGGGTGATTTTGGAATAGCAATAATAACAAAAATATTGAATGATATCTACAACAGCGGAGATATACTAGACGACATGCTCAAATCAATATTCATAGCCCTACCAAAGAAATCGGGTGCGATTGAATGCGATCATCGCACAATAAGCCTTATGAGTTATATGACTAAGATATTACTAAGAATCATCATGCAAAGAGTGCGAAACAAAATCAGTCCAGAAATTAGAGATGAACAGTGTGGTTTTGTTAGAGATGAAGGAACAAGCAATGCCATTTATATCATAAGATCTTTAGTAGAAAGCACCATAGAGGTGAAAACAGATCTGTACCTATGTTTCATAGATCACACCAAGGCATTTGACAAAGTAAAGCACCAAGTAAATAATCAAAATTTTAGAAAGCATAAACATAGACAGCAAAGATCTCAGAATAATAAAGAACATGTACTGGCAACAAACAGCGGCCATAAGAACTGGAAACCAATTGGAATATTTCAACAAATAAAACAGGGTGTTAGACAGGGTTGTGTGCTGTCACCAGATTTGTTTAATATTTATAGTGAGATTATTTTAAGATCCATAAGGGACATGCCTGGAATAACAATTTTATTGGAGGTCATAATATAAATAATCTAAGGTATGCTGATGATACAGTCTTAATCGCTAAGAGTGAAAATGAGTTACAAGAAATGTTAGACATTATAGTGAAGAATGAGGAAGAAACTAAAAAAATTAGGAAGATACTAGGCAATCCATTTTTGACAATAGAAACATGAAAAAGAGTTCTTAAATGTTATGTAGAGCCAGTCTTAACATATAGATGCGAATCATGGACAATAGGACAACAGACAAGAAAATCACTGGAGTCTATAGAAATGTGGTTTTACAGAAGAATGTTGAGAGTACCATGGACAGCTAAGAAGAGTAATGAAGATGTTCTGAGAGAGGTCAAAGCAAAAAGAGAGCTAATTTCCAATATTAGGAAGAAACAATCATCATTTTTTGGCCGTGTAATGAGAAGAGAACAACTGGAATATATTGTACCAACTGGAAAAATTGAGGGACGAAGAGATAGAGGGAAGCAAAGAGAAAAAATAACAGACAGCTTAAGAGAATGGCTTGGCAGAAGGTCAACAACAGAAATGATAAATAGCTGCCGAGATCGAAAGTCAAGACATGATCACCTATGCCAGTAGGCCCAGTACTTGATGATGATGATTGTACACAAATGGCACAATTTATTTATTTTGTGAAGAACCTTCTAACAATCTCTGCTGAAATGCAATAAAGAAAGTTAATGGCTTGTAGACAGCATGCTAAAAAATAATAATAATTTGTGGCCTGCTGTTTTTATCATTACACTTTTATTAAGATGAAGGCATTTCTCATGATGTTGATTCACACAATACTAAACACCTTACATAAACTTTGTCTAATATTTATTCCTTGCTGCTTTATCTTTATCTTCTCTCCTGCTCTTCTTCCCCCTTATCACCCCTGTTTTTTTTTTTCTCCCTATGGGATCTCTCTTTTCACCCATCCACAGACCCCTTTCTCCTTTTTTACAACGTTTGGCCATTGAGATCTCACCTGTCCTATTGACTATTTATCATGGGATCAATCTATGTGATTTATTACATAGGTCCTGGCCATTGTTACTCATCCGTAATTTTGTGATTTCAGATTAGTGCTTGCCTTTTATGTTTGTATCCTCTGTTATTTTGTACCTGACAAGGGCTTTTGCAGAAACATCATAGTTTGTCTACAAGTTTAGCTGCTTGATACAATTTTATGTTTATTTGACACAAACTTTAGTCCAAATACATTGACTTCTTTATCTGGGGAAATGTTTCTTTTTTTTTCATAACTAATTATCATAAAATGATGTGACCAATTTGATCTGCGCAGATTCTGAGGTCACAGCTAGAAAAATGGAAAATAAAGAAATCAAAAGTTTTGTTTAGCAAAGCTTGCATATATTTGTATCTCTACTCTTGAAAGTTGGTAAAAATAAAAAATAAGAACTTTGGTCATATTGGTGACATTTGTAAGCGTGATGTAAAGTGTCATGACATTCATGCTTGGTTGGTAAACTGTCTCTGGCAAGGTGACAAGGCGGCTGTCCAACCATCCATGCATCATCACAGTGATGGAGATGGGATCAGCTAGGCACTTCCTCAGAACAACATTGGCAGATAAGAGCCAAGATGAAAGGTTACGACTGCTGCAACCTACACTGGAACTCAATCCAAGGTTTGATGTCTTATCTTTTATATATATATATATATATATATATATATATATATACCTAGTTGGGCAAGGCTGTGTGCTGTCACCAGATTTATTTAATATGTATAGTGAGATTATTTTACAATCCATACAGAGCATGTCTGTAATAACAATTGGAGGTCGTAAATTAAATAATTTAAGATATTCTGATGATACAATCTTAATCGCTAAGAGTGAAAATGACCAGTTGGTCACATTATTTAAGTGTTGTCTGTGAGCTAGAACAAAGTCCAGCTGGTGCCAATGCCCAGACCTTTGGTGGCACCATGTTGCCTTTTGTCAGCTCTTAACACCAAAGAAGGTATTGCTAGCACTCAACTTGTTATGGGAACACAATTCTACAAGTCGCTGACCATTATCCTTCATTTTGCTAATGGTATGATGGCCATGAAATATGGTCAGTTCCAATGCATGCATCTAGATCACCTAGCATGTTCTGCTCTGGGAATTGAATCAAAGATAGCTAGGAGCATTTCATAAAATGTATCTTTATCTTCTGTGGTTGCTGCCATTGTTGGTGTATAGGCGCTGATAGTGTTGATTGGTCCAGCTTTTGAATGGATTTTTAGTGTTATGTGTTCTGATGTACCATTAGGGGTGGTTATAGAATTCATGAAATTGTTATGCACAGCAAAACTCACTCCATGTAGGCAAGGCTGCTCAGGTTTTAGCCCCTGCGGAAAGGGTTTGTATGTTCCTGAAGGGCTGTAATATCAGCATGTGGTCCCATGTCAGATAGGGTTGCTTTCCTCATGTTTTCTACTTCTGTGAGGTTAGTAATGCTTAAACCAGATCATATGGTCCTAACGTTCCATGTACTGAGTATGAGAGATGGTGTTTTCCTTCTGCTGTGTCCTAACGTTCCATGTACTGAGTATGAGAGATGGTGTTTTCCTTCTGCTGTGTCCTAACAAGGGTGGAACTGACATTTCAGCTTGCTTGCAATGCCTGGGCTAATAATAGGGAGATAATGCTTTGCCCAAAGTTCACTGCCCCCCCCCTTCTTCTTGGCACACACTAGCTCCCTCTCAGCTCTTCTTTGAAGCATTACTAAGGAGGTATGAGGTCATTATGTTCAGAACCAAATTTATCTTATAATATCACTAAATTTATCTTATAATATCACTAAATTTATCTAATATCACTAAATTAATGTAACATGATTTATGTATTTATGCTGAAGTTCATATATATGGCAGATTTAATAATTCATACATTAGGGATTCCTCTTTTCTCCCCCCCCCCCCCCCCTTTTCCCAGCTACTGTTCTTCCCCATTATCCCCAAAACCCCCTTCCTCATTTCCTTCTATTGATAATAACATCTGTATCATCATATTCAAGTAAGAATTAGTTTGCATTAGTTTGTTTCATTTATAGACTTGTGTTTTCCTCTCTTTTGCCTTCCCAATAGTCCTGTGGCAGTTCAAATGATCATTTCTGATTCTCATTTGACCATGTTGCCTACAGAGGCTGCCTGTTACCACTGTTAGCTAATCACTTGTAATAAATCACTTGTAAAAATAATGGTAACTTATTTAAAGTTGAATGTTTGATATAAAAATGTAGTGAGTTGTGACACATTTTCCCCCGATGTTTACTGGAACACTTTCTGGTTGAGAAAAAAATGCCCCGACCTCTGACCAGTTAAATCTTCTAAGCCAGCCATGTTGAAAGGCTGAGATGAATGAAAAGACACCACCTTGTTGAAATCAGATGCACTGGGCTATGTGCCAATTGAAACTGTGAAATTTAATTTCCCCTAACATAATTATTATGACATCACACTATTTTTGTATTGATGAGCTCAGCCATAGAAGTTATGCACTGATCAAACAAAGTTGAGTTATATTTGTTTTGACTTCTGGGAAGGTGGTGCCCATGTTTGCCTTGTAGAGGGTGCCACTATAAACTGTTTCTGTGACAGTTCTTGGTTTGGTTTTTTTTTATTTATTCAAATGGATTGGAACAGAAAATGAAAGTTGGTTCTCCCTTTTTTTTGTTGATATCCTTTTAAATTGTTGCCCACATCGCTGACTTGGCTCACACCTTGACCTTGCTAGCACTACCAACAATGCAAAATGGCTGCATGCTTCCCTGTTTTTGCAGAGACTAGTGTAGCCACTTAAACGTTTCGATTGCTTTGATTAATTTCAATATTTTTTTTAAGAAATTGGAATGAGGAAGTGACTCTTTTCGCTGAAAGTCATTTGTAATTGTCACTTGTGCTGCCATTTAGAGCTGACCAAAAGTAAGCTTTGTCAACAGAATTTGCCAACACACTTTGGCAGGATCTGTGACATGAGTGGGGCAGATATGGAAAATTGCTGACTGCGGTGAAACTGATATTTCATGAATAGACCAGAGTTTGTTTGCAGTAGTCTCAGTGAGATTATTTTAAGGTCCATAAGGGGCATGCTTGGAATAACAATTGGAGGTCATAATATAAATAATCTAAGGTATGCTAATGATACAGTCTTAATCGCTAAGAGTGAAAATGAGTTATAACAAATGTTGGATAATTATAGTGAAAGAATGCAAAAATAAAGGACTCAGCCTTAATAGCAAAAAGACAGAGGTAATGATAACAACAAAGAAAAAGACATCACCTAAGTGCAAAATAAAGACAAGTGGAACAATATTAAAATAGGTAAATGAATTTAAATATTTGGGAACTTTGTTAACCTCAGATGGAAGATGTACAAAAGAGGTGAGATGTAGAATGGCTCAGGCAAAAGCAACTTTCCAAAAAATGAGGAAGATACAATGCAATCCATTTTTGACAATAGAAACAAGAAAAAGAGTTCTTAAATGTTATGTAGAACCAGTCTTAACATATGGATGCAAATCATGGACAATAGGACAACAAACAAGAAAATCACTGTAGTCTGTACAAATGTGGTTTTACAGAAGAATGTTGAGAGTACCATGGTCAGCTAAGAAGAGTAATGAAGATGTTCTGAGTAAGGTCAAAACAAAAAGAGAGCTAATTTCCAGTATTAGGAAGAGACAATCATCATTTTTTGGCCATGTAATGAGAAGAGAACAACTGGAATATATTGTAACAACTAGAAAAATTGAGGGACGAAGAGATAGAGGGAAGCAAAGAGAAAAAATAACAGACAGCTTAAGAGAATGGCTTGGCAGAAGGTCAACAACAGAATGATAAATAGCTGCCGAGATCGAAAGTTGTGGAGAGACATGATCACCTATGCCAGCAGGCCCGGTCAAAACAAAAGAGAGCTAATTTCCAGTATTAGGAAGAGACAATCATCATTTTTTGGCCATGTAATGAGAAGAGAACAACTGGAATATATTGTAACAACTAGAAAAATTGAGGGACGAAGAGATAGAGGGAAGCAAAGAGAAAAAATAACAGACAGCTTAAGAGAATGGCTTGGCAGAAGGTCAACAACAGAAATGATAAATAGCTGCCGAGATCGAAAGTTGTGGAGAGACATGATCACCTATGCCAGCAGGCCCAGTACTTGATGATGAGTCTCAGTGCATAGTGAGACTGGTTCAACAAATTTCCATTTTTCTCTTGAGGTCTCAATTCATAACAGACGGTCCATTGTTAGGGCCTAAGAAGCTGTAACTGTTCAAAGCTGACCTCTTGCATCAATGTCATTAGAGTAAAACTGAAGAAGATCTTACAGCATCTTCCCTCCATGGACCTGGAAACAGACTAACCCATAAAGGAAGTAGGAAAGGAAACCCGATACCCACATTATGCTGAAGACATTTGTGTTGGGCAAAAGAGGCTCATAAACCATGGGTTTCTGAGAAACCCACAGCACAGTGCATCTTCAGCTTTTAATGAAGACCTTTTATGAGTGGTTAATGAGGAGTTGTTGGCAGGGTAAATGCAGAAAATATGATCTCTTGTCACATTGTATTTCATTGCTTATGTTCTAGTAATAATAGAAAACATTTGTCTTCCCCTTGTAACAGCCATGTGTTGATTGTCAAGCTGCACAAATTGATGGCTTCAGACCCAGTGTTGGCTTCACTGTTGGCAGAGCAGGTTAGTCAGCTATTCTCATGTCTGTATTCAGTTTGTAGTTGCCATTGTCTCTATCACAGAGAAATGGTTTCATCTGAAAGGAGTCTCTAGAGTGCCTCCTGTTTTGTATTCAATAACTTTAGTTAACAATAGTAATAAAGATAGAATATAGAATATTATGTGTTGGTTACTGTGTGTTAGAAAGCTCCATATAGAGTTTTGCAGCTGGAGACAATAGGATCATCACATGGAATCCTGGCTATCAAGTGTTTCTATTGGTGCTTGATACTCAAAGTGCCCCCCACACCCACCCAACGGTATCAGATGCATAAGGGCTGAAATACTAGACCAAAGTGGTCTGCTTCCAACTTCTGATGATCAGATCACCACCTGCTCTATGTAAAGAGTTTCTATCATTCACAAAACAACATTGATGAAGAAACTCACTACAGGACACACTGAATGGACCACTTTTGTGTAAACAATCAAACTTCCACCAATAGAAATAAAAGCAGCAGTTTATCCCATGCTTCTGCATATGAAAGATTCTTCTAGATTCTTGATCCTTCCAGTACCAGTAGACATCACATAGGGCTCATAGTATCTTTTGCTATCCATCTCTATTCTGGGCGAGATGTTCAATCTTATCCAAAGAGTCTATGCTTGCCAACTTTGCTTCTCTTTATAAATCTTCTTTTCAGTGTCCCTTCTCATCTCTTTTGTTTTTCAGCTTTCACACGTTATTTGATATTTTGAGTTATTTGTGGGTCATCATCATTGCACTCCAAACATCTCCATAGGTGCTCACATCCCCTCCTCAGCAAGTCTCGCAGTGTCCATGGACTGATGACTCCAATTCTGTGTTGATTGATTAGTATATTTCACATGTGTAGGATGATAATATACATTTGAGTTCAATATTAATCTTCATCCCAACGTTATGCTACCAATGCCAGACCTGGACCCTAGATGCAAGAACAATAAGAAAAATAATCTATACAGAGATGAAATGTGTTAGATGAATGACAGGAAACAGTCTGAGAGATAAGATCAGAAATGAAGAACTGAGAAAAAAGCTAGGATTGCCCCCCGACATAGAATATATAAGGAAACAACAGATAAAATGGTTTGGCCACGTGACAAGGCAGAAAGAACAAAACACAACACAACGAGCCTTCAACAAACGTTGAGAACACCAGACCCAAGGGACGACCACGTAAAAGATGGGTCGATGGAATATTAGAAGCACTAGGAAACATAACAGCAGCAGAGGTGAACAGAAGAGCAAAAGACCGCAAATTATATCTCCCCTTGACGCTGAAAGGCAGATGAGGAAGGAAAGAAGAAGAAAAAGAAGAGTTCAATATGCTAAATTTTCTTTTTCTGCTTAATATTTTTTATTTCCATATTTTGTCTGGGTTTTTAAAATTTGCTGCCACTTTTGCTGTTCTGCTTGTGATATATTTTTTTTTTATTTCACCTTCTTGATCTATATTACTACCATGATGCAACAGGTAACTTGTTATGACCAGGTTTCTTTGGTAAGTTACAACATTTAACTTACCTACCTTTCAAGTCAGTCCAGTTCTAATCTACAAGTTAAACAACTCCCTGACCTTACATTTACCTAATACCATCTAAGTGGTAGTACTTTTGACCAAGTTTCAAGCTACTTCTTGACCATAAGGTATTGTAAACATATAATGTTACAGTAGAGTTAAGTGTTTGATATGTCAGTACAAAGTGGTGGCATTTCAAGGATGAAGCTGCCAGTGGTCATCCTCACTATATTTTACTTCCAACCTTACTGAATTCTTATATTGCTACATAATTAGAGCATGGATGTAAGATAACTCTTTCCCTTCCTAATTATTTTGCTGGTTTTAACTGAATTATCTGACTTTGATGTGTTAGCTACTCGATGACACCGATGTAAAAATGTGGTTTTTAAATAAATCATATATCAAATTAAGGAAGGAATATTGCACAACATGGAAATAATATTTGTGTGGCAAAAACCATTGGGGTAAGTATTTCAGATGTGAAGAAAGAGAAAATGAAAGTTGAGCAATTCTAAATGCTACTCACAGACTGCTCAGTCACAATACAACAAATTATAATAATGTAAATATACTTATTGATCGAGAAGGGGATACGAGCAAAGAAATTAGAATCAGACTGGCTAAGGCAGCAATGTCTTTCAGAAGCCTTGAAAAGTTGTGGAAATCAAAACTCATTAGCACAAACACAAAACTTAGGCTATTCAAATCAAATGTACTATCAACCCTTACGTATGCGTGTGAAAGCTGGAAAACAACAAGAGATATAGAAACAAAGTTGAACGCATTCGAAAATAAATGTCTAAGGAAAATACTTGGTATAGAATGGAACGAATTCAAAACAAACGAGGAAATTAGAGAAATCGCCAATCAACCACTAATATCTTCAGTAATAAAGAAAAGACGATGGTCATACGTTGGACATGTGATGAGAAGAGATAATAATCGAATAGCAAAGCAAGCCCTCATATGGGAAACAACAGGTAAAAGAAAAAGAGGAAGACCCAGGGAGACACTGAGAAGAACATTGATGAGAGAGGCAAGAGCAGCAGGAATCGGCTCCCTCAATGAGATAGAACTGCTTGCACAGAACAGAGACAGATGGCGAGATTTGATAAAATATCTTTAAAAGAAAACTGCTAGAACAAAAATTCATATAGGAGAAGGTGTATCTTGGTCTACGCCCTATGGGCCGGTTACGGCTCGAAAGGTCAATAGATAGAAATATACTTACACAAAACTTAGACTATTCAAATCAAATGTACTATCAACCCTTACATATGCGTGTGAGAGCTGGAAAACAACAAGATACATAGAAACAAAGTTGAACGCATTCGAAAATAAATGTCTAGGGAAAAATCAACCGCATGGAACGAACAAAACAAATGAAGAAATTAGAGAAATCGTCAATCAACCACTAATATCTTAAGTAATCAAGAAAAGTAAAAAAAAAAAGTAAAGTACCCCCGTCACGCCAAGTGGCGTATAGGGGATATGGTGTTAGTGACCATAAATTTTAACAGACCTTCAGCACATGATTTTTGGGGTAATGTGGTCGGTATTACGCCCGTGCTGCTTTACTTTCCCAGAAAAAAATACGGTACCCATTAAAGGCTGGGTGAACCCGGAAGCCGTCGGTTGGGATCAAACCCTACCTCTTGTCCTTTGTAGTCCAGTTCACTAACCACTGTGCTATCACAGCTCCCAATCAAGAAAAGACAATGGTCATATGTTGGACATGTGATGAGAAGAGATAATAACCGAATAACAAAGCAAGCCCTCATGTGGGAAACAACAGGTACGAGGAAGACCCAGAGAGACACTGAGAAGAACATTGATGAGAGAGGCAAGAGCAGCAGGAATCGACTCCCTCAATGATATAGAGCTGCTTGCACAGAACAGAGACAAATGGCAGATTTGATAAAAGTTCTTTACAAGGATTGAAAACTGCTAGAATAAAATTTAGATAAGAGAAGAAGTATCTGGGTCTATGCCCTATAGACCGGCTATGGCTTGAAAGGTCAATAGGTAGATAGAAATATACTATTCCTTACAGATATTTAGTAAACTAACTTTTCATGGCTGAAGTAGTCTTTTAAATAATCCATTGTTATCTAGGGTTTCACCAGTTTCCCACTGGAAGCCATGATAACATGTCATGAAGTGCACACAAAAAAAGCAGTCCAAGATACACTTTAGAAATCAAAAGTATTCCCAACATGTGACTAATGTAGCTTTCAGAAGTGGATGTATAGCAGGGGAAACCACTCTCTTGTACAATGAACTGCTGTAAAATTTAAAAAAAAAGAGATATAGAAGAATTATTGAGACATGTAAAAAAAAAAAAAAACCAGAGAAAGCATTATTGGGTAATGAAAGGCACTGTGCCGATGTGAGCATTATTGGAAAGGCAAAGAGTTAACTCTTTCAGGACTATTATCCGACCTGTCGGTTCGATAAAAAGTGTTATTTCTAACCATCGTCCGAAAATTCGGCTCTGGCGAGTGTAGCTTAATATGTGTTTTGTTTTCATTGAATTTTGGTTTTTATTCACCCAATACTTTATTTCCTGAAGTAGGAGAGTTCTCACTTCCTGTTAAACCGCATGTTTTCAAAATTTGAACGTTAGAAAATTGTTAATTTTTATTCATTGTTTTTTTTTTTTCGCAAATTTCTGTCACATAAAGGCCATGCCCACTGCTGGTACATTTTGCAGTCTACCAAAATTATATAGTGCAGAACATGCTAGATCTATGTTCGAAACTTTGTTATTGAGTGATTCAGAAATAGAGTATTCATAGTATTTAGACTTGGACAATAATTTTGTTGTTGTTGTGATAATGGGTCGCAATATTGGTACAAGTTATGCTAAAAAGGCAAGACGATCTGGCTTAGGTTTAGCTAGTGGATGCCTCTATTCCAGCACTATCAGTGTCTCAGAGGAATCGAATGGTAGTGATTTTGATAACGAAACTGGTACTTTAGGGACATATCACACAAAATAAGTCCAGTTGTGTAAATAAAAATAATAAACTTGACTTGTAAATAATATTGTTCTGACGTCACAGAAATTTATAATATTTTTCTTTCTGGGATCATTTACAAAAATGTACATAATTTTGTTATTTGTGGACATCATCATCATCAAGGTCCGGGCCTACTGGCGTAGGGGATCATGTCTCTCCACAACTTTCGATCTCGGCAGCTATTTATCATTTCTGTTGTTGACCTTCTGCCAAGCCATTCTCTTAAGCTGTCTGTTATTTTTTCTCTTTGCTTCCCTCTATCTCTTCGTCCCTCAATTTTTCCAGTTGTTACAATATATTCCAGTTGTTCTCTTCTCATTACATGGCCAAAAAATGATGATTGTCTATTCCTAATATTGGAAATTAGCTCTCTTTTTGTTTTGACCTCTCTCAGAACATCTTCATTACTCTTCTTAGCTGTCCATGGTACTCTCAACATTCTTCTGTAAAACCACATTTCTACAGACTCCAGTGATTTTCTTATCTGTTGTCCTATTGTCCATGATTCGCATCCATATGTTAAGACTGGCTCTACATAACATTTAAGAAATCTTTTTCATGTTTCTATTGTCAAAAATGGATTGCATAGTTTCTTCCTCATTTTTTGGAAAGCTGCTTTTGCCTGAGTCATTCTGCATCTCATCTCTTTTGTACATCTTCCGTCTAAGGTTAACAAAGTTCCCAAATATTTAAATTCATTTACCTGTTTTAATATTGTACCACTTGTCTTTATTTTGCACTGAGGTGATGTCTTTTTCTTTGTTGTTACCATTATCTCTGTCTTTTTGCTATTAAGGCTGAGTCCTTTATTATTGCTTTCCTTACTATAATGTCCAACATTTCTTGTAACTCATTTTCACTCTAAGCGATTAAGACTATCATCAGCATACCTTAGATTATTTACATTATGACCTCCAATTGTTATTCCAGGCATGTCCCTTATGGATCTTAAAATAATCTCACTATAAATATTAAACAAATCTGGTGACAGCACACAACCCTGTCTAACACCCTGTTTTATTTGTTGAAACATTCCCAATTAATTTCCAGTTCTTATGGCCGCTGTTTGTTGCCAGTACATGTTCTTTATTATTCTTAGATCTTTGCTGTCTATGTTTATGCTTTCTAAAATTTTGATTATTTCTTGGTGCTTTACTTTGCCTTGGTGTAATCTATGAAACATAGGTATAGATCTGTTTTCACCTCTATGGCTCTTTCTACTAAAGATCTTATGATGTAAATGGCATTGCTTGTTCCTTTATCTCTAACAAAACCACACTGTTCATCGCTAATTTCTGGACTGATTTTGTTTCGCACTCTTTGCATGATGATTCTTAGTAATATCTTAGTCATATGACCCATAAGGCTTATTGTGTGATGATCACCGCATTCAATCGCACCCGATTTCTTTGGTAGGGCTATGAATATTGATTTGAGCATGTCGTCTGGTATATATCCGCTGTTGTAGAAATCATTCTAAATTTTTTTATTATAGCTATTCCAAAATCACCCATGGCTTCAATCTCTTCTTTAGTTATATTATCTGGTCCAGGAGCTTTGCCTGCTTTCATATTGCGCAAGGCGTCTTCCACTTCATCTCTGAGTATTTCTGGTCCTTCTCCATTATCCTTAATATTTACTTCCGTTCGTCCATCATTATAAAGATCTTTAATGTATTCTGTCCATCGTTCCCTTATGTTTTCTTGATCAATCAACACTTCTCCTTCCTTTGATCTTAGACATCCACTTTTTGATTGTGTTTTTCTTCCTGTTAATTCCTCAATTTGTTTGTATATAGCTTTAGCATCTCCTTTTTGTTGCATTTCAATCTCTCTGCATCTCTCTTTTAACCATGCTTCTTTTGCTTCATTGCATTTTACTACAATTTCTTTATTTAATCTCTTATACTCATCTTTATTTTCTTTATTTCTTCTCCTTGTATCCATTAGCTGCAAAATGTCGTCTGTCATCCATTTCTTTCTTGAATTTGTCCTCACTGGTGGTATGAACTCTTTTGATGTTTGTTGCATTGATTCTTTTAGCATTTCCCACTGTTCATCAATGCTTTGTATCTTCTCTATTGCATTGTACCGGTTCTGAATTGTGATTTTATATTTGTCTTGCAGCTTCTTGTCTGATTTTAGTAAATCTAAATTTAACTTGATGTTAACTGAGGCTCGTTTTGTTGTTTTTAATTTTACTCTAAGCTTTCCCACAAATGGTACATGATCACTATTGCAATCTGTCCCTGGTCTAGTTTTCACACACACCAGACTGTTTCTAAACCTATTGCTTATCATTATATAATCAATTTGATTATGTGTGTTGTCCCCTGGACTTTTCCATGTCCACAGACATCTTGGATGTTGCTTAAACCAGGTGTTTCCTATCATCATGTTGTGTTCTTGCCCAGTCAATAAGTTTCTCACCTCTTTCATTCCTCTTGCCTAAGCCATAATGACTAACTACTTCCTCAACTCTTTCCTTTCCTACTTTTGCGTTAAAATCCCCTAGAACTATGGTTCATGTAAATATCTATCTATTGACCTTTTGAGCCGTAGCCGGCCCATAACGTGTAGACCCAGATACTCCTTCTCTTATCTGAATTTTTGTTCTAGCAGTTTTCAATTCTTTTAAAGATATTTTATCAAACCTCGCCATTTGTCTCTGTTCTGTGCAAGCAGCTCTATCTCATTGAGGGAGCTGATTTCTGCTGCTTTTGCCTCTCTCATCAATGTTCTTCTCAGTGTCTCTCTGGGTCTTCCTCTTTTTCTCTTACCTGTTGTTTCCCACATGAGGGCTTGCTTTGCTCTTCGGTTATTATCTCTTCTCATCACATGTCCAACATATGACCATCGTCTTTTCTTGATTACTGTAGATATTAGTGGTTGATTGGCGATTTCTCTAATTTCCTCGTTTGTTTTGAATTCGTTCCACGCTATACCAAGTGTTTTCTGTAGACATTTATTTTCGAATGCATTCAACTTTATGCAATCATGTATGCAATCTACTAAATATAGGTCATTGCTGTGGTTGAAAACAAACGAGCAGAAGACAGCAATACAAGACATACAGTCCATCAACTTTTTTAGGCTTCAGTGTGATGTAGGCCTAATTATGTTAGATGGGGGGAAGCATCACACTGACCAAGACATATTTTCTTGCTGGTAACATGTGGTGGGTCTCCACAAGAGTAGCCAGTCCTTGATCACCCCCAATTCTTTAGTCAACAGATCAGGTCAATTATAAACGATCACGCGCAGGTTAATCCATGGATGAGCGTACACTAATGGCACGTGCTCGTTATGTCTAGATTGTGAGTGGTCTCATGTGTGCACTGGTTGCTTACTGTTCTTTCTATTGGGTTATTGATTTTCTGTCATTTGTCGTAGTTTGTAATTTCTCACAATTGTAGTTGATCATTTCTCACCATCACAGTTGTAGTTGATCATTTCTCACCGTCACAGTTGTAGTTGATCATTTCTCACCATCACAGTTGTAGTTGATCATTTCTCACCGTCACAGTTGTAGTTGATCATTTCTAACCGTCACAGTTGTAGTTGATCATTTCTCACTGTCACAGCCGAGCTTACTAGCAGATAATCACGCTTACAACTTACCTGAACTTTCAGGACATACCGAATTTATCTTTTATAGGTCAACTCGACTTCATTGTTCACCAACCTCTGAAAATACGTACCTGATATTTTCTTCTGGTAAAGTAGGGCAGCCGGGTGTGATGCTGTACAACACTCATAAAATGTAACATGTAAAATGTAAGTTTAATTGGGAGGTAATTGTGATCTTCACAGCAGTGGCTGTTTCACAACAAAACTGCCATCTATTTCTTCTGTTTTTGTTGATAGACTATACCGACATCTTTGTAAGGCGGGTCCCTTCACGCTGGCCGATACCGCCCTCTAGTGGCAAATTCCATCGAGGCCAGTTTCGTGCTAGTTTTAAAAGCATCCTAAATACTCCAACTTATGAGAAGTCTTCATCGTGCCTTTACGATAAGACAGTGTTGCCTGCGGTCCTGTGTAACCTACGGTCTTTCGTGTGACATTTGTTTTAGTATATTGATAAGATGATGTTTGTGAAAGATCAAAGTTAGGTACATGTCATGCAATCCTTGACTTTGTCATTTGTGAGACAATAAAGTTAGGTACATGTCATTTAATCTTTGACTTTGTGATTTGTGACACAACAAAGTTAGGTACATGTCATTTAATCCTTGACTTTGTCATTTGTGAGGCAACAAAGTTAGGTACATGTCATTTAATCCTTGACTTTGTCATTTGTGAGACAACAAAGTTAGGTACATGTCATTTAGTCCTTGACTTTGTCATTTGTGAAACAACAAAGTTAGGTACATGTCATTTAGTCCTTGACTTTGTCATTTGTGAGACAACAAAGTTAGGTACATGTCATTTAGTCCTTGACTTTGTCATTTGTGAGACAACAAAGTTAGGTACATGTCATTTAGTCCTTGACTTTGTCATTTGTGAGACAACAAAGTTAGGTACATGTCATTTAGTCCTTGACTTTGTCATTTGTGAGACAACAAAGTTAGGTACATGTCATTTAGTCCTTGACTTTGTCATTTGTTAGACAACAAAGTTAGGTACATGTCATTTAATCCTTGACTTTGTCATTTGTGAGACAACAAAGTTAGGTACATGTCATTTAGTCCTTGACTTTGTCATTTGTTAGACAACAAAGTTAGGTACATGTCATTTAATCCTTGACTTTGTAATTTGTGAGACAACAAAGTTAGGTACATGTCATTTAATCCTTGACTTTGTCATTTGTGAGACAACAAAGTTAGGTACATGTCATTTAATCCTTGACTTTGTCATTTGTTAGACAACAAAGTTAGGTACATGTCATTTAATCCTTGACTTTGTCATTTGTGAGACAACAAAGTTAGGTACATGTCATTTAATCCTTGACTTTATTTACTTCCGTTCGTCCATCATTATAAAGATCTTTAATGTATTCTGTCCATCGTTCCCTTATGTTTTCTTGATCAATCAACACTTCTCCTTCCTTTGATCTTAGACATCCACTTTTTGATTGTGTTTTTCTTCCTGTTAATTCCTCAATTTGTTTGTATATAGCTTTAGCATCTCCTTTTTGTTGCATTTCAATCTCTCTGCATCTCTCTTTTAACCATGCTTCTTTTGCTTCATTGCATTTTACTACAATTTCTTTATTTAATCTCTTATACTCATCTTTATTTTCTTTATTTCTTCTCCTTGTATCCATTAGCTGCAAAATGTCGTCTGTCATCCATTTCTTTCTTGAATTTGTCCTCACTGGTGGTATGAACTCTTTTGATGTTTGTTGCATTGATTCTTTTAGCATTTCCCACTGTTCATCAATGCTTTGTATCTTCTCTATTGCATTGTACCGGTTCTGAATTGTGATTTTATATTTGTCTTGCAGCTTCTTGTCTGATTTTAGTAAATCTAAATTTAACTTGATGTTAACTGAGGCTCGTTTTGTTGTTTTTAATTTTACTCTAAGCTTTCCCACAAATGGTACATGATCACTATTGCAATCTGTCCCTGGTCTAGTTTTCACACACACCAGACTGTTTCTAAACCTATTGCTTATCATTATATAATCAATTTGATTACGTGTGTTGTCCCCTGGACTTTTCCATGTCCACAGACATCTTGGATGTTGCTTAAACCAGGTGTTTCCTATCATCATGTTGTGTTCTTGCCCAGTCAATAAGTTTCTCACCTCTTTCATTCCTCTTGCCTAAGCCATAATGACTAACTACTTCCTCAACTCTTTCCTTTCCTACTTTTGCGTTAAAATCCCCTAGAACTATGGTTCATGTAAATATCTATCTATTGACCTTTTGAGCCGTAGCCGGCCCATAACGTGTAGACCAAGATACTCCTTCTCTTATCTGAATTTTTGTTCTAGCAGTTTTCAATTCTTTTAAAGATATTTTATCAAACCTCGCCATTTGTCTCTGTTCTGTGCAAGCAGCTCTATCTCATTGAGGGAGCTGATTTCTGCTGCTTTTGCCTCTCTCATCAATGTTCTTCTCAGTGTCTCTCTGGGTCTTCCTCTTTTTCTCTTACCTGTTGTTTCCCACATGAGGGCTTGCTTTGCTCTTCGGTTATTATCTCTTCTCATCACATGTCCAACATATGACCATCGTCTTTTCTTGATTACTGTAGATATTAGTGGTTGATTGGCGATTTCTCTAATTTCCTCGTTTGTTTTGAATTCGTTCCACGCTATACCAAGTGTTTTCTGTAGACATTTATTTTCGAATGCATTCAACTTTATGCAATCATGTATGCAATCTACTAAATATAGGTCATTGCTGTGGTTGAAAACAAACGAGCAGAAGACAGCGATACAAGACAGACAGTCCATCAACTTTTTTAGGCTTCAGTGTGATGTAGGCCTAATTATGTTAGATGGGGGGAAGCATCACACTGACCAAGACATATTTTCTTGCTGGTAACATGTGGTGGGTCTCCACAAGAGTAGCCAGTCCTTGATCCCCCCCCCCCCCAATTCTTTAGTCAACAGATCAGGTCAATTATAAACGATCACGCGCAGGTTAATCCATGGATGAGCGTACACTAATGGCACGTGCTCGTTATGTCTAGATTGTGAGTGGTCTCATGTGTGCAATGGTTGCTTACTGTTCTTTCTATTGGGTTATTGTTTTTCTGTCATTTGTCGTAGTTTGTAATTTCTCACAATTGTAGTTGATCATTTCTCACCATCACAGTTGTAGTTTGTCATTTCTCACCGTCACAGTTGTAGTTGATCATTTCTCACAATCACAGTTGTAGTTTGTCATTTCTCACCATCACAGTTGTAGTTGATCATTTCTCACAATCACAGTTGTAGTTTATCATTTCTCACCATCACAGTTGTAGTTGATCATTTCTCACCGTCACAGTTGTAGTTTGTCATTTCTCACCGTCACAGTTGTAGTTGATCATTTCTCACCGTCACATTTGTAGTTGATCATTTCTCACAATCACAGTTGTAGTTGATCATTTCTCACCGTCACAGTTGTAGTTGATCATTTCTCACCGTCACAGTTGTAGTTTATCATTTCTCACCGTCACAGTTGTAGTTTGTCATTTCTCACCGTCACAGTTGTAGTTGATCATTTCTCACAATCACAGTTGTAGTTTGTCATTTCTCACCATCACAGTTGTAGTTGATCATTTCTCACCGTCACAGTTGTAGTTTGTCATTTCTCACCGTCACAGTTGTAGTTGATCATTTCTCACCGTCACATTTGTAGTTGATCATTTCTCACAATCACAGTTGTAGTTGATCATTTCTCACCGTCACAGTTGTAGTTGATCATTTCTCACCGTCACAGTTGTAGTTTATCATTTCTCACCGTCACAGTTGTAGTTGATCATTTCTCACCGTCACATTTGTAGTTGATCATTTCTCACCATCACAGTTGTAGTTGATCATTTCTCACCGTCACAGTTGTAGTGTGTCATTTCTCACCGTCACAGTTGTAGTTTGTCATTTCTCACCGTCACATTTGTATTTGATCATTTCTCACCGTCACAGTTGTAGTTGATCATTTCTCACCGTCACAGTTGTAGTTTATCATTTCTCACCATCACAGATGTAGTTGATCATTTCTCACCGTCACAGTAGTAGTTTATCATTTCTCACCGTCACAGTTGTAGTTGATCATTTCTCACCGTCACAATTGTAGTTGATCATTTCTCACCGTCACATTTGTAGTTTATCATTTCTCACCATCACAGTTGTAGTTTATCATTTCTCACCATCACAGTTGTAGTTTATCATTTCTCACCATCACAGTTGTAGTTGATCATTTCTCACCATCACAGTTGTAGTTGATCATTTCTCACCATCACAGTTGTAGTTGATCATTTCTCACCATCACAGTTGTAGTTGATCATTTGCCACAGTCACAGTTGTAGTTGATCATTTCTCACCATCACAGTTGTAGTTGATCATTTCTCACAGTCACAGCCGAGCTTACTAGCAGATAATCACGCTTACAACTTACCTGAACTTTCAGGACATACCGAATTTATCTTTTATAGGTCAACTCAATTTCATTGTTCACCAACCTCTGAAAATACGTACCTGATATTTTCTTCTGGTAAAGTAGGGCAACTGGGTGTGATGCTGTACAACACTCATAAATGTAACATGTAAAATGTAAGTTTAATTGGGAGGTAATTGTGATCTTCACAGCAGTGGCTGTTTCACAACAAAACTGCCATCTATTTCTTCTGTTTTTGTTGATAGACTATACCGACATCTTTGTAAGGCGGGTCCCTTCACGCTGGCCGATACCGCCCTCTAGTGGCAAATTCCATCGAGGCCAGTTTCGTGCTAGTTTTAAAAGCATCCTAAATACTCCAACTTATGAGAAGTCTTCATCGTGCCTTTACGATAAGACAGTGTTGCCTGCGGTCCTGTGTAACCTACGGTCTTTCGTGTGACATTTGTTTTAGTATATTGATAAGATGATGTTTGTGAAAGATCAAAGTTAGGTACATGTCATGCAATCCTTGACTTTGTCATTTGTGAGACAATAAAGTTAGGTACATGTCATTTAATCTTTGACTTTGTGATTTGTGACACAACAAAGTTAGGTACATGTCATTTAATCCTTGACTTTGTCATTTGTGAGGCAACAAAGTTAGGTACATGTCATTTAATCCTTGACTTTGTCATTTGTGAGACAACAAAGTTAGGTACATGTCATTTAGTCCTTGACTTTGTCATTTGTGAAACAACAAAGTTAGGTACATGTCATTTAGTCCTTGACTTTGTCATTTGTGAGACAACAAAGTTAGGTACATGTCATTTAGTCCTTGACTTTGTCATTTGTGAGACAACAAAGTTAGGTACATGTCATTTAGTCCTTGACTTTGTCATTTGTGAGACAACAAAGTTAGGTACATGTCATTTAGTCCTTGACTTTGTCATTTGTGAGACAACAAAGTTAGGTACATGTCATTTAGTCCTTGACTTTGTCATTTGTTAGACAACAAAGTTAGGTACATGTCATTTAATCCTTGACTTTGTCATTTGTGAGACAACAAAGTTAGGTACATGTCATTTAATCCTTGACTTTGTCATTTGTTAGACAACAAAGTTAGGTACATGTCATTTAATCCTTGACTTTGTAATTTGTGAGACAACAAAGTTAGGTACATGTCATTTAATCCTTGACTTTGTCATTTGTGAGACAACAAAGTTAGGTACATGTCATTTAATCCTTGACTTTGTCATTTGTTAGACAACAAAGTTAGGTACATGTCATTTAATCCTTGACTTTGTCATTTGTGAGACAACAAAGTTAGGTACATGTCATTTAATCCTTGACTTTATTTACTTCCGTTCGTCCATCATTATAAAGATCTTTAATGTATTCTGTCCATCGTTCCCTTATGTTTTCTTGATCAATCAACACTTCTCCTTCCTTTGATCTTAGACATCCACTTTTTGATTGTGTTTTTCTTCCTGTTAATTCCTCAATTTGTTTGTATATAGCTTTAGCATCTCCTTTTTGTTGCATTTCAATCTCTCTGCATCTCTCTTTTAACCATGCTTCTTTTGCTTCATTGCATTTTACTACAATTTCTTTATTTAATCTCTTATACTCATCTTTATTTTCTTTATTTCTTCTCCTTGTATCCATTAGCTGCAAAATGTCGTCTGTCATCCATTTCTTTCTTGAATTTGTCCTCACTGGTGGTATGAACTCTTTTGATGTTTGTTGCATTGATTCTTTTAGCATTTCCCACTGTTCATCAATGCTTTGTATCTTCTCTATTGCATTGTACCGGTTCTGAATTGTGATTTTATATTTGTCTTGCAGCTTCTTGTCTGATTTTAGTAAATCTAAATTTAACTTGATGTTAACTGAGGCTCGTTTTGTTGTTTTTAATTTTACTCTAAGCTTTCCCACAAATGGTACATGATCACTATTGCAATCTGTCCCTGGTCTAGTTTTCACACACACCAGACTGTTTCTAAACCTATTGCTTATCATTATATAATCAATTTGATTACGTGTGTTGTCCCCTGGACTTTTCCATGTCCACAGACATCTTGGATGTTGCTTAAACCAGGTGTTTCCTATCATCATGTTGTGTTCTTGCCCAGTCAATAAGTTTCTCACCTCTTTCATTCCTCTTGCCTAAGCCATAATGACTAACTACTTCCTCAACTCTTTCCTTTCCTACTTTTGCGTTAAAATCCCCTAGAACTATGGTTCATGTAAATATCTATCTATTGACCTTTTGAGCCGTAGCCGGCCCATAACGTGTAGACCAAGATACTCCTTCTCTTATCTGAATTTTTGTTCTAGCAGTTTTCAATTCTTTTAAAGATATTTTATCAAACCTCGCCATTTGTCTCTGTTCTGTGCAAGCAGCTCTATCTCATTGAGGGAGCTGATTTCTGCTGCTTTTGCCTCTCTCATCAATGTTCTTCTCAGTGTCTCTCTGGGTCTTCCTCTTTTTCTCTTACCTGTTGTTTCCCACATGAGGGCTTGCTTTGCTCTTCGGTTATTATCTCTTCTCATCACATGTCCAACATATGACCATCGTCTTTTCTTGATTACTGTAGATATTAGTGGTTGATTGGCGATTTCTCTAATTTCCTCGTTTGTTTTGAATTCGTTCCACGCTATACCAAGTGTTTTCTGTAGACATTTATTTTCGAATGCATTCAACTTTATGCAATCATGTATGCAATCTACTAAATATAGGTCATTGCTGTGGTTGAAAACAAACGAGCAGAAGACAGCGATACAAGACAGACAGTCCATCAACTTTTTTAGGCTTCAGTGTGATGTAGGCCTAATTATGTTAGATGGGGGGAAGCATCACACTGACCAAGACATATTTTCTTGCTGGTAACATGTGGTGGGTCTCCACAAGAGTAGCCAGTCCTTGATCCCCCCCCCCCAATTCTTTAGTCAACAGATCAGGTCAATTATAAACGATCACGCGCAGGTTAATCCATGGATGAGCGTACACTAATGGCACGTGCTCGTTATGTCTAGATTGTGAGTGGTCTCATGTGTGCAATGGTTGCTTACTGTTCTTTCTATTGGGTTATTGTTTTTCTGTCATTTGTCGTAGTTTGTAATTTCTCACAATTGTAGTTGATCATTTCTCACCATCACAGTTGTAGTTTGTCATTTCTCACCGTCACAGTTGTAGTTGATCATTTCTCACAATCACAGTTGTAGTTTGTCATTTCTCACCATCACAGTTGTAGTTGATCATTTCTCACAATCACAGTTGTAGTTTATCATTTCTCACCATCACAGTTGTAGTTGATCATTTCTCACCGTCACAGTTGTAGTTTGTCATTTCTCACCGTCACAGTTGTAGTTGATCATTTCTCACCGTCACATTTGTAGTTGATCATTTCTCACAATCACAGTTGTAGTTGATCATTTCTCACCGTCACAGTTGTAGTTGATCATTTCTCACCGTCACAGTTGTAGTTTATCATTTCTCACCGTCACAGTTGTAGTTTGTCATTTCTCACCGTCACAGTTGTAGTTGATCATTTCTCACAATCACAGTTGTAGTTTGTCATTTCTCACCATCACAGTTGTAGTTGATCATTTCTCACCGTCACAGTTGTAGTTTGTCATTTCTCACCGTCACAGTTGTAGTTGATCATTTCTCACCGTCACATTTGTAGTTGATCATTTCTCACAATCACAGTTGTAGTTGATCATTTCTCACCGTCACAGTTGTAGTTGATCATTTCTCACCGTCACAGTTGTAGTTTATCATTTCTCACCGTCACAGTTGTAGTTGATCATTTCTCACCGTCACATTTGTAGTTGATCATTTCTCACCATCACAGTTGTAGTTGATCATTTCTCACCGTCACAGTTGTAGTGTGTCATTTCTCACCGTCACAGTTGTAGTTTGTCATTTCTCACCGTCACATTTGTATTTGATCATTTCTCACTGTCACAGTTGTAGTTGATCATTTCTCACCGTCACAGTTGTAGTTTATCATTTCTCACCATCACAGATGTAGTTGATCATTTCTCACCGTCACAGTAGTAGTTTATCATTTCTCACCGTCACAGTTGTAGTTGATCATTTCTCACCGTCACAATTGTAGTTGATCATTTCTCACCGTCACATTTGTAGTTTATCATTTCTCACCATCACAGTTGTAGTTTATCATTTCTCACCATCACAGTTGTAGTTTATCATTTCTCACCATCACAGTTGTAGTTGATCATTTCTCACCATCACAGTTGTAGTTGATCATTTCTCACCATCACAGTTGTAGTTGATCATTTCTCACCATCACAGTTGTAGTTGATCATTTGCCACAGTCACAGTTGTAGTTGATCATTTCTCACCATCACAGTTGTAGTTGATCATTTCTCACCGTCACATTTGTAGTTGATCATTTCTCACAGTCACAGCCGAGCTTACTAGCAGATAATCACGCTTACAACTTACCTGAACTTTCAGGACATACCGAATTTATCTTTTATAGGTCAACTCAATTTCATTGTTCACCAACCTCTGAAAATACGTACCTGATATTTTCTTCTGGTAAAGTAGGGCAACTGGGTGTGATGCTGTACAACACTCATAAAATGTAACGAGTTTAATTGGGAGGTAATTGTGATCTTCACAGCAGTGGCTGTTTCACAACAAAACTGCCATCTATTTCTTCTGTTTTTGTTGATAGACTATACCGACATCTTTGTAAGGCGGGTCCCTTCACGCTGGCCGATACCGCCCTCTAGTGGCAAATTCCATCGAGGCCAGTTTCGTGCTAGTTTTAAAAGCATCCTAAATACTCCAACTTATGAGAAGTCTTCATCGTGCCTTTACGATAAGACAGTGTTGCCTGCGGTCCTGTGTAACCTACGGTCTTTCGTGTGACATTTGTTTTAGTATATTGATAAGATGATGTTTGTGAAAGATCAAAGTTAGGTACATGTCATGCAATCCTTGACTTTGTCATTTGTGAGACAATAAAGTTAGGTACATGTAATTTAATCTTTGACTTTGTGATTTGTGACACAACAAAGTTAGGTACATGTCATTTAATCCTTGACTTTGTCATTTGTGAGGCAACAAAGTTAGGTACATGTCATTTAATCCTTGACTTTGTCATTTGTGAGACAACAAAGTTAGGTACATGTCATTTAGTCCTTGACTTTGTCATTTGTGAGACAACAAAGTTACGTACATGTCATTTAATCCTTGACTTTGTCATTTGTGAGACAACAAAGTTAGGTACATGTCATTTAATCCTTGACTTTATCATTTGTGAGACAACAAAGGTAAGTACATGTAATTTAATCCTTGACTTTGTCATTTGTGAGACAACAAAGTTAGGTACATGTCATTTAGTCCTTGACTTTGTCATTTGTGAGACAACACAGTTACGTACATGTCATTTAATCCTTAACTTTGTCATTTGTGAGACAACAAAGTTAGGTACATGTCATTTAATCCTTGACTTTGTCATTTGTGAGACAACAAAGTTAGGTACATGTCATTTAATCCTTGACTTTATCATTTGTGAGACAACAAAGTTAAGTACATGTAATTTAATCCTTGACTTTGTCATTAGTGAGACAACAAAGTTAGGTACATGTCATTTAGTCCTTGACTTTGTCATTTGTGAGACAACAAAGTTAAGTACATGTCATTTAATCCTTGACTTTGTCATTTATGAGACAACAAAGTTACGTACATGTCATTTAATCCTTGACTTTGTCATTTGTGAGACAATAAAGTTAGGTACGTGTCATTTAATCCTTGACTTTGTCATTTGTGAGACAACAAAGTTAGGTACATGTCATTTAATCCTTGACTTTGTCATTTGTGAGACAACAAAGTTAGGTACATGTCATTTAATCCTTGACTTTATCATTTGTGAGACAACAAAGGTAAGTACATGTAATTTAATCCTTGACTTTGTCATTTGTGAGACAACAAAGTTAGGTACATGTCATTTAGTCCTTGACTTTGTCATTTGTGAGACAACAAAGTTACGTACATGTCATTTAATCCTTAACTTTGTCATTTGTGAGACAACAAAGTTAGGTACATGTCATTTAATCCTTGACTTTGTCATTTGTGAGACAACAAAGTTAGGTACATGTCATTTAATCCTTGACTTTATCATTTGTGAGACAACAAAGTTAAGTACATGTAATTTAATCCTTGACTTTGTCATTTGTGAGACAACAAAGTTAGGTACATGTCATTTAGTCCTTGACTTTGTCATTTGTGAGACAACAAAGTTAAGTACATGTCATTTAATCCTTGACTTTGTCATTTATGAGACAACAAAGTTACGTACATGTCATTTAATCCTTGACTTTGTCATTTGTGAGACAATAAAGTTAGGTACGTGTCATTTAATCCTTGACTTTGTCATTTGTGAGACAACAAAGTTAGGTACATGTCATTTAATACTTGACTTTGTCATTTGTGAGACAACAAAGTTAGGTACATGTCATTTAATCCTTGACTTTGTCATTTGTGAGACAACAAAGTTAGGTACATGTCATTTATCCTTGAATTTGTCATTTGTGAGACAACAAAGTGAGGTACATGTCATTTAATCCTTGACTTTGTGATTTGTGAGACAACAAAGTTAAGTACATGCCATTTAATCCTTGACGTTGTCATTTGTGAGACAACAAAGTTAGGTACATGTCATTTAGTCCTTGACTTTGTCATTTGTGAGACAACAAAGTTAGGTACATGTCATTTAGTCCTTGACTTTGTCATTTGTGAGACAACAAAGTTAGGTACATGTCATTTAATCCTTGACTTTGTCATTTGTGAGACAACAAAGTTAGGTACATGTCATTTAATCCTTGACTTTGTCATTTGTGAGACCTTACCGACCCCCCCCCCCCCCAACCCCTGTCCGACAACTCCAAATGAACAGCCTAGTTCTGTGTTTGTTTATCAATTTTTTTTTTTTGCTCTTGGTTTCGAAATTGCGGGCGAGCTGGTGTGTTTCTGCCACTCTTTTTACACTTCATCGATTTACCCAACTCTGGATGATGTTAGGAAGACGTTCCGAGACCTGATAAATGAACACAACTACTTACAGACCATTGTAAATACCAGGATGTAGAATTGAGCCATCGAGACGAGCTTGCTGGCTGTACCAACCAATCACAATTATGCAAAATGATCCCTTTAACCTAAAGGTGGTTTCAATTTTTGTGTTTTATGGGGGGGAGGGGGTTTCTTGTTCAATTGAAATGGGCGGCTAGAATTTCACGGAAACGTACGTTAAGAATAACAATGTTCAGGTTAACTGGTTCATTACATAACAGAAGTGCTTCACACTGGCTGGGGGGATACCTTTGTGTGTTCTGTTTGTGATCGCTCCATAGGTTCTGTAAAATAGAATGTCATACCACATTGTATTATATGATTCTTTCTGTTTTCTTTCTCCCATCAGTAGAAATATTTTCTTGTATGCAATTGTGTCGCCTGACCATGTATAACCCGGATGCTTGCGAACATTGTATCTGACGTGACACGTCACTTGTGGCGTCACAATATGGCAGCAATGATATGTCAGTTATTTCTTTCACTTTCTAACTCACACCCGATGACTACTAAAGGAATTATTCTTCTTCTTCTTCTACCTTTCAGCTCCCTGTGGAGCATATGTCTTCAACAAACACTTTCCGAGTCGTTCTGTTTCTTGCCATTCTTTTAAGATCGTTCCATGTCTTCCCCATCATCTTCATCTCTGCTTCTATCTGTCTTCTCCAAGAATTCCTTGGTCTTCCTCTTTGTCTTTCCCCTGGGGATTCCAAAAAAGGGCCTGTTGTGTAATACTCTCAGTTGGCTTCCGCAGTGTGTGTCCTATCCAGCGCCATAGTCTTCACTGTATCTCTTTATCCACTGGTATTTGACTGGTACATTTCCATAATTCTATGTTAGTGATTTTGTCTTGCCATTTCCATCCTTTTATTCTGCGTAAGCATCCATTAATGAAAGTCTGTATCTTCATGATTGTCAATTTTGTTGTTCTCCATGTTTCACATCCATATAGTAGTATTGACATAACATTGGAGTTGAACATTTTTATTTTTGTATTTAAACTAATTTCTTTGGACTTTCATGTTTCCGGGTGCAACAAAAGCTCCTCTTGCTTTTGATATCCTTACTTTGGTATCATTTTCTGTTCCTCCCTCTTTATCTATATTACAGCCCAGATATATGTAAGATTGTACGTCTAGTAGAGGTGTTTCTCCTAGTTTTATTTGGTTATTGCCAACTGCATTAATTCTCATAATGTTGGTCTTATCTCTATTAATCTTCAGTCATAGCTGTTGTGATCTCTCATCAAGTATGCTCCTTTTATCCTGCATCTATTGCAGTCACTCGCGCGCTGCCGGGGCCCGAAAGAGGAGTAAAGAATAGTGGCGCTGTACCCTACCAGGCATGTTCATAAGAGGCGAGAAAGGAGGGTTGGGCATAGGACTGGCTATCCCATACTGTAAAAAAATAAGCTGAAAAAAACTTTACAAACATGGACAAGTCAAAGAAAAGTACTAAAGGAATTGATAGTCCTTAATAGGGTGTTAAGTGGGTGTTGATGCGTTGTATTGTGATTTATTTGCGCCTTTCAGCCCAACATATCCGACTTCTAATATGGCTTTTTTTTTACTGGGTTGCTTTCCCTATTCTCCCCCTACTTGCTTCGCCAGACTAGACTGATTAGTCTGTTTCTAGAGGCACTGCGAAGAGGTGGAGTATGATCTTGATGGTAAGGTTCAGTGGTTCTGACGCAAGCCATCAGCTATGAGTCACCAACAGCTTCCAGCTCTGCTGTTATCAAACGCCCTGCCTCCACATCAGTTGGAGTACAAGAAATTCAGCAGCGGCGGTTGTATTTGAAGATGTCCGTTATATGCTACATGCCCGTTATATGTTGCATGTCAGTTATATGCTACATGCCCGTTATATGTTGCATGTCAGTTATATGCTACATGCCCGTTATATGTTGCATGTCAGTTATATGCTACATGCCCGTTATATGTTGCATGTCAGTTATATGCTACATGCCCGTTATATGTTGCATGTCAGTTATATGAAACTTGTCCATTATGTGCTACATGTCAGTTATATGCTACATGCCCGTTATATGTTGCATGTCAGTTATATGACACTTGTCCATTATGTGCTACATGTCAGTTATATGCTACATGTCAGTTATATGCTACATGCCAGTTATATGCTACATGTCAATGATGCAACTGATGGGGCCATGTGGTTTATGGGTAAGATCTGGCCCTGGACGAGAAGGTTCCTTGTTTGAATCCCAACATTGACGGGGATTTTCTCTTCGGTTTCGAGATTTCTTTGTGACTTCACCTGACCTTCCTCTGCTCCCTGGAAAGTCAGATCCTCTAGTCCTCTCGGATAATTGGGGGGAAAAAGATAGACGATTTCGTTTGTAATCTGAGCTGTTTAAAGAAATCGATAAGAATAAACATTCATACCAATCAATTTCAGACCAGGACTCTGGGGTCAAGAACAATAAGAAAAATTATAAGAACAATAACCTCTACCGAGATTAAATATGTTAAACAAATGATAGGGAAAAGCCTAAGAGATAAGATCAGAAATGAAGAACTGGGAATAAAGCTAGGAATAATTTTGGCAAAACACATTTTAAAAAATAGTTTGCACACGCGATAAGACAGAAAGATCAAAACACAACGCAACGAGCCTTCTATAAACATTGAGAGAACTCCTAGGGCAGACCACGAAAAATATGGATTGCCAGAATATTAAAAACATTAGGAAACATAACAGCAACAGAGGCGAATAGAAGAGAGCAAAAGACCGAGATATCTCCCCTCGACGCTGAAAGGCAAATGAAGAAAAAAGAAGAAAAGAGTTAGCTAAAATATCACCACTGTCCGGACAAAATTTGTAGACAAGATGACAAACGATGAGAGTACCTCTGAGGTGGGAGAATATCTGCCTGTATGGAGAGGGACACTTGAACACATGGTGGAAAAAAGAGTGGGGGAGGGGTGGTATTCACGCACAATCCGTCTGGTTCCCCCTAGGGATATAAAGCTGGCATGCGTCAACTAGACGTTGATATGTGGGAAGTATTCGCTAAATCAAACCTATGACATGAGGGCTCTTACTGGCTGAAAGCAGGCAGTAAGGAAAGGCTGAAAGCAGGCAGCAAGGAAAGGCTGAAAGCAGGCAGTAAGGAAAGGCTGAAAGCAGGCATTAAGGAAAGGCTGAAAGCAGGCAGCAAGGAAAGGCTGAAAGCAGGCAGTAAGGAAAGGCTGAAAGCAGGCAGTAAGGAAAGGCTGAAAGCAGGCAGTAAGGAAAGGCTGAAAGCAGGCAGTAAGGAAAGGCTGAAAGCAGGCAGTAAGGAAAGGCTGAAAGCAGGCAGTAAGGAAAGGCTGAAAGCAGACAGTAAGGAAAGGCTGAAAGCAGGCAGTAAGGAAAGGCTGAAAGCAGGCAGTAAGGAAAGGCTGAAAGCAGACAGTAAGGAAAGGCTGAAAGCAGGCAGTAAGGAAAGGCTGAAAGCAGACAGTAAGGAAAGGCTGAAAGCAGGCAGTAAGGAAAGGCTGAAAGCAGGCAGCAAGGAAAGGCTGAAAGCAGGCAGCAAGGAAAGGCTGAAAACAGATTATGTTAACTTTGATTCCGTTCTTCTTGTTGATGACATAGAAAACTATGAAACATGAGGCGGGTACAGCGGCGAGATAGACGCCAGTTAACGGGTACGACATCTAGGAAGATCATTGCAAACCTATCACCTTATCCAGATGTGTGGTGTTCTAGGGTTGTATCTGTGGGTGTCTTTGAGGTGTTGAACTCTGAAAGCAGGTCACGGCTTGTCACTGGTTTACATTCTAAACCAATAGGGCCCTTCTAGAAAGGATCACAACCTACATTGATTTTCTTCAGAAATGGGAGACATTTTACAAAAGAGACAAATTGTCCAGACCCAGGGTTCCATGGTTAGGCTTTATAAATCAACCTTGACCAACCTCCTTGGCATCTGTGAACTCGCCACCCCCCCCCCCCCCCACACCCCCACCCTCCACATCACTGACACTCCAGCAACTGTTGTTTATGTAAGTAGTTTATACCTGTTCCCTTACAACGGTGGGGGAGGTCGCGGTGCTTGTAATGAAAGAAACATACACTTCTTATTGGCATGGTCATCATAGAAAACTACTATTGATATCTTCCTTCCTTAATTACCTTTCAATGTCAAGAGCAGAGAGAGTTTGCCGTAGGAATGACAGCCTATAATTAACTTGTAGGAATGACAGCCAACAACCAGCATGTACGAATGACAGCCTACAACCAACATGTAGGAATGACAGCCTACAACCAACATGTAAGAATGACAGCCTACAACTAACATGTAAGAATGACAGCCTACAACTAACTTGTAAGAATGGCAGCCTACAACTAACATGTATGAATGACAGCCTGAAATGAACATGTAGGAATGACAGCCTACAACTAACTTGTATGAATGACAGCCTACAACCAACATGTAGGAATGACAGCCTACAGCTAACATGTAGAAATGGCAGCCTAAAACTAACATGTAAGAATGACAGCCTACAACTAACTTGTAAGAATGGCAGCCTACAACTAACATGTAAGAATGACAGCCTACAACCAACATGTAGGAATGACAGCCTACAACCAGCATGTACGAATGACAGCCTACAACCAACATGTAGGAATGACAGCCTATAACCAACATGTAGAAATGACAGCCTACAACCAACATGTAGAAATGACAGCCTACAACCAACATGTAAGAATGGCATTTTACAACCAACATGTAGGAATGACAGCCTACAACCAACATGTAGGAATGACAGCCTACAGCTAACATGTAGAAATGGCAGCCTACAACTAACATGTAAGAATGACAGCCTACAACTAATATGTGAAAATGACAGCCTACAATTAACTTGTAAGAATGGCAGCCTACAACTAACATGTAGGAATGGCAGCCTACAACCAACATGTAAGAATGACAGCCTACAACCAACATGTAGGAATGACAGCCTACAACCAACATGTAAGAATGACAGCCTACAACTAACGTGTAAGAATGACAGCCTACAACTAACTTGTAAGAATGGCAGCCTACAACTAATATGTAGGAATGACAGCCTACAACCAACAAGTAAGAATGACAGCCAACAACCAACATGTAAAAATGACAGCCTACAACCAACATGTAGGAATGACAGCCTACAACCAACATGTAGGAATGACAGCCTACAACCAACATGTAGGAATGACATCCTACAACCAACATGTAGGAATGACAGCCTACAACCAACAAGTAAGAATGACAGCCAACAACCATCATGTAAAAATGACAGCCTACAACTAACTTGTATGAAGGACAGCCTACAAATAACATATAGAAATGACAGCCTGTAGCCAAAATGTAGGAGTGACAGCTACCACAACTAACTTGTAAGAATGACAGCCTACAACTAACTTGTAGGAATGACAGCCTACAACCAACATGTAAGAATGACAGCCTACAGCTAACATGTAGAAATGGCAGCCTACAACTAACATGTAAGAATGACAACCTACAACCAACATGTAGAAATATCAGCCTACAACTAACATGTAGGAATGACAGCCTACAACCAACATGTAGGAATGACAGCCTACAACCAACATGTAGGGATGACAGCCTACAACCAACATGTAGGAATGACAGTATACAACTAACATGTAAGAATGACAGCCTACAACTAACATGTAAGAATGACAGCCTACAACTAACTTGTAAGAATGACAGCCTACAACTAACATGTACGAATGACAGCCTGAAACGAACATGTAGGAATGACAGCCTACAACCAACATGTAGGAATGACAGCCTACAACTAACTTGTATGAATGACAGCCTACAACCAACATGTAGCAATGACAGCCTACAAAGGAATGACAGCCTACAACTAACATGTAGGAATGACAGCCTACAACCAGCATGTAGAAATGACAGCCTGCAACCAACATGTAGGAATGACAGCCTACAACTAACATGTAGGAATGACAGCCTATAACCAACATGTAGGAATGACAGCCTACAACTAACATGTAGGAATGACAGCCTATAACTAACTTGTAGGAATGACAGCCAACAACCATCATGTACGAATGACAGCCTACAACCAACATGTAGGAATGACAGCCTACAACCAACATGTAAGAATGACAGCCTACAACTAACATGTAAGAATGACAGCCTACAACTAACTTGTAAGAATGGCAGCCTACAACTAACATGTATGAATGACAGCCTGAAACGAACATGTAGGAATGACAGCCTACAACTAACTTGTATGAATGACAGCCTACAACCAACATGTAAGAATGACAGCCTACAACTAACATGTAAGAATGACAGCCTACAACTAACGTGTAAGAATGACAGCCTACAACTAACTTGTAAGAATGGCAGCCTACAACTAATATGTACGAATGACAGCCTGAAACGAACATGTAGGAATGACATCCTACAACCAACATGTAGGAATGATAGCCTACAACTAACTTGTATGAATGACAGCCTACAACCAACATGTAGCAATGACAGCCTACAACTAACATGTAGGAATGACAGCCTATAACTAACTTGTAGGAATGACAGCCTACAACCGACATTTAGGAATGACAGCCTACAACTAATTTGTAGGAATGACAGCCTACAACCAGCATGTAGAAATGACAGCCTGCAACTAACATGTAGGAATGACAGCCTACAACAACATGTAGGAATGACAGCCTATAAATAACTTGTAGGAATGACAGCCAACAACTAGCATGTAAGAATGACAGCCTATAACCAACATGTAGAAATGACAGCCTATAACTAACATGTAGAAATGACAGCCTACAACTAACTTGTAGGAATAACAGCCTACAACTAACATGTAAGAATGGCATCCTACAACCAACATGTAGGAATGACAGCCAACAACTAACATGTGAGAATGACAGCATACAACTAACATGTAAGAATGACAGCCTACAACTAACATGTAAGAATGACAGCATACAACTAGCATGTAAGAATGACAGCCTACAACTAACTTGTAGGAATGACAGCCTACAACCAACATGTAGGAATGACACCTACAGCCTATAACTAACATGTAGGAATGACAGCCTACAACTAACGTGTAGGAATGACAGCCTACAACTAACATGTAGGAATGACAGCTTATAACCAACATGTAGGAATGACATCCTACAACCAATATGTAGGAATGACAGCCTACAACGCCATGTAGAAATGACAGCCAAGTCAAGTTGTCGCGGAACACAACGTGAAAAGTCATCTTAACACGAGCCAGAAGTGGGACAGTGAAATACAAGGTCACAACTCTGCCTAGCAGCCAGTGAGCCAAGACATGTGTTGGCCTGAGTGTAAACACGAGCAGCCGCAATCCAGTGAAGGTCACACTAACACGAACGACGTGTGTGGTCCCAAGCTATCAGCTGATGAGTAGACGTAACATAGAACACAATATTGCCCTTCGAGAACGACGTTCAATAATATTCAATAACATCGAAATGTTTGAACCCTCGGATACAGAATCACAGCCTACAACCAACATGTAGGAATGACAGCCTACAGCTAACATGTAGGAATGACAGCCTACAACTAACATTTAAGAATGACAGCCTACAACTAACATGTAAGAATGATAGCCTACAACTAACATGTGGGAATGACAGCCTACAAAATTGAACTTCATTTGTGCACAATCAGCGAGCTACTAGAACCACCACACTGCGTCACCTGTTGTGTGTGCATGTCTATGTCCATCATATCTCATATCTTTATGTGCATGTTTATGCTAGTCATGTGTCATATATCTTGATGTGTGTCAGTGTTAGTCATGCCTCGTATCGCTGTGTGCATGCCTGTGTTATTCACATCTCATATCTTTGTGTGTGCATGTCTGTGTTAGTCACCTCTAGTGACTCGGACAGATGGTGCTCGTAAACCTGGGAGGGCCGACCATCTAAGGGCAGAATCCCCCTACAGAAAAGACAATCCGTTGCCTTGCAGGAAGATTGGGGACAATCGAAGGCTAAGGAAAGCAAACCTGAATAAAATGCTGGCTGAAATCGGATGCACTGGGCCACTGGCGCAGAACACAGTGCAACGGTTTAACGGGTGTTCAATCAGAGTGGATCTGGCAGACTCTAATTGTGATGTTCTGTCTGTGGGGGTGATCAACACACTTAACCTGACAGCTGACTTCATGTGAGAGTCAGGAATCCTACTCTGATTGAGTCCTGATCGCAGAGAGAGAGAGATATTAGAGACGTACATTATAAATGTTAATCTTGCATACATAATGACCTGTAAGTTGTGTATATCCAGTGATTGGAAGAGGTAAAACTGCGTTGAGACGCAGATTAATCCTTATATAAACAGTCTACACGCAGATTTTTTTTTCTCTATATGAGAGTCTATCCGGCCGGGTGACCTCTCGTCGAAGTGGGGACTCATGAAAGTAGGGTGACATAGCTTTTACATTCTTTCTTTGTACATTCGCTCAAATGTCTTGATCAAGATAACTTATTCGAAACAAATTTTAATGTATACTTAAAATTTTCTTTGTTGGTAATAATAACAGCTTACTCAGCGCTTGGACAACTAGCAGCGACGGTCTCGCTAATGTATTTAACAAGTGGAAGCATCAGATTTATTAACTTCCAAATTGACGACTTGTCCTAGTTGTTGTAGTAGTAGAAATTGTAGTTGTAGTGGTAGTCGTACTAGTAGTTGTAGTAGTAGTTGTAGTTGTTGTAGTAGTGGATGTAGTAGTAGGTTAGAAGTTGGCATGTATTAGAATTTCACGAAAGTGATCAACTTTACATCAGATCCAGCTAGTGACCACTGTCCTCTTCCTTGTAGCCATGATATTCCATCGTCTCTCCTCTCTCTGGCTCCTAGCGTTCCGACCTCCCTCCATTCTAAATCTTACTCATGTATACCTACCATCTCACCTTCCTTCCTCTCTCTCGCTCTCTCTCTCTCTCTCTCTCTCTATCCTATCCCTCTTAGGTGTCTCTCCTCCCATTCCAACCTAGTCTCTCTTTCCCTCTCCCTCCCTCCCTCATAGCGTTCCACCCGCCATTGTATGTTTAACTTCCCTCATTGACTACCTTCCATTGTAACACATATTCATTCTTGCCTTTTATCTCTATCATCTTCCCTTCCTTCGCCTAGACCTCTTTCTCTCTCTCTCTCTCTCTCTCTCTCTCTCTCTCTCTCTCTCTCTCTCTCTCTCTCATCAGGATCATACTTTAACTTTTCATACACACTAATATCATTAAATAACAAGCACAACAAGTCTTAAAATGTCTACTTTCTTTTGAATTAGCAGAGGACGACTTTTATTGAACTGACTTAACGAGTTGGAAATTTTTATTCTTGTACTTATCCTAAACTCTTTGGATTTCCATATCTTTGTCACTTTAACAATTGACAGACAACCGAGAAGCCATGTAGGTGAAATCAATAAAATCTTGGGGCGGGAAAGTTCTCCACTATTCACGGGGAAAGTTCTCCACTATCCACGGGGAAAGTTCTCCACTATCCACTTAGTATCGGGTCTGTTGATCAAGACAATGTCTACGCTCCCTGAATATGCTTCAGCATAGCTTGGTGACGTTTAAACTCATTTGGACACAATGGACAGCATGTCATTGTAACAATCACAGATGTCATGGCGTTGTAACAGTCACGTATGGCATGTCGTTGTAACAGGCATGTCGTTGTATCAGTCATTGTTGTTGTATCAGTCACGTATGTCATGTCGTTGTAACAGTCACGTATGGCATGTCGTTGTCTGAGACAGAGATCCCATGTGTCGGCTGAGGTGTTTTTTACCAGCCCCAAAAAAAAAATCTCATTTATCTTAATTGAAAGGTGATTACTAGTTCACTTTTCGTTGTAGATGTTTTTAAGACTTCATCATTTGTTTTCTTTTCTTTCCAACCAATTTTTCCTATTCTTCTACACATCTGCATCTCGAAGCCTTCAATTTTATATTCAAAGTTTGGTTACTGACCATACTTTGCGCCCATTGATCAGAGTCGATTCTATATTCAACCACTGAACTCTCTTTCTATTGTCTTCATGTTTCTCTCTCTCCTTCTCTGGGAGTAAATTTATTGGTATAAGTGACCTCTCGTCTAGATTACTTTATTTTTGTGTACATAACCGAAACAACACCAGATTCGTTCTTTGTCATGTTTCACTCCCAATGGCTACAACTGGGTCTCTATAACCCTAATGAACACCTCTCTTCAAAGACCATATTACAGAGCATAAGGGCATAAGATACCTTTGAAGGGGTTAGAAGAAGTGAATGTATCACGAAAGGCTATCAGAAAACAACAAACAATGTTTAAACAATGAAACTCATAAACTAGCCAAAATTGTTTTAAATAAAATATTTTATTACTCAAGGACTATTACATACTCTTCCTCTTCCACCGCGTTTTGTGGCGATGGTGGTGGTCGTGATGCGTACCCAGCGTCTACATCACTTTCCCGTTGATAAATATTAGCTGCATTATGAAGTCTTAGTGTTGTAAGCACATTGTCAAAGATTAAATGTGCTATAGTCCGTTCAGAAATTCATAATCACACCTGAATTAGTTTTGCGTGATAACCGCTTGTTATTTTGGTTTCAAAATTTGCATGCAATCTTAGAATATTGATGACGTTATAGAAATATTTTTTGCTCTGAGAAATTTGATCTAGTCTGAAAGTTTTCTTCTTTAGGCTATATTAAATTCACCCTGTTCGAATTTGACACCACTTTAGGATATATACATTAATTTGGTGCGGTCGTTCACGTAAAATAGTTTGGCTATTGCAGAAACACTCACTAACTTCAGGAAAAATCCCGTGCACAAAACTGAATTATTATTGAACGACATGACGCACCACAGCCTTGGCATTAATTACCGAAGGGAAGGCGTATCTTTATTAATTTTGTGAAGACTCAGTAGACAATTTGTTGACTTTAAATAAAAAACAACACTTGGTCATTGCTCGAAGCAAATACCTGAGACAGATCCGTGAGCGGCGGAGTGAACGATATCGTTCGTTCGCTTTCGTCAGCTTTGACCTCTGACGAAGTCCCACCCACTCAATTTTGTGGGACTGAATTTTGCGTGTAAAGTCTGTTTTATCCCATTACAGGATGCCCCTCGCCATGCAGGCAGATTTACTCCGACTTCAGAGGTACTAATTTTTAGGGAATTAGTAAAACCCAGGTGTCCTCGCCAGGGTACGAACCCCGGCTGTTGCCGTGGTAAGCCAACCGCCTATCGATTGCGCTAACCGGACACCCAGTGAACGATATGATATTGTATATTAGGACGAATCATGGGTCAACGCACACCACGCCTATGCTAAAGAATGGCAGTCAGTAAATGGCAAACTCAAAAGAACAATTCCGAGCAGCAAAGGCCAACGCATTATATTAACGCATGCTGGAAGCACTGAAAACGGCCTTGTCCATAATGCGGGACTTATTTTCCAATCAAAAAGTACCAACGGTAGGGACTACCATACTGAAATGAATGGAAACATTTTCAGGCACTGGTTGGAGAGCGATCTTTTACCAATCCTGGATAGACCTTCATGCATAGTCATGGATAATGCATCATACCACAATGTCGTATTAGAGGAATACAAAGTGCCTACTGCATCAAATACAAAAGAGCAAATTAGGACATGGCTTGCGAATGAAAATGTCAAATTTGACGACACATATTTAAAACCCGAATTGTTACAACTTGTGAAGAATACGAATAAGAAAAAGGTGTACCATGTTGATAAAATCATTGAGAAATACGGTCACACCTCTCTTCGACTCCCTGCATATCATGCACACCTTAATCCAATCGAACTTGTCTGGGCTCACGTCAAAGGACAAGTTGCAGAACAGAACAGGACATTTAAAATGTGTGATGTTGAAGTTCTGACACGTGAGTCTCTCTCAAAAATAGACATTCCGTTCTGGAAGAAGTGTGTTGAACATGTGCTGCGGGTGGAAGATGAGTACTGGAAACGAGATGATTACTATTTGTCCAGCCAGTAATGATTATCAACCTCTAGGAATCGTCAGATTAGGAATGATTAAAATTAAGATGAATTCAATTCCAGCTGCAGTTAGGACGTCCTGGGGTCTAATGGTGACCGAAGGACAAGACTAATTGTAACCAATTGAATTCATGTTTGCAAATACACATAACGAACAACACCCACAATTAAGCACTATGTAGATACGCCTCTGACAAGAATTGCAGTAAACTGGAAAATTTAACACGATTACTGTAAACTCTAAAATTTGAATCAACTTGTGTGATATCGTCATAAAAGATCAAAGGAATTCGCTGATGTGCAAAATCTGTTGTGTTTCTGGAATAAAAAATACCAAAATCTTTGCGTCATCAATATTCTAAGATTGCATGCAAATTTTGAAACCAAAATAACAAGCGGTTATCACGCAAAACTAATTCAGGTGTGATTATGAATTTCTGAGCGGACTATAGTAGCTCGCTGGTTGTGCACAAATGAAGTTCACTTTTGTAGGCTGTCATTCCTACATGTTAATTGTAGGCTGTCATTCCCACATGTTAGTTGTAGGCTGTCATTCCCACATGTTAGTTGTATGCTGTTATTTCTACATGTTAGTTGTAGGCTGTCATTCTTACATGTTAGTTGTAGGCTGTCATTCTTATATGTTGGTTGTAGGCTGTCATACCTACATGTTGGTTGTAGGCTGTCATTCTTACATGTTAGTTGTAGGCTGTCATTCCTACATGTTGGTTGTAGGCTGTCATTCTTACATGTTAGTTGTAGGCTGTCATTTGTACATGTTAGTTGTAGGCTGTCATTCTTACATGTTAGTTGTAGGCTGTCATTCTTACATGTTAGTTGTAGGCTGCCATTTTTACATGTTGGTTGTAGGCTGTCATTATTACATGTTAGTTGTAGGCTGTCATTCCTACATGTTGGTTGTAGGCTGTCATTCCTACATGTTAGTTGTAGGCTGGCATTCTTACATGTTAGTTGTACGCTGTCATTCCTACATGTTGGTTGTAGGCTGTCATCCCTACATGTTGGTTGTAGGCTGTCATTCCTTAAAGTTAGTTGTAGGCTGTCATTCCTACATGTTGGCTATAGGCTGTCATTCCTACATGTTGGTTGTAGGCTGTCATTCCTACATGTTAGTTGTAGGCTGTCATTCCTACATGTTGGTTGTAGGCTGTCATTCCTACATGTTAGTTGTAGGCTGTCATTCCTACATGTTGGTTGTAGGCTGTCATACCTACATGTTGGTTTTATGCTGTCATTCCTACATGTTAGTTTTAGGCTGTCATTCGTACATGTTGGTTGTAGGCTGTCATACCTACATGTTGGTTGTAGGCTGTCATTCCTACAAGTTAGTTGTAGGCTGTCATTCCTACATGTTAGTTGTAGGCTGTCATTCCTACATGTTGGTTGTTAGGCTGTCATACCTACATGTTGGTTTTAGGCTGTCATTCCTACATGTTGTTGTAGGCTGTCATTCCTACATGTTGGTTGTAGGCTGTCATACCTACATGTTGGTTGTAGGCTGTCATACCTACATGTTGGTTGTAGGCTGTCATTCCTACATGTTGGTTGTAGGCTGCCATTCTACATGTTGGTATAGGCTGTCATTCCTACATGTTGGTTGTAGGCTGTCATTCCTACAAGTTTGCTGTAGGCTGTCATTCATACATGTTGGTTATAGGCTGTCATTCATACATGCTGGTTATAGGCTGTCATTCCTACATGTTGTTGTAGGCTGTCATCCCTACAAGTTGGTTGTAGGCTGTCATTCCTTAAAGTTTGTTGTAGGATGTCATTCCTACATGTTGGCTTTAGGCTGTCATTCCTACATGTTGGTTGTAGGCTGTCATTCCTATATGTTAGTTGTAGGCTGTCATTCCTGCATGTTGGTTGTAGGCTGTCATTCTACATGTTAGTTGTAGGCTGTCATTCCTACATGTTGGTTGTAGGCTGTCATACCTACATGTTGGTTTTATGATGCCATTCCTACATGTTAGTTGTAGGCTGTCATTCCTACATGTTGTTTGTAGGCTGTCATACCTACATGTTGGTTGTAGGCTGTCATTCCTACAATTTAGTTGTAGGCTGTCATTCCTACATGTTAGTTGTAGGCTGTCATTCCTACATGTTTGGTGTAGGCTGTCATACCTACACATTGTTTTAGGCTGTCATTCCTACATGTTAGTTGTAGGCTGTCATTCCTACATGTTGGTTGTAGGCTGTCATACCTACATGTTGGTTGTAGGCTGTCATACCTACATGTTGGTGTAGGCTGTCATTCCTACATGTTAGTTGTAGGCTGTCATACCTACATGTTGGTTGTAGGCTGTCATACCTACATGTTGGTTGTAGGTTGTCATACCTACATGTTGGTTGTAGGCTGTCATACCTACATGTTGGTTTTTAGGCTGTCATTCCTACATGTTCAACATTGTATTCCAATTGTTGATGTCTCGATGCTGCATCCCCAATCATGACTATTTCGATTTCCTACAAAAGTTGCCGAGAGCCTTTTTCTTCTTCACCTTTCATCGCTAGGTCTTAAACAAACACTTTCCAAGCCGTCGTATGTTGATGCCATTCTCTTAAGATCATTCAGTCTTTCTCATCCCTGCTTCCACCTGTATTCTACCTCTCAAACAGACAGTCCTATCTATCATAATCCTGGATGGAAGAGTTACTTTTTTTCCCTTCTTTGACTTGACACATCATTGTTTCAAAGCAAGACGAGCAGACATATCATCGTTTCAAGTCAAAACAAGGAGACACATCATTGTTTCAAAGCAAGACGAGCAGACACATCATTGTTTCAAAGCAAGACGAGCAGACACATCATTGTTTCAAAGCAAGACGAGCAGATACATCATTGTTTCAAAGCAAGACGAGCAGGACACATCATTGTTTCAAAGCAAGACGAGCAGACACATCATTGTTTCAAAGCAAGACGAGCAGACACATCATTGTTTCAAAGCAAGACGAGCAGACACATCATCGTTTCAAGGCAAGACAAGCAGACACATTGTTTCAAAGCAAGACGAGCAGACACATCATCGTTTCAAGGCAAGACAAGCAGACACATCATTGTTTCAAAGCAAGACAAGCAGACACATCATCGTTTCACGGCAAGACAAGCAGACACATCTAGACATGTCTGTTGTGGTGAATGGACTCGCTAGCAATGGGCTGGGCTAGTTTATAAGTTCTGTCGTGAAAGAACAATGAGAGTAGGTACAATGGAAGGTACACTGTGAGGCAATGAATCTGTAACGTTGGACCGCCCATACGAACATCCAGTCAGAAGGGCATGCAGCAACGCTTTGGTGGGGAGGGGGGGAGAGATAATAGCAAATATATTTGTGAACGAATGTCTTCACTCGTTAAACTCTGATGGATGTACTGAAAAGGGGGGGGGGGGGGGTAGGTAGGACATAGAGAGTTAGTCTGTGTACAGAGGGATGATTTGTCAACTGCGACCCTTGTACTTGATCATCGAGTCACGCGAGAAGATCAGCATATCAGGTGTCAATAAACCTTGCGTGATCTGGACATGTATCCAGATGAGTTTTTTTTTAAAGTTTGAGATATACGTCATTGACTCGTACCAACACCGG
Source organism: Megaustenia siamemsis (assembly GCA_032433765.1). NCBI lineage: Eukaryota > Metazoa > Mollusca > Gastropoda > Stylommatophora > Ariophantidae > Megaustenia > Megaustenia siamemsis. The sequence goes on from JAVIAB010000102.1 coordinate 21,800,624, forward strand.
TTCTTAACTTTCCGAATCATTGACTTCCATAACAGTTACTGTCCCTTTCAACTTTGTCACTGCTGGTGTAGTAAGGTCCATGGATACTACTATGTTGGTTTTAGAACATATTGTTTCAGTCTTGTCTTTTGAGTGTTTATCTACTGCCAACATGTCTCACTGTTGCGTACACTGTTTGTTTACTGAAGATACCATTGACCTGGATGTTAAATGGAGCAGAACTACTTTCTCAATGGTACTATTGACATAGATGTTAAGTGGAACATATGGAGTCTGTCTATCGGTCATCAGTGTGATGGACATATGGAGTCTGTCTATCGGTCATCAGTGCGATGGACATATGGAGTCTGTCTATTGGTCATCAGTGTGATGGACATATGGAGTCTGTCTATCGGTCATCAGTGCGATGGACATATGGAGTCTGTCTATTGGTCATCAGTGTGACAAACATATGGAGTCTGTTTATCGGTCATCAGTGTGATGGACATATGGAGTCTGTCTATCGGTCATCAGTGCGATGGACATATGGAGTCTGTCTATTGGTCATCAGTGTGATGGACATATGGAGTCTGTCTATTGGTCATCAGTGTGATGGACATATGGAGTCTGTCTATCGGTCATCAGTGTGATGGACATATGGAGTCTGTCTATTGGTCATCAGTGCGATGGACATATGGAGTCTGTCTATTGGTCATCAGTGTGATGGACATATGGAGTCTGTCTATTGGTCATCAGTGTGATGGACATATGGAGTCTGTCTATCGGTCATCAGTGCGATGGACATATGGAGTCTGTCTATTGGTCATCAGTGTGACAAACATATGGAGTCTGTTTATCGGTCATCAGTGCAACGGACATATGGAGTCTGTCTATCGGTCATCAGTGCGGCGGACATATGGAGTCTGTCTATCGGTCATCAGTGCGACAGACATATGGAGTCTGTCTATCGGTCATCAGTGCGATGGGCATATGGAGTGTCTTTCAGCCATCAGTGCGGTGGACATATGGTCACTCTGCGACATGGGTTTAGATACAAGTATGACAATTGTAGAAGCAATAATGCGGACACTATCCGTCAACCGTCCATCATTTGTCTGTCTTTCTGTCTCATCATCAGGACATGTGTCCTTTTGAGAACGTTACATTCACCACAGTCCGTCTGAAAGTATCGCTGTCTCTAGCCAGATCTCCCATGGAACGTTACATTCACCACAGTCCGTCTGAAAGTATCGCTGTCTCTAGCCAGATCTCCCACAGAACGTTACATTCACCACAGCCCGTCTGAAGGAATCTCTGTCTCTAGCCAGATATCCCACGGAACGTTACATTCACCACAACCCATGTGAAGGAATCTCTGTCTCTAGCCAGATCTCCCACAGAACGTTACATTCACCACCGTCCTTCTGAAAGAACCCCTGTCTCTAGCCAGATCTCCCACAGAACGTTACATTCACCACAGTCCTTCTGAAAGAATCCTGTCTCTAGCCAGATCTCCCACAGAACGTTACATTCACCACAGTCCTTCTGAAAGAATCCCTGTCTCTAGCCAGATCTCCCACAGAATGTTATATTCACCACAGTCCTTCTGAAAGAATCCCTGTCTCTAGCCAGATCTCCCACAGAACGTTACATTCACCACAGTCCTTCTGAAAGAATCCCTGTCTCTAGCCAGATCTCCCACAGAATGTTACATTCACCACAGTCCTTCTGAAAGATTCCCTGTCTCTAGCCAGATCTCCCACAGAACGTTACATTCACCACAGCCCGTCTAAAAGAATCTCTGTCTCTAGCCAGATCTCCCACAGAACGTTACATTCATCACAGTCCTTCTGAAAGAATCCCTGTCTCTAGCCAGATCTCCCACAGAACGTTACATTCATCACAGTCCTTCTGAAAGAATCCCTGTCTCTAGCCAGATCTCCCACAGAACGTTACATTCATCACAGTCCTTCTGAAAGAATCCCTGTCTCTAGCCAGATCTCCCACAGAACGTTACATTCACCACAGTCCTTCTGAAAGAATCCCTGTCTCTAGCCAGATCTCCCACAGAATGTTACATTCACCACAGTCCTTCTGAAAGAATATCTTTCTCTAGCCAGATCTCCCACAGAACGTTACATTCACCACAGTCCTTCTGAAAGAACCTCTGTCTATAGCCAGATCTCTCACTTCTTATGTTGTAATGTTCAATGTCTTCTTGATGTCTCGAAACACCTTCTTCTTGATGTTCCCAAATGTGTTTCCCAGGAACTATCCCCTCCATTATTGTTCTATCCTGCCCGTTGTGTCTTTCTGTCTACAATTATAATATCTAGTTATCTGTATTACATGCCCTGGGGATCCATTTTATTGCAATCCCAATATCTGGTGTCCCCAGAAAGCATCTCTGCTGTGTGGTCATGAAGTTTATCTCAATTGTGTTTATCCCATTTTGATCGTCTACAAAAAAAGTCATCCATTTAATGAGTCCTGTTCAGTTGACATCTCATTCTAGAATGACTTTCTTTTCATGATTTACTTCCAATGTTTTTCATTGTCTAATTTGTTATGTTTGTTAATAACAAAAGGTGATCGTGCACAATCATATCTCACCCTTGTTGTAAGCTGGAGTCCATTGTTTATCCTCACCTCATGAAGGTAATAGATTCGCTAGTTGTGTCAACTCGCTTCACTCCATGTTTTATTTTGTCATGTTTGAACAATGGTTTTATTAAAAGTGCCAATGACGTAGGTTGTTTAATTAAATTGACAGCTTACATTTCCATAACAAATTCAACTCAAACAAGTGACGCTTTCATTCCACTGATTATTTATTTGAGACAAGAAAAGTTAAACCCGTGAATATAAAACTGGCAATATCTTGTCTGTGACTGTCATGCACATCGAATTCAATGTGAGATCAGCGTGTTTCTTTCTCCTCTTGTTACAGGAGTTCTTACAAAAAATATGTGCATGTACCACTTGAGTGAAAACTTAGATCTCTGTACCTGTGGCAATCCCGACGGAAATAATGTATCAGCATCATCGAGTGCCGTCTCCGCAACGAAGGTTGGCTACCATGGAGCGCCATTCTGCTCTGTCTTTTGCTTTGATGGTACAGGTTGTCATAGGCTGGTTTGTCCATCTTTTGATGTTACTCGTCCATGTTAGTCTTGGTCTGCCTCTGCCTCTTTTACCCTGTATTTTCCCTCCAGGATTACTTTTAGTAGGCTCTTGTCTTTTAAACGTGTCCCAAAAGCCCCAAAATCGCATTTGTCTTGTTTGAATTGCGTGTAGTAGTTCTCTTTAAATAATGTATGCAGCACTTGAATAGAAATATACATCCCTGTGTAGAGTAGAAATGTATATCCCTAGCCCAACCTTTTTGACAGCCTACAAAGTTGTTATCGTGCAGCTAAACTAGCAGACACAATACAAACTACAGCTTTTCGGCTGAAGGTAAAAAAACAAAAGGTACACCAAGTACAAACAAACAAAATACAAGGATAATACGATGTGTAAATACTATTCTAAAATAAAGCAAAAAAAACAAATAAACACGAATGTCAACATGGATCTGACAATTGAAAAGGGCGGAAATAAATGGTGGATAGGATTTGCGTGCCTGTTGGCTACATGGTAACTAGACAATAGGAGTTCATAGGCCCATCAAAACTGAAATTAGAAAGGGAGTCTTATGTGGATAATCATAGGGTAGGATGGAAGGAGGGGTAATATAGGGTATGATGGAGGGAGGGGTAACATAGGGTAGGATGGAGGGAGGGGTAACATAGGGTAGGATGGAGGGAGGGGTAACATAGGGTAGGATGGAGGAAGGGGTAACATAGGGTAAGATGGAGGGAGGGGTAACATAGGGTAGGATGGAGGGAGGGGTAACATAAGGTAGGATGATAGGAGGGGTAACATAAAGTAGGATGAAAGGAGGGGAAACATAAAGTAGGATGAAAGAAGGGGTAACATAGGGTAGGATGGAAGAAGGGGTAAGATAAGGTAGGATGAAAGAAAGGGTAACATAGGGTAGGATGAAAGAAGGGGTAATATAGAGTAGGATGGAGGGATGGGTAACATAGGGAAAGATGGAAGGAGGGGTAACATAGGGTAAGATGGAAGGAGGGGTAACATAGGGAAAGATGGAAGAAGGGGTAACAGGGTAGGATGAAAGAGGGGTAACATAGGGTAAGATGGAAGGAGGGGTAACATAGGGTAAGATGGAAGGAGGGGTAACATAGGGTAGGATGGAGGAAGGGGTAACATAGGGTAAGATGGAGGGAGGGGTAACATAGGGTAGGATGGAGGGAGGGGTAACATAAGGTAGGATGATAGGAGGGGTAACATAAAGTAGGATGAAAGGAGGGGAAACATAAAGTAGGATGAAAGGAGGGGAAACATAAAGTAGGATGAAAGGAGGGGAAACATAAAGTAGGATGAAAGAAGGGGTAACATAGGGTAGGATGGAAGAAGGGGTAAGATAGGGTAGGATGAAAGAAAGGGTAACATAGGGTAGGATGAAAGAAGGGGTAATATAGAGTAGGATGGAGGGAGGGGTAACATAGGGTAAGATGGAAGGAGGGGTAACATAGGGAAAGATGGAAGAAGGGGTAACAGGGTAGGATGAAAGAGGGGTAACATAGGGTATGATGGAGGGAAGGGTAATATAGGGTAGGATGGAGGGAGGGGTAACATAGGGTAAGATGGAAGGAGGGGTAACATAGGGTAAGATGGAAGGAGGGTAACATAGGGTAGGATGGAGGAAGGGGTAACATAGGGTAAGATGGAGGGAGGGGTAACATAGGGTAGGATGGAGGGAGGGGTAACATAAGGTAGGATGATAGGAGGGGTAACATAAAGTAGGATGAAAGGAGGGGAAACATAAAGTAGGATGAAAGAAAGGGTAACATAGGGTAGGATGAAAGAAGGGGTAACATAGGGTAGGATGAAAGAAGGGGTAACATAGGTAGGATGAAAGAATTGGTAACATAGGGTAGGATGGAAGGAGGGGTAACATAGGGTAAGATGGAAGGAGGGGTAACATAGGGTAGAATGAAAGAAGGGGTAACATAGGGTAGGATGGAAAAAGGGGTAACATAGGGTAGGATGAAAGAAGGGGTAACATAGGGTAGGATGAAGGTAACATAGGGTAGGATGAAAGAAGGGGTAACATAGGGTAGGATGAAATAAGGGGTAACATAAAGTATGAAAGAAGGGGTGTAAAGAAGGGGTAACATAGGGTAGGATGATAGAAGGGGTAACATAGGGTAGGATGAAAGAAGGGGTAACATAGGGTAGGATTAAAGAAGGGGTAACATAAAGTAGGATGAAAGAAAGGGTAACATAGGGTAGGATGAAAGAAGGGGTAACATAGGGTAGGATGAAAGAAGGGGTAACATAGGGTAGGATGAAGAAGGGGTAACATAGGGTAGGATGAAAGAATGGGGTAACATAGGGTAGGATGAAAGAAGGGGTAACATAGGGTAGGATGAAAGAAGGGGTAACATAAAGTAGGATGAAAGAAGGGGGTAACATAAAGTAGGATGAAAGAAGGGGTAACATAGGGTAGGATGAAAGAAGGGGTAACATAAAGTAGGATGAAAGAAGGGTAACATAGGGTAGGATTAAAGAAGGGGTAACATAGGGTAGGATGAATGAAGGGGTAACATAGGGTAGGATGAAAGAAGGGGTAACATAAGGTAGGATGATAGAAGGGGTAACATAAAGTAGGATGAAAGAAGGGGTAACATAAAGTAGGATGAAAGGAGGGGAAACATAAGGTAGGATGATAGAAGGGGTAACATAAAGTAGGATGAAAGAAGGGGTAACATAAAGTAGGATGAAAGGAGGGGAAACATAAGGTAGGATGATAGAAGGGGTAACATAAAGTAGGATGAAAGAAGGGTAACATAAAGTAGGATGAAAGGAGGGGAAACATAAGGTAGGATGATAGAAGGGGTAACATAAGGTAGGATGAAAGAAGGGGTAACATAAAGTAGGATGAAAGGAGGGGAAACATAAGGTAGGATGATAGAAGGGGTAACATAGGGTAGGATGAAAGAAGGGGTAACATAAAGTAGGATGGTAGGAAGGGAAACATAAGGTAGGATGATAGAAGGGTAACATAGGGTAGGATGATAGTAGGGGAAACATAAAGTAGGATGAAAGGAGGGGAAACATAAAGTAGGATGAAAGGAGGGGAAACATAAGGTAGGATGAAAGAAGGGGTAACATAAAGTAGGATGAAAGGAGGGGAAACATAAGGTAGGATGATAGAAGGGGTAACATAGGGTAGGATGAAAGAAGGGGTAACATAAAGTAGGATGAAAGGAGGTGAAATATAAGGTAGGATGATAGGAGGGGAAACATAAGGTAGGATGATAGGATGGGAAACATAAGGTATGATGATAGAAGGGGTAACATAGGGTAGGATGATAGGAGGGGTAACATAAAGTAGGATGAAAGGAGGGAAACATAAGATAGGATGAAAGAAGGGGTAACATTAAGTAGGATGAAAGAAGGGGTAACATAAAGTAGGATGAAAGAAGGGGTAACATAAAGTAGGATGAAAGAAAGGGTAACATAGTGTAGGATGAAAGAAGGTGTAACATAGGGTAGGATGGAAGAAGTGGTAACATAGGGTAGGATGAAAGAAGGGGTAACATAAAGTAGGTTGGAAGAAGGGCTAACATAAGGTAGGATGATAGGAGGGGAAACATAAGGTAGGATGATAGGAGGGGAAACATAAGGTAGGATGATATGAGGGGAAACATAAGGTAGGATGATAGGAGGGGAAACATAAGGTAGGATGATAGAAGGGGTAACATAGGGTAGGATGAAAGAAGGGGTAACATAGGTAGGATGAAAGAAGGGGTAACATAGGGTAGGATGAAAGAAGGGGTAACATAGGGTAGGATGAAAGAAGGGGTAACATAAAGTAGGATGAAAGAAGGGTAACATAGGGTAGGATGACAGAAGGGGTAACATAAAGTAGGATGAAAGAAGGGGTAACATAGGGTAGGATGAAAGAAGGGGTAACATAGGGTAGGATGAATGAAGTTGTAACATAGGGTAGGATGAAAGAAGGGGAAACATAAGGCAGGAATATAGGAGGGGAAACATAGGGTAAGATGAAAGAAGGGGTAACATAGGGTAAGATGAAAGAAGGGGTAGCATAGGGTAGGATGAAAGAAGGGGTAGCATAGGGTAGGATGATAGAAGGGGAAACATAAGGTAGGATGAAAGAAGGGGTAACATAGGGTAGGATGATAGGAGGGGTAACATAGGGTAGGATGAAAGAAGGGGTAACATAAGGTAGGATGATAGGAGGGGTAACATAGGGTAGGATGAAAGGAGGGGTAACATAGGGTAGGATGAAAGAAGGGGTAACATAAAGTAGGATGAAAGGAGGGTAACATAGGGTAGGATGATAGGAGGGGTAACATAGGGTAGGATGAAAGGAGGGGTAACATAGGGTAGGATGAAAGAAGGGTAACATAAAGTAGGATGAAAGGAGGGGAAACATAAGGTAGGATGATAGGAGGGGTAACATAGGGTAGGATGAAAGAAGGGGTAACATAAAGTAGGATGAAAGGAGGGGTAACATAGGGTAGGATGAAAGAAGGGGTAACATAAGGTAGGATGATAGGAGGGGTAACATAAGGTAGGATGATAGGAGGGGAAACATAGGGTAGGATGAAAGGAGGGGTAACATAAAGTAGGATGATAGGAGGGGTAACATAGGGTAGGATGAAAGAAGGGGTAACATAAAGTAGGATGATAGGAGGGGAAACATAAGGTAGGATGAAAGAAGGGGTAACATAAAGTAGGTTGGAAGAAGGGGTAACATAAGGTAGGATGATAGGAGGGGAAACATAAGGCAGGAATATAGGAGGGGAAACATAAGGTAGGATGAAAGGAGGGGAAACATAAGGTAGGAGGATAGGAGGGGAAACATAAGGTAGGAATATAGGAGGGGAAACATAAGGTAGGATGATAGGAGGGGAAACATAAGGTAGGAGGATAGGAGGGGAAACATAAGGTAGGATGATAGGAGGGGAAACATAAGGTAGGATGATAGGATGGGAAACATAAGGTAGGATGATAGGAGGGGAAACATAAGGTAGGATGATAGGATGGGAAACATAAGGTAGGATGATAGGAGGGGAAACATAAGGTAGGATGATAGGAGGGGAAACATAAGGTAGGATGATAGGAGGGGAAACATAAGGTAGGATGAAAGGAGGGGAAACATAAGGTAGGATGATAGGAGGGAAACATAAGGTAGGATGAAAGGAGGGGAAACATAAGGTAGGATGAAAGGAGGGGAAACATAAGGTAGGATGATAGTAGGGGTAACATAAAGTAGGATGATAGGAGGGGAAACATAAGGTAGGATGAAAGGAGGGGAAACATAAGGTAGGATGATAGGAGGGGAAACATAAGGTAAGATGATAGGAGGGGAAACATAAGGTAGGATGAAAGGAGGGGAAACATAAGGTAGGATGATAGGAGGGGAAACATAAGGTAGGATGATAGGAGGGGAAACATAAGGTAGGATGATAGGAGGGGAAACATAAGGTAGGATGATAGGAGGGGAAACATAAGGTAGGATGATAGAAGGGGGTAAAATAAAGTACGATGAAAGGAGGGGAAACATAAGGTAGGATGATAGGAGGGGAAACATAAGGTAGGATGATAGGAGGGGAAACATAAGGTAGGATGATAGGAGGGGAAACATAAGGTAGGATGATAGGAGGGGAAACATAAGGTAGGATGATAGGAGGGGAAACATAAGGTAGGGTGATAGAAGGGGTAAAATAAAGTACGATGAAAGGAGGGGAAACATAAGGTAGGATGATAGGAGGGGAAACATATGGTAGGATGATAGGAGGGGAAACATAAGGTAGGATGATAGGAGGGGAAACATAAGGTAGGATGAAAGGAGGGGAAACATAAGGTAGGATGATAGGAGGGGAAACATAAGGTAGGATGATAGGAGGGGAAACATAAGGTAGGATGAAAGGAGGGGAAACATAAGGTAGGATGATAGGAGGGGAAACATAAGGTAGGATGATAGGAGGGGAAACATAAGGTAGGATGATAGGAGGGGAAACATAAGGTAGGATGATAGGAGGGGAAACATAAGGTAGGATGATAGAAGGGGGTAAAATAAAGTACGATGAAAGGAGGGGAAACATAAGGTAGGATGATAGGAGGGGAAACATAAGGTAGGATAATAGGAGGGGAAACATAAGGTAGGATGAAAGGAGGGGAAACATAAGGTAGGATGATAGGAGGGGAAACTTAAGGTAGAATGATAGTAAGTAAAAAGTAAAATAAAGTACGATGAAAGGAGGGGAAACATAAGGTAGGATGATAGGAGGGGAAACATAAGGTAGGATGAAAGAAGGGGTAACATAAAGTAGGTTGGAAGAAGGGGTAACATAAGGTAGATGATAGGAGGGGAAACATAAGGTAGGATGATAGGAGGGGAAACATAAGGTAGGATGATAGGAGGGGAAACATAAGGTAGGATGATAGGAGGGGAAACATAAGGTAGGATGAAAGGAGGGGAAACATAAGGTAGGAATATAGGAGGGGGAACATATGGTAGGATGATAGGAGGGGAAACATAAGGTAGGATGATAGGATGGGAAACATAAGGTAGGATGATAGGAGGGGAAACATAAGGTAGGATGATAGGATGGGAAACATAAGGTAGGATGATAGGAGGGGAAACATAAGGTAGGATGATAGGAGGGGAAACATAAGGTAGGATGATAGGAGGGGAAACATAAGGTAGGATGATAGGAGGGTAAACATAAGGCAGGAATATAGGAGGGGAAACATAAGGTAGGATGATAGAAGGGGGTAAAATAAAGTACGATGAAAGGAGGGGAAACATAAGGTAGGAGGATAGGAGGGGAAACATAAGGTAGGATGATAGGAGGGGAAACATAAGGTAGGAGGATAGGAGGGGAAACATAAGGTAGGATGATAGGAGGGGAAACATAAGGTAGGAGGATAGGAGGGGAAACATAAGGTAGGATGAAAGGAGGGTAAACATAAGGTAGGATGATAGAAGGGGTAACATAGGGTAGGATGAAAGAAGGGGTAACATAGGGTAGGATGAAAGAAGGGGTAACATAAAGTAGGTTGGAAGAAGGGGTAACATAAAGTAGGTTGGAAGAAGGGGTAACATAAGGTAGATGATAGGAGGGGAAACATAAGGTAGGATGATAGGAGGGGAAACATAAGGTAGGATGATAGGAGGGGAAACATAAGGTAGGATGATAGGAGGGGAAACATAAGGCAGGAATATAGGAGGGGAAACATAAGGTAGGAATATAGGAGGGGAAACATAAGGTAGGAATATAGGAGGGGAAACATAAGGTAGGATGATAGTAGGGGAAACATAAGGTAGGATGAAAGGAGGGGAAACATAAGGTAGGATGAAAGAAGGGGTAACATAAGTGAAAAAATAAGGAAAATATTTTTAAAAATAAGAAGACATGGATGGGGGGGGGGGGGGGGAGAACAAGAGAGGTAATAAGATAAATATAACTACCCAATGTTTTGACTACCACTTTTCCTACATGTTTATCTTGCAAAAGCTAACTTACTCTACATTTTAACTTACTCTATGTTTTGGCTATCTATTTTCAGCTGTACGACAATGCCATGGTCAATGCTGGCCTCATAGACGACCCCAGGATAGGCATGTCCAGGCTACAGGCTCTCCTGGAGAAGGTGTTGGAGAAAGTGGACGTCTAACAAGCTGTCTGTGTGTGATAGAGACATTTATCTTGTCTTTGGCCTCAAATACTGTCATGTGTATGTGTGTGTGTGTGAATGACTAGTTTACTGCGTGTGGGAGATGCCTTGGAGTCTGTATCCTGTTTGGATTGAAACCTGAGATGTGGGGATTATTGTTTTGTTTGTTTACCAACTAGGCAGTTTCTTGTTTTTGTATGCACACTCCAACAACAGCGAATATTACCATTATTTTACTGATAGATATCTGAGTGTGAATTGGAAACATGATTTACTTCCCTGTTTCTCTCTCTCTCTCTCTCTCTCTCTCTCTCTCTGCGATCAAGGCTCAATCAGAGTAGCATTCCGGACGCTCTCATGAAGTCAGCTGTCTGTATAAGCGAATCGATTGCCCCATATAGTTTTTCTTCCAGGGAGATGGATGAGAACCACAATGCTCTTCTCAGGTCCCTATTTAACAGCTTTAAAAAACCTCCACTGAAGGGGAACAGTTTTATTACCTTTCGCCAGGTAACACCTCTCCATAATTACCCCTGCCCACGACTCTCGATGTATCAGCCGTCGTATAAAGCGCCCCACCTGCTGTAGTGGTCGCTCACGCCTGTAACGCTGTCACAAGCCGCTGCTGATGTTTACCAAGGGGCCTAGGCCAGGCATGCTCCTTCCAGCCATTCCCCCCCACTGCAATCTCGTAACAAGTCGAGGCTATCATGCCCCAGGATTGATCTGACCTCCTTCAACCCCTATCCGACTATTTGCCGGCCTGGGAACTGTGCTATGTCGTATAGTGATTAGTACCTCGTGTTGTAATGAATTGTGTCGACAACCACCTGTCCGTTCTTCGTGGACTTATTGAAAACATCAAGTAACAGCACACACAACAACTCACTGAAGGTTACAACATATGAACTTTATTACATTGTTTCACATAATCGATCACATCCGTGACCGATCTCTCAACAAGCTCCACTCTGTTAACATATCACCTTTACACTAGATAGTCTCATTGTACTCTTTGGATACAATTACATGCTTGCACTAATTACAACTTAACTGTCTCTTGTATACACTAATTGGTCTGACTTGACCCAGACACTCACTGCAGTGTCGTATTCAGCAGGACTGTGATAATAATTGACAATTCTCCTGCCTACATGGTTTAAGCTGTCTTAACAATGACACTCTCTCGACTGTCATAATCAGCAGAACTCTGTCTGCCACATCTGTGAGAATAATTGACGGCAAGACCCTCTCTCGAGCCTTGCATTCAGCAGAACTCTGTCTGCCAAATCTGTGAGAATAATTGATGGCAAGACCCTCTTTCAAGCCTTGCATTCAGCAGAACTCTGTCTGCCAAATTTGTGAGAATAATTGACGGCAAGACCCTCTCTCAAGCCTTGCATTCAGCAGAACTCTGTCTGCCAAATCTGTGAGAATAATTGACGACAAGATCCTCTCTCTCTCGTGTTGCCTTCAGCAGAACTCTGTCTGACAAATCTGTGAGAATAATTGATGGCAAGACCCTCTCTCGAGCCTTGCATTCAGCAGAACTCTGTCTGCCAAATCTGTGAGAATAATTGACAGCAAGACCCTCTCTCGAGCCTTGCATTCAGCAGAACTCTGTCTGAAAAATCTGTGAGAATAATTGACGGCAGGACCCTCTCTCTCTCTCTCGAGTGTTACCTTCAGCAGAACTCTGTCCGCCAAATCTGTGAGAATAATTGAGTAGTCTCTTGCATATTTTGATATAAGTTCGAGTATTCTACTCACCAATTGAGAATTTCGCACTTCTTGCCTGTTATCAGAATCGCACCGAATTGCATTTTCACACTTGCACCCCTACTCTATTAGAAACACAGCTTAACTGTTACTTCTGATCCAGCACTGCCTTATTCACAGGCCCTGGACACTTCGTCCCTATTTAGTCCCTACACTAATAGTAAGACTTGGTCTTCTGCCCGACTGGAACGTCCATCCCGCTCGAGCTCTGGCGCACTACTCTATTAACACTTACTCACTACATAACTCCCTCACTACATATACTAACTATACACAAATTTAAGGGCTGCCAGCCCTCACGGGCTAACACCCTATGGAAAACCACCGTTCTCGTCCCCCGCTAGTTCGTAACTAATCTTATCTTTTCCCTAACTCTACTCCTGTCTACATCCCCACCTAACACACTCATTCCACTTGCAGCACCCATCTCTCTGAGTTGTTTTTCACCTCCACTCTTTCCATGCTTTCTTATCACTCCTTTTTCAGTCAGCCTAACCCACCTAATTCTCTCCCCTATTCCTTTATGTTCCTTCCCCTATTTTATCTCTCCATCTCTGTCTTCCTCTTTTCTCTTTCTTTCTTCCTCTCTCTATTTCACCTATGTTTTTAATACTGATTAGTATAAATGTTCTGTAATTTTCAAAGAGAGAAAATACTAGATGGCTTGGTGTCATGGCATGGAAAGCAGTCAACAACAGAGCTCATATGATGCCCTGTAGATAGAAGATTGTGGAAGGACATGATCGCCTACGCCAACCGGTATGATACATGATGATGATGAGTATAAATGTGCTCGCAGCTGGCAAAATAAACTAACACTTTGTTGGTATAATTAAACAGTTTGGTTGGAATAAACATTCATAAAACATACAACCCACTCATGAAAGTTTATGTTTTTATTATTTTTTTTAAATAATTATGTATTCAACTAAATATAGTTAGTTGCTTGTTTTTGTACAATTATGTATTCAACTAAATATAGTTAGTTGCTTGTTTTTTGTACAATTATGTATTCAACTAAATATAGTTAGTTGCTTGTTTTTTGTACAATTATGTATTCAACTAAATATAGTTAGTTGCTTGTTTTTTGTACAATTATGTATGCAACCAACTATAGTTAGTTGCTTGTTTTTGTACAATTATGTATTCAACTAAATATAGTTAGTTGCTTGTTTTTGTACAATTATGTATTCAACTAAATATATTTAGTTGCTTGTTTTGTACAATTATGTATTCAACTAAATATAGTTAGTTGCTTGTTTTTTGTACAATTATGTATTCAACTAAATATAATTAGTTGCTTGTTTTTGTACAATTATGTATTCAACTAAATATAATTAGTTGCTTGTTTTTGTACAATTATGTATTCAACTAAATATAATTAGTTGCTTGTTTTTGTACAATTATGTATTCAACTAAATATAATTAGTTGCTTGTTTTTGTACAATTATGTATTCAACTAAATATAGTTAGTTGCTTGTTTTTGTACAATTATGTATTCAACTAAATATAGTTAGTTGCTTGTTTTTGTACAATTATGTATTCAACTAAATATAGTTAGTTGCTTGTTTTTTGTACAATTATGTATTCAACTAAATATAGTTAGTTGCTTGTTTTTTGTACAATTATGTATTCAACTAAATATAGTTAGTTGCTTGTTTTTGTACAATTATGTATTCAACTAAATATAGTTAGTTGCTTGTTTTTGTACAATTATGTATTCAACTAAATATAGTTAGTTGCTTGTTTTTGTACAATTATGTATTCAACTAAATATAGTTAGTTGCTTGTTTTTGTACAATTATGTATTCAACTAAATATAATTAGTTGCTTGTTTTTGTACAATTATGTATTCAACTAAATATAGTTAGTTGCTTGTTTTTGTACAATTATGTATTCAACTAAATATAGTTAGTTGCTTGTTTTTGTACAATTATGTATTCAACTAAATATAATTAGTTGCTTGTTTTTTGTACAATTATGTATTCAACTAAATATAGTTAGTTGCTTGTTTTTGTACAATTATGTATTCAACTAAATATAGTTAGTTGCTCGTTTTTTTGTTTACACAATTTACTTTTTGTAAAGTGGCATGAGGCGAGGTAAATCTTTCATTGTTGCTGTATATCATTTATCATGATGAGTTCAAATAGTGAAGCCACTTCAGTGATAACACGAGTCTATTTATCTTGATTCATTGAATGCCATCTCCACATCAAAGGTTGGCTACCATGGAGCACCATTTTACTGTCTTGCTTTGATGGTGCATGTTTTCATCAGTTCTTCTTTCCATCTTTGAATGTTCTCAGTCCACTTAAGTCTTGGTCTGCCAAATCTCACCTGTACTTTTTCCCTCCAAAATGACTTCCACTATGGTATTGTGTCTGCTCTTCGTATGTCCCAAAAATTTCACTTCTCTTGTTCGAATTATGTTAAGTAGTTTTTATTTTTAGCTGAT
The DNA here is from genome assembly GCA_032433765.1 of Megaustenia siamemsis. Classification (NCBI taxonomy): domain Eukaryota; kingdom Metazoa; phylum Mollusca; class Gastropoda; order Stylommatophora; family Ariophantidae; genus Megaustenia; species Megaustenia siamemsis. The sequence goes on from JAVIAB010000102.1 coordinate 21,815,625, forward strand.
TTTAAACTTCACTGTTCATCTTCTGTTCCTTTCATCCTTTTCTCCCTATTCTTCTATAAATCCACATTTCAAAGGCTTCAATTTTCTGTTCTATTTTCTTATTTAATGTCCCTGTTTCTGCACCATATTGGAATGCTGGGTATAACATTTGTTTATTTGTTATAGTTCTGATGTTATTTGCTTTGATGTATGTTTTTCATGTTGTATAAAATATGTGTCCTGATGCATCTTGAAATAAATCAAGTTTTGTAATATTGCATTTGTTGATCATCTTCTTAAGTGTTATGCTGGTTAGTGTTGTCTGTCATTGATCATCTTAAGTGCATGCTGGTTAGTGTTGTCTGTCATTGATCATCTTAAGTGTTATGCTGGTTAGTGTTGTCTGTCATTGATCATCTTAAGTGCATGCTGGTTAGTGTTGTCTGTCATTGATCATCTTAAGTGCCATGCATGTTTGTTAGTGTTGTCTGTCATTGATCATCTTAAGTGTCATGCTGGTTAGTGTTGTCTGTCATTGATCATCTTAAGTGTCATGCTGATTAGTGTTGTCTGTCATTGATCATCTTCTTAAGTGCACGCTGGTTAGTGTTGTCTGTCATTGATCATCTTAAGTGTTATGCTGGTTAGTGTTGTCTGTCATTGATCATCTTAAGTGTTATGCTGGTTAGTGTTGTCTGTCATTGATCATCTTAAGTGTCATGCTGGTTAGTGTTGTCTGTCATTGATCATCTTAAGTGCCATGCATGCTGGTTAGTGTTTCTGTCATTGATCATCTTAAGTGCATGCTGGTTAGTGTTGTCTGTCATTGATCATCTTAAGTGCCATGCATGCTGGTTAGTGTTGTCTGTCATTGATCATCTTAAGTGTCAAGCTGGTTAGTGTTGTCTGTCATTGATCATCTTAAGTGTCATGCTGGTTAGTGTTGTATGTCATTGATCATCTTAAGTGCATGCTGGTTAGTGTTGTCTGTCATTGATCATCTTAAGTGCATGCTGGTTAGTGTTGTCTGTCATTGATCATCTTAAGTGCCATGCATGCTGGTTAGTGTTGTCTGTCATTGATCATCTTAAATGCCATGCATGCTGGTTAGCGTTTCTGTCATTGATCATCTTAAGTGCATGCTGGTTAGTGTTGTCTGTCATTGATCATCTTAAGTGTTATGCTGGTTAGTGTTGTCTGTCATTGATCATCTTAAGTGTTATGCTGGTTAGTGTTGTCTGTCATTGATCATCTTAAGTGTTATGCTGGTTAGTGTTGTCTGTCATTGATCATCTTAAGTGCCATGCATGCTGGTTAGTGTTGTCTGTCATTGATCATCTTAAGTGTTATGCTGGTTAGTGTTGTCTGTCATTGATCATCTTAAGTACATGCTGGTTAGTGTTGTCTGTCATTGATCATCTTAAGTGCATGCTGGTTAGTGTTGTCTGTCATTGATCATCTTAAGTGTCATGCTAGTTAGTGTTGTCTGTCATTGATTATTTTAAGTACATGCTGGTTAGTGTTGTCTGTCATTGACCATTTTAAGTGCATGCTAGTTAGTGTTGTCTGTCATTGATCATCTTCTTAAGTGCACGCTGGTTAGTGTTGTCACTCATTGATTATCTTAAGTGCATGCTAATTAGCGTTGTCTGTCATTGATCATTTTAAGTGCATGCTAGTTAGTGTTGTCTGTCATTGACCATTTTAAGTGCATGCTAGTTAGTGTTGCCTGTCATTGACCATTTTAAGTGCATGCTAGTTAGTGTTGTCTGTCATTGATCATTTTAAGTGCATGCTAGTTAGTGTTGTCTGTCATTGACCATTTTAAGTGCATGCTAGTTAGTGTTGTCTGTCATTGATCATCTTAAGTGTCATGCTGTTTAGTGCTGTGTGCTGTCTGTCATTGAAATTCCCACCTCTTGTCCTATATTTGGCTACTAAATAATGTGGATGCTATGTTTGTTGTTTCATGTCATTTCCAGGAATTTTGCATGGTTGTCCCACCCTTCTAGAGGCATTGTGACTCCTATTACAGCAGCTTTTCTATGTCACATCACGAGAGGACTGTCTGCACCATGAGAGGAGGAGTGATGGCTTTCTCCAAACACACCAGAATGACAAAATATTGTTGAAAGAGAACTGTGTTTTTATATGAGAGGGAATGGAAAAGATACGACATTTAAAACTATTTTGACATGAAATTGATACATACAAGACCTGTACACCATAGAGAGAGAGAAAAGTTTCATGATATGTGACCAACAAGTGCTGTATTGTTCCTTCTGGTAGAGGTGGTTAATTTCTCCACAACTTTTTATTTCTTCACTTACCAGTTCTGCTTTTCACTTTCTACTAACCAGTTTCTTAAACTGCTTTGTATTTTGTGTGTGTGTGTATATATAGAGGGTACCCCGAAGTAAAACAACCCCACTGCCTTGTGGGTGAGACTTTTAAGTCAAAGGCTAGCGGAGCCAACCGTAAACAAACCGACGGAAGGCAACAGAAAACCACCGTCATAACGTCTTTGTACAATCATGAATCGCCACAACAATAGAAATAATGACAACAACGTTAAGTGGGATTCCAATGGAAAATCCTTGTTCGGTAGGGGACATCATGTGCTACAGGTGATACCCGATGGTCATCAAGCTACTGTAAGCAAAATAAAGATAAAACAAACTCTAAAGATAGGTACTTGGAATGTGAGAACACTCATGCAGAAGGGTCAACTAGAAAACATCATACAAGAAATGAAAAGAATGGGTTTACAATTACTGGGACTTTGCGAAATGAGATACACCGGATCAGGGGAGATGTATTCTGATAAACATAAAATAATCTATTTTGGAGGTACTGAACACCAAAGAGGAGTAGGTGTCATCTTGGATGCAGAAAGAGCAAGAACAGTGAAAGGCTTTTACCCAATATCTGACAAGAGTCCTTTTAGTGAAATTAAATGGAAAGCCAATAGATATAAATCTTATACAAGTTTATGTACCAACATCAGACAGTCTAGAGGAAACAATTGATATATTTTACAACGAGTTAAATGAGGCACTTCATAAATGCAAACCACATGAAAACACCATAGTTCTAGGGAATTTTAACGCAAAAGTAGGAAAGGAAAGAGTTGAGGAAGTAGTTGGTCATTATGGCTTAGGCGAGAGGAATGAAAGAGGTGACAAACTTATTGATTGGACAAGAACACACAACATGATGATAGGGAACACCTGGTTTAAGCAACATCCAAGACGTCTGTGGACATGGAAAAGCCCAGGGGACAACGCACGTAATCAAATTGATTATATAATGATAAGCAATAGATTTAGAAACAGTCTGGTGTGTGTGAAAACTAGACCAGGGACAGATTGCAATAGTGATCATGTACCAGTTGTGGGAAAGCTTAGAGTAAAATTAAAAACAACAAAACGAGCCTCAGTTAACATCAAGTTAAATTTAGATTTACTAAAATCAGACAAGAAGCTGCAAGACAAATATAAAATCACAATTCAGAACCAGTACAATGCAATACAGAAGATACAAAACATTGATGAACAGTGGGAAATGCTAAAAGAGTCAATGCAACAAACATCAAAAGAGTTCATACCACCAGTGAGGACAAATTCAAGAAAGAAAAAGATGACAGATGACATTTTGCAGCTAATGGATACAAGAAGAAGAAATAAAGAAAATAAAGATGAGTATAAGAAATTAAATAAAGAAATTGTAGTAAAATGCAATGAAGCAAAAGAAGCATGGCTAAAATTGAGATGCAAAGAGATTGAAATGTAACAAAAAGGAGATGCTAAAGCTATATACAAACAAATTGAGGAATTAACAGAAAGAAAAACGCAATCAAAAACTGGATGTCTAAGATCAAAGGAAGGAGAACTGTTGATTGATCAAGAAAACGTAAGTGGACGATGGACAGAATACAGTAAAGATCTTTATAATGATGGACGAACGGAAGTAAATATTAAGGATAATGGAGAAGGACCAGAAATACTCAGAGAAGAAGTGGAGGACGCCTTGCGCAATATGAAAGCAGGCAAAGCTCCTGGACCAGATAATATAACTAAAGAAGAGATTGAAGCCATGGGTGATTTTGGAATAGCAATAATAACAAAAATATTGAATGATATCTACAACAGCGGATATATACCAGACGACATGCTCAAATCAATATTTAAAGCCCTACCAAAGAAATCGGGTGCGATTGAATGCGATGATCATCGCACAATAAGTCTTATGAGTCATATGACTAAGATATTACTAAGAATCATCATGCGAAGAGAGCGAAACAAAATCAGTCCAGAAATTAGTGATGAACAGTGTGGTTTTGTTAGAGATAAAGGAGGATATGGAACAAGCAATGTCATTTATATCATAAGATCTTTAGTAGAAAGAGCCATAGAGGTGAAAACAGATCTATACCTATGTTTCATAGATTACACCAAGGCATTTGACAAAGTAAAGCACCAAGAAATAATCACAATTTTAGTAAGCATAAACGTAGACAGCAAAGATCTAAGAGTAATAAAGAACATGTACTGGCAACAAACAGCAGCCATAATAACTGGAAACCAATTGGGAATGTTTCAACAAATAAAACAGGGTGTTAGACGATCCCGTGTGTTACCGGGGCCTCATTATGAGGGAAGTAAAGAATAGTGACACTGTGACCTTCCAGGCATGTCGTATGAGGCGACTAAGGAGATTGATCGATGGCTTGACAAGCTGTCATTGTAAAAAGTATTGTTATGGAAACAGAGCCATAGATTTTAGAAGCAGTGATCTCTGCAATATGTGCCATTTTGGCACGCAAGGTTTCTGTTTTTGAGATTGTGGCTCTGCCCTATGTGCCTTCTTCTGCTCGAAAGGACAATAGATAGATAGATAGACAATGTTGTGTGCTGTCACCATATTTGTTTAATATTTATAGTGAGATTATTTTAAGATCCATAAGGGGCATGCCTGGAATAACAATTAGAGGTCATAATATAAATAATTTAAGGTATGCTGATGATACAGTCTTAATGGCTAAGAATGAAAATGAGTTACAAGAAATGTTGGACATTATAGTGAAAGAAAGCAAAAATAAAGGACTCAGCCTTAATAGCAAAAAGACAGAGGTAATGGTAACAACAAAGAAAAAGACACCACCTCAGTGCAAAATAAAGACAAGTGGAACAATATTAAAACAGGTAAATGAATTTAAATATTTGGGAACTTTGTTAACCTCAGTCGGAAGATGTACAAAAGAGATGAGATGCAGAATGACTCAGGCAAAAGCAGCTTTCCAAAAAATGAGGAAGATACTATGCAATCCATTTTTGACAATAGAAATAAGAAAAAGATTTCTGAAATGTTACGTAGAGCCAGTCTTAACATATGAAAGCGAATCATGGACAATAGGACAACAGACAAGAAAATCACTGGAGTCTGTAGAAATGTGGTTTTACAGAAGAATGTTGAGAGTACCATGGACAGCTAAGAAGAGTAATGAAGATATTCTGAGAGAGGTCAAAGCATAAAGAGAGCTAATTTCCAATATTAGGAAGAAACAATCATCATTTTTAGCCATGTAATGAAAAGAGAACAAATGGAATATATTGTAACAACTGGGAAAATTGAGGGACGAAGAGATAGAGGGAAGCAAAGAGAAAAAATAACAGACAGCTTAAGAGAATGGCTTGGCAGAAGGTCAACAACAGAAATGATAAATAACTGCCGAGATCGAAAATTGTGGAGAGACATGATCACCTACGCCAGCAGGCCCGGTACTTGATGATGATGATGATGATGATGATGATGATATATATATATATATATATATATATATATATATATATATATATATATATATATATATATATATATATATATTGTTTCCATCTCTATCTCTCACCAGCTCTTTTCCCCTCAATTTATTCCTGTTGTAACAATGTATTAAGACACAGTCTTAATAGCAGAGACAGAGAATGAACTACAAGAAATGAAAGACATAATAGTAAAATAAAGTAACAAGAAAGGTCTCAGTCTGAATAGTAAGAAAACTGAAGTAATGGTTATATCGAAGAAACAATCACCACCATCATGCAGCATAAAAATAAACGAGACAAATCTGAAACAAGTGCAACTTGGGCACAATAATAACATCAGATGGGAGATGCACCACAGAAATAAAAAGCAGAATAGCTCAGGCCAAAATAGCATTTCAGAAGGTTAAAAATATATTATGCAACAAATCTATGTTAATAAAAATGAGAAAGAGAGTTCATCGGTGCTATATAGAACCAATTCTGACCTATGGAAGCGAATCATGGACAATAGACAAACAAATGAAAAGACGATTGGAGGCCACAGAGATGGGATTTCTCAGAAGAAAATTGAAAGTTCCCTGACAGCTAAAAAGACCAATCAGGAAGTTCTCAAAGAGGTCAACACAAAAATGGAGCTCTTAAAAAAACATCAGAAAGAAGCAATCAACATTTTTCGGGCACATCATGAGAAGAGGAAAGTTGGAATACTTGGTTACAACTGGCAAAATAAAAGGAAAGAGAGATTGCGGGCGACAAAGAGAGAAAATACTGGATTGCTTGGTGTCATGGCATAGAAAACAGTCAACAACAGAACTAATACGATGCACTGTAGATAGAAGATTGTGGAGGGACATGATCACCTACGCCAACCGGTATGGCACATGATGATGATGAACAACGTATTCCAGCTAATCATTTCTCATTCCATTTATCTATTGTCCTTTAGAGCAGAAGATAGCACGTGTGGCAGACATGCTAGACTCTGTCTCCTGTGGTTTTTGTTAACAAGCGTCAGGTTACATCACATCAAGACTAGCAACATGATAGAATTTATTTTTTCACTGACATCATAAATTGTTTATACTCGTCTCTCTCATCTACTGGTCTTTATACTGACTCTCATATTTTGATCATTATACTGTTGACTCTCTCATATACTGGTCTTTATACTGACTCTCATATTTTGATCATTATACTGTTGACTCTCTCATATACTGATCTTTAAACCGACTCATTTTTATCCGTATACTCATGTCTCTCTCATCTACTGATCTTTATACTGTAGACTCTCTCATATACTGATCTTTGTACTCTGACTCTCACTCTTACACACTGGCCTCATTTTTTTTGTTAACTTGTTTTAAAAGCTCTCAAAAAGAGAGCTAATTTCTAATATTAGGAAGAAACAAACATTTTTTTGCCATGTAATGAGAAGGGAACAACTGGAATGTATTGTAACAACTGGGAAAATTGAAGGACGAAGAGATAGAGGGAAGCAAAGAGAAGAATTATCAGACAGCTTAAGAGAATGGTTTGGCAGAAGGTCAACAACAGAAATGATAAATAACTGTCAAGATCGAAAGTTGTGGAGAAACATGATCACCTACGCCAGCAGACCCAATACTTTGATGATGATGATGGTTTTAACATAAACATATTAGTTGGCAGTCTAGTAGAAAGAGCTGTGGAGTCTGGCAGCTTGGTTTTAACTGAAAAAAACTATTCATAGAAGAGTCCATTAAAGTCAAAATTGAGATTTTTTGTTAAAGTCATAATAGAGTATGGAGCTGGACAGATAATTGGCCTACCTAGTTCTGATAAACATTGCAAGGTTGCTAGAGGATGTTGTGTTGTAGAAGGTTTGATCCCCCATCGACATTCAAGCCTATTTATTAGTAATGGCTCAAAGTGAATGAGCTCTACCACGTCTACATTAGGGAATACAATGGCTGCTTGTACTTAGACAGTTAACTCTATGAGCAGCAATGTGATTGTGTTAGGTTTTCTAATCAAATATAGGTGGCCTCCATTACTACCTGTGAGTACCTTCTTCTTCGTTCCTTCCTCATCTGCCTTTCAGCGTCGAGGGGAGATATCATTTGCAGTCTTTTGCTCTTCTGTTCGCCTCTGCTGCTTTTATGTTTCCTAGTGCATCTAATATTCCATCGACCCATCTTTTTCGTGGTCGACCCTTGGGTCTGGTGTTCTCACAACGTTTGTTGAAGGCTCGTTGTGTTGTGATCGTTTTGCCTTGTCACGTGGCCAAACCATTTTCTCTGTTGTTTCCTTATATATTCTATGGCGGGGGCTATTCCTAGCTTTTTTCAGTTCTTCATTTCTGATCTTATCCCTCAGACTGTCACCATCTTCTGTGTATTTCTCTGAGCATAAAACATTTATTCCTTACCGACCTGCTGAGTCTCTCGTAAGTTTAGGGTGTGAATATCTGCTGCTGCTATATATGCTGCCAGAGTGCTAACATATTTCTAGGAAGTATCCGGTTGTTTCCAAAATGGAGGAATTATTGTTCTCCGGCTTGGTATAGAACCGTCGATCAGAGGTTTAACAAGCCGGTATCGTAAACAACGATGTTGTTAATGAAACGTTGACCTAGAGGCGTGACACTTTTGTCAGTTGCCTCAAAGTTATTCTGCAAAATCATCCTAAATAGAATAAAGGACTCAGTAGATACAGTGATGCGTGAAGAACATACTGGGTTTAGAAAAGGGAGAAGCTGCCTTGATCATATCTTTACTCTACGACTTATATTGGAGGAACACATTGAAAAGCAAAAACCTTTTGTACTTAATTTCATCGACTTAAAAAAAGCATTTGATAGCATTCATAGAGATTCTTTGTGGGAAATTCTGAAGCAATATGGCTTAGAATAAAAAGCCATAAATATTATCAAAGACATGTATGATGGTTACACATGTGCAGTTCGAACAGAGGAAGGACTGATCGAATGTTTCCCAATAGAAACTGGGGTTAAACAAATCTTCTTCTTCTTCTATCCTTCCTCCATTGCCGTTGGCGTCGAGGGGAGATACAATCTGCGATTCTTTGCTCTTCTGTTGGCCTCTTCTGGTGTTATTCCTCCTAGTGACTCTAGTATTCCCTTTATCCATCTCTTTCTCGGTCTTCCTCTTAATCTAGCGTTTTCGTAGCGTTTATTAAGGCTCTTTGAGTCATTGTTAGTTCTTTTTGTCTTGTTATGTGGCCGAACCAATTTATCTGTTGTTTCTTTATGTATTCGATGGCTGCTTCAAGTTCGAGCTGTTTCCTGTCATTCTTCTGACACATTTCATTTCGTTGGTCGTTATCTTTCTTATTGTTCTAGAGTCCAGCGTCCAATTCTGGCACTGATAACTCAGAGTTGGTAGAACAATTGATTTGTATATTGCCCTTTTTGCTTCCGTAGTTATTGCTTTTGTTTTTCAATAGTGTTGATACTTGGCATGCTTTGTTACACCTTACATCTATCTCTGTCTCTTGGTTATTGTCTTGTGTTAACGTGCTACCCAGATATTTAAAATTGTCTACTTGCTTCAAAGTCGTATTATCTATTATGATGTATTTTATTGCCCTTGTTATTTGGAATTGTTATGGACTTCATAATGAAGAAATGCTGCACTGGTAATAAAGGCATCGAATGGTTACAAAGAGACCATTTGGAGGACCTAGACTTTGCTGATGACATAGTTCTCATCAGCAGTCAGATAAAAACGATGCAGGAAAATACAAATGAACAACAGGTAAGTTTCCCAATGTTTCATATGGGAAACAACAGGTAAGAGAAAAAGAGGAAGATCTAGAGAGACACTGAGAAGAACATTGATGAGAGAGGCAAGAGCAGCAGGAATCGGCTCCCTCAATGAGATAGAGCTGCTTGCACAGAACAGAGACAAATGGCGAGATTTGATAAAATATCTTTAAAAAAAATTGAAAACTGCTGGAACAAAAATCAGATAAGGTTAAGAGGAGTATCTTGGTCTACGCCCTATGGGCCGGCTACGGCTCGAAAGGTCAATAGATAGATAGAAAGATTGAATGTTAGACAGCACTTTGAGGTTCACTCAACCTCTGGAAATGGGTAGCAGAGATTTTTTTCTGGGGAAAATAAGGTATCCTGGCGTAATATTGATCACATCATCGATAAAATATGTTGGTCATTGAAAGATACACACACTACTGCCATATTTCTTGTGTTAAGGTATTGAGCGAACTCTTACTTAATTACATGTAATCATTGTGACCCACTCACACTGAACCATCTCTATATTACGAGCCCAGTCCTTCAGGCATTCACTCGATGACTGTACCTCTTCTTTATGTATCCTTTAAAGGACATGAAGCTGGCATCAGATGTAGTGTGATATACAACAAGCTATGTTATTTGATCCGTTTAGACCAACACTTTCTACACATTTTGGGATAATGGGTGCCTTCCATCTTTGATGTGTACTGCTTGACAAGACTGGCTACACCCAGGGGCTCCGACTATCACAGCTGTTTGTCACCGATACTTTAGCTGGCATGCTCGATTGTGTCTCTCTAGGAAGATAAGATGCACATTCCTCTCCTGCTATACATTCAAAGTGATTAGAAGCTGTGTCCTACAATTTTACAACTTACATGGTTAAGGATTTAATTTCGCACTCTGGAAACTCTCAAATTTGCTAATCTTTGACCATTCTGTTACAAACTGCAGCCACTATCATCCACGAATAAATATTGACTTCAGCTGAATACCTTACTTCTTGTTATCTGGTGTCACAAATTGAAACCACTCCCATAAATTTCAATTTCAAGAATGAGGGGAATGTACTAAACTCGGAACATCATCCGTAAGTGCTAAACAATACACAAGATTTAAAAAAAAAAAATGCCACATTTGAGATGAAAACAATGGCTGTGAGTAGGATGTTGATGAGCTGTTGTTGCTGCTAACCCTGACACATGTAGTTGAGATGAAAACAAATGGCTGTGAGTAGAATGTTGATGAGCTGTTGTTGCTGCTAACCCTGACACATGTAGTTGAGATCAAAACAAATGGCTGTGAGTAGGATGTTGATGAGCTGTTGTTGCTGCTAACCCTGACACATGTAGTCAGCAGAGTTGCAAGACCATATGGTACTGTAGAAGTGTCATGACACTTATTGTAAGCCAGTTTCACTGAACTGTCTCTGCATGTTACAATTGTGGCCCATGACATTAGATCTGTTTCTACATCATACAGCGGTATGAAATTTACATGTCCATAAATGTAGCTATTATGTATAGCTATGAAATGACAGTACCCCACTCTCGTCACTCTAGACTGCTATGATCTACTCATAACAGTACCCCACTTTCGTCACTCTAGAATGCTATGATCTAGTCATGACAGTACCCCACGTTCGCCTCTCTAGACTGCTATGATCTACTCATGACTGTACACCTCCCCCCCCCCCCAACTAGACTGATAAGATCTACTCATGACAGTACCCTACTTCCGACCCTCTAGATTGGTATGATCTACTAATGACAGTACCCCACTTTCGTCCCTTTAGACTGCTATGATCTACTCATGACAGTACCCCACTTTCGTCCCTCTAGACTGCTAAGATCTACTCATTACAGTACCCGACTCTCGTCCCTCTAGACTGCTATGATCAACTCATGACAGTACCCCACTTTCGTCCCTCTAGACTGCTATGATCTACTCATGACAGTACCCCACTCTCGTCACTCTTGACTGCTATGGTCTACTCATGACAGTACTCCACTCTCGTCCCTCTAGACTGCTATGATCTACTCATGACAGTACCCCACTCTCGACACTCTAGACAGCTATGATCTACTCATGACAGTTCCCCACTCTCGTCACCCTAGAGAGTTATGATCTACTCATGACAGTACTCCACTTTCCTCCCTCTAGAGTGTTATGATCTACTCATGACAGTACCCCACTTTCGTCCCTCTAGACTGCTAAGATCTACTAATGGCAGTACCCCACTCTCGTCACTCTAGACTGCTATGATCTACTCATGACAGTACTCCACTCTCGTCCCTCTAGACTGCTAAGATCTACTAATCACAGTACCCCACATTCCTCCCTCTAGAGTGCTATGATCTACTAATGACAGTACCCCACTCTCGTCACTCTAGACTGCTATGATCTACTCATGACAGTACCCCACTCTCGTCCCTCTAGACTGATATGATCTTCTCATGACAGTACCCCACTTTCCTCCCTCTTGACTGTTATGATCTACTAATCACAGTACCCCACTTTCGTCCCTCTAGACTGCTATCATTTACTCATTTCAGTACTCCACTCTCGTCACTCTAGACTGCTAAGAACTACTCATGACAGTACCACACTCTAGACTGCTATGATCTACTCATGACAGTACCCCACTCTCGTCTGTTATGATCTACTCATGACAGTACCCTACTTTCGCCCCTCTAGACTGCTATGATCTACTCATGACAGTACCCTACTTTCGCCCCTCTAGACTGCTATGATCTACTCATGACAGTACCCTACTTTCGCCCCTATAGACTGATATGATCTACTCATGACAGTACCCTACTTTCGCTCCCCTAGACTGCTATGATCTACGCATGACAGTACCCCACTCTCGTCACACTAGACTGCTATGAACTACTCATAAAAGTACCCCACTTTCGCCCCTCTAGACTGCTATGATCTACTCATTACTTTACCCTACTTTCGCCCCTCTAGACTGCTATGATCTACTCATGACAGTACCCCACTTTCGTCCCTCTATACTGCTATGATCTACTCATGACAGTACCCCACTCTCGTCACTCTAGACTGCTATGATCTACTCATGACAGTACCCCACTCTCGCCACTTTAGATTGCTATGATCTACAATAGACAGTACCCCACTCTCGTCTGCTATGATCTACTCATGACAGTACCCCACTTTCCTACCTCTAGACTGCTATGATCTACTCATGACAGTACTCCACTTTCCTCCCTCTAGACTGCTATGATCTACTCATGACAGTACTCCACTTTCGTCCCTCTAGACTGCTATCATTTACTCATTTCAGTACTCCACTCTCGTCACTCTAGACTGCTATGATCTATTCATGACAGTACCACACTCTAGTCACTCTAAATTGATATAATCTACTCATGACACTACTCCACTTTCGCACCTCTATACTGCTATGATCTACTCATGACAGTACCCCACTTTCGCCCATCTATACTGCTATAATCTACTCATGACAGTACCCTATTTTCGCCCCTCTAGATTGCTATGATCTACTCATGACAGTACCCCACTCTCGTCACTCTAGATTGCTATGATCTACTCATGACAGTACTTCACTTTTGCCCCTCTAGAGAGCTATGATCTACTCATGACAGTACCCCACTCTCGTCACTATTGACTGCTATGATCTACTCATGACAGTACTCCACTCTCGTTCCTCTAGACTGCTATGACCTACTCATGACAGTACCCCATTTCGACTGCTATGATCTACTCATAACAGTACCCCACTTTCCTCCCTCTAGACTGCTAAGATCTACTCATGACAGTACCCCACTTTCCTCCCTCTAGACTGCTATGATCTACTCATGACAGTACCCCACTCTCGACACTCCATACTGCTATGATCTACTCATGACAGTACCCCACTCTAAACACTCCATATTGCTATGATCTACTCATGACAGTACCCCACTTTCGCCCCTCTAGACTGCTATGACCTACTCATGACAGTACCCCACTCTCGTCTGTTATGATCTACTCATGTCAGTACCCCACTCTCGTCTGTTATGATCTACTCATGACAGTACCCCACTCTCGTCTGTTATGATCTACTCATGACAGTACCCCACTTTCGCCCCTCTAGATTGCTACGATCTACTCATGACAGTACCCCACTCGCGTCACTCTAGACTGCTATGATCTACTCATGACAGTACCCCACTTTCGCCCCTCTAGACTGCTATGATCTACTCATGACAGTACCCCACTTTCCTCCCTCTAGACTGCTATGATCTACTCATGACAGTACTACACTTTCCTCCCTCTAGACTGCTATGATCTACTCATGACAGTACTCCACTTTCCTCCCTCTAGACTGCTATGATCTACTCATGACAGTACTCCACTTTCCTCCCTCTAGACTGCTATTATCTACTCATGTCAGTACCCCACTTTTGTCCCTCTAGACTGCTAAGAACTACTCATGACAATACCCCACTATCGTCACTCTAGATTGCTATGATCTACTCATGACAGTACTCCACTTTCACCCCTCTAGAAAGCTATGAACTACTCATGACAGTACTCCACTCTCGTTCCTCTAGACTGCTATGATCTACTCATGTCAGTACCCCACTTTCCTCCCTCTAGACTGCTATGATCTACTCATGTCAGTACTCCACTCTCGTCACTCTAGATTGCTATGATCTACTCATGACAGTACCCCACTTTTGTCCCTCTAGACTGCTAAGAACTACTCATGACAATACTACACTATCGTCACTCTAGATTGCTATGATCTACTCATGACAGTACTCCACTTTCACCCCTCTAGAAAGCTATGATCTACTCATGACAGTACTCCACTCTCGTTCCTCTAGACTGCTATGATCTATTCATGACAGTACCCCACTTTCGCCCCTCTAGACTGCTATGATCTACTCATGACAGTACCCCACTATCGTCCCTCTATACTGCTATGATCTACTCATGACAGTACCCACTTTCGCCCATCTATACTGCTATCATCTACTCATGACAGTACCCTATTTTCGCCCCTCTAGATTGCTATCATCTACTCATGACAGTACCCTATTTTCGCCCCTCTAGATTGCTATGATCTACTCATGACAGTACTCCACTTTCACCCCTCTAGAGAGCTATGATCTACTCATGACAGTACTCCACTCTCGTTCCTCTAGACTGCTATGATCTACTCATGACAGTACCCCACTCTCGACTGCTATTATCTACTCATAACAGTACCCCACTCTCGTCACCCTAGACAGCTATGATCTACTCATGACAGTACTCCACTCTCATCCCTCTAGACTGCTATGATCTACTCATGACAGTACCCCACTCTCGACTGCTATGATCTACTCATAACAGTACCCCACTCTCGACACTCCATACTGCTATGATCTACTCATGACAGTACTCCACTCTCATCCCTCTAGACTGCTATGATCTACTCATGACAGTACCCCACTCTCGACACTCCATACTGCTATGATCTACTCATGACAGTACTCCACTCTCGACACTCCATATTGCTATGATCTACTCATGACAGTACTCCACTCTCGACACTCCATATTGCTATGATCTACTCATGACAGTACCCCACTCTCGACACTCCATATTGCTATGATCTACTCATGACAGTACTCCACTCTCGACACTCCATATTGCTATGATCTACTCATGACAGTACTCCACTCTCGACACTCCACATTGCTATGATCTACTCATTACAGTACCCCACTTTCGTTCCTCTAGACTGCTAAGATCTACTCATTACAGTACCCGACTCTCGTCCCTCTAGACTGCTATGATCAACTCATGACAGTACCCCACTTTCGTCCCTCTAGACTGCTATGATCTACTCATGACAGTACCCCACTCTCGTCACTCTTGACTGCTATGGTCTACTCATGACAGTACTCCACTCTCGTCCCTCTAGACTGTTATGATCTACTCATGACAGTACCCCACTCTCGACACTCTAGACAGCTATGATCTACTCATGACAGTTCCCCACTCTCGTCACCCTAGAGAGTTATGATCTACTCATGACAGTACCACACTTTCCTCCCTCTAGAGTGTTATGATCTACTCATGACAGTACCCCACTTTCGTCCCTCTAGACTGCTAAGATCTACTAATGACAGTACCCCACTCTCGTCACTCTAGACTGCTATGATCTACTCATGACAGTACCCACTCTCGTCACTCTATACTGCTATGATCTACTCATGACAGTACCCCACTCTCGTCTGTTATGATCTACTCATGACAGTACCCCACTTTCGCCCCTCTAGATTGGTATGATCTACTCATGACAGTACCCCACTCTCGTCACTCTAGACTGCTATGATCTACTCATGACAGTACCCCACTCTCGTCTGTTATGATCTATTCATGACAGTACCCCACTTTCGCCCCTCTAGACTGCTATGATCTACTCATGACAGCACCCTACTTTCGCCCCTCTAGACAGCTATGATCTACTCATGACAGTACCCTCTTTCGCCCCTATAGATTGGTATGATCTACTCGTGACAGTACCCCACTTTCGCCCCTCTAGACTGCTATGATCTACTCATGACAGTACCCCACTCTCGTCTGTTATGATCTACACATGACAGTACCCCACTTTCGCCCTTCTAGACTGCTATGATCTACTCATGACAGTACCCTACTTTCGCCCCTCTAGACTGCTATGATCTACTCATGACAGTACCCTACTTTCGCCCCTCTAGACTGCTATGATCTACTCATGACAGTACCCTACTTTCGCCCCTCTAGACTGCTATGATCTACTCATGACAATACCCTACTTTCGCCCCTCTAGACTGCTATGATGTACTCATGACAGTACCCCACTCTCGTCACTCTAGACTGCTATGATCTACTCATAAAAGTACTCCACTTTCGCCCCTCTAGACTGCTATGATCTACTCATGACAGTACTCTACTTTCGCCCCTCTAGACTGCTATGATCTACTAATGACAGTAACCCACTCTCGTCTGCTATGACCAACTCATGAGAGTACCCCACTTTCGTCACTCTAGACTGCTATGATCTATTCATGACAGTACCCCACTTTCGCCCCTCTAGACTGCTATGATCTACTCATAAAAGTACCCCACTTTCGCCCCTCTAGACTGCTATGATCTACTCATGACAGTACCCTACTTTCGCCCCTCTAGACTGCTATGATCTACTTATGACAGTACCCCACTCTCGTCTGCTATGACCAACTCATGACAGTACCCCACTTTCGCTACTCTAGACTGCAATGATCTACTAATGACAGTACCCCACTCTCGTCTGCTATGATCAACTCATGACAGTACCCCACTTTCCTCCCTCTAGACTGCTATGATCTACTCATGACAGTACCCCACTTTCCTCCCTCTAGACTGCTATGATCTACTCATGACAGTACTCCACTTTCCTCCCTCTAGACTGCTATGATCTACTCATGACAGTACTCCACTTTCCTCCCTCTAGACTGCTATGATCTACTCATGACAGTACTCCACTTTCCTCCCTCTAGACTGCTATGATCTACTCATGTCAGTACCCCACTTTTGTCCCTCTAGACTGCTAAGAACTACTCATGACAATACCCCACTATCGTCACTCTAGATTGCTATGATCTACTCATGACAGTACTCCACTTTCACCCCTCTAGAAAGCTATGATCTACTCATGACAGTACTCCACTCTCGTTCCTCTAGACTGCTATGATCTACTCATGACAGTACTCCACTTTCACCCCTCTAGAAAGCTATGATCTACTCATGACAGTACTCCACTCTCGTTCCTCTAGACTGCTATGATCTACTCATGACAGTACCCCACTTTCCTCCCTCTAGACTGCTATGATCTACTCATGACAGTACTCCACTTTCCTCCCTCTAGACTGCTATGATCTACTCATGTCAGTACCCCACTTTTGTCCCTCTAGACTGCTAAGAACTACTCATGACAATACCCCACTATCGTCACTCTAGATTGCTATGATCTACTCATGACAGTACTCCACTTTCACCCCTCTAGAAAGCTATGATCTACTCATGACAGTACTCCACTCTCGTTCCTCTAGACTGCTATGATCTACTCATGTCAGTACACCACTTTCCTCCCTCTAGACTGCTATGATCTACTCATGTCAGTACTCCACTCTCGTCACTCTAGATTGCTATGATCTACTCATGACAGTACCCCACTTTTGTCCCTCTATACTGCTAAGAACTACTCATGACAATACCCCACTATCGTCACTCTAGATTGCTATGATCTACTCATGACAGTACTCCACTTTCACCCCTCTAGAAAGCTATGATCTACTCATGACAGTACTCCACTCTCGTTCCTCTAGACTGCTATGATCTATTCATGACAGTACCCCACTTTCGCCCCTCTAGACTGCTATGATCTACTCATGACAGTACCCCACTATCGTCCCTCTATACTGCTATGATCTACTCATGACAGTACCCCACTTTCGCCCATCTATACTGCTATCATCTACTCATGACAGTACCCTATTTTCGCCCCTCTAGATTGCTATGATCTACTCATGACAGTACTCCACTTTCACCCCTCTAGAGAGCTATGATCTACTCATGACAGTACTCCACTCTCGTTCCTCTAGACTGCTATGATCTACTCATGACAGTACCCCACTCTCGACTGCTATTATCTACTCATAACAGTACCCCACTCTCGTCACCCTAGACAGCTATGATCTACTCATGACAGTACTCCACTCTCATCCCTCTAGACTGCTATGATCTACTCATGACAGTACCCCACTCTCGACTGCTATGATCTACTCATAACAGTACCCCACTCTCGACACTCCATACTGCTATGATCTACTCATGACAGTACTCCACTCTCATCCCTCTAGACTGCTATGATCTACTCATGACAGTACCCCACTCTCGACACTCCATACTGCTATGATCTACTCATGACAGTACTCCACTCTCGACACTCCATATTGCTATGATCTACTCATGACAGTACTCCACTCTCGACACTCCATATTGCTATGATCTACTCATGACAGTACCCCACTCTCGACACTCCATATTGCTATGATCTACTCATGACAGTACTCCACTCTCGACACTCCATATTGCTATGATCTACTCATGACAGTACTCCACTCTCGACACTCCACATTGCTATGATCTACTCATTACAGTACCCCACTTTCGTCTCTCTAGACTGCTAAGATCTACTCATTACAGTACCCGACTCTCGTCCCTCTAGACTGCTATGATCAACTCATGACAGTACCCCACTTTCGTCCCTCTAGACTGCTATGATCTACTCATGACAGTACCCCACTCTCGTCACTCTTGACTGCTATGGTCTACTCATGACAGTACTCCACTCTCGTCCCTCTAGACTGTTATGATCTACTCATGACAGTACCCCACTCTCGACACTCTAGACAGCTATGATCTACTCATGACAGTTCCCCACTCTCGTCACCCTAGAGAGTTATGATCTACTCATGACAGTACCCCACTTTCCTCCCTCTAGAGTGTTATGATCTACTCATGACAGTACCCCACTTTCGTCCCTCTAGACTGCTAAGATCTACTAATGACAGTACCCCACTCTCGTCACTCTAGACTGCTATGATCTACTCATGACAGTACCCCACTCTCGTCACTCTATACTGCTATGATCTACTCATGACAGTACCCCACTCTCGTCTGTTATGATCTACTCATGACAGTACCCCACTTTCGCCCCTCTAGATTGGTATGATCTACTCATGACAGTACCCCACTCTCGTCACTCTAGACTGCTATGATCTACTCATGACAGTACCCCACTCTCGTCTGTTATGATCTATTCATGACAGTACCCCACTTTCGCCCCTCTAGACTGCTATGATCTACTCATGACAGCACCCTACTTTCGCCCCTCTAGACAGCTATGATCTACTCATGACAGTACCCTCTTTCGCCCCTATAGATTGGTATGATCTACTCGTGACAGTACCCCACTTTCGCCCCTCTAGACTGCTATGATCTACTCATGACATTACCCCACTCTCGTCTGTTATGATCTACACATGACAGTACCCCACTTTCGCCCTTCTAGACTGCTATGATCTACTCATGACAGTACCCCACTTTCGGCCATCGACTGCTTTGATCTACTCATGACAGTACCCTACTTTCGCCCCTCTAGACTGCTATGATCTACTCATGACAGTACCCTACTTTCGCCCCTCTAGACTGCTATGATCTACTCATGACAGTACCCTACTTTCGCCCCTCTAGACTGCTATGATCTACTCATGACAGTACCCTACTTTCGCCCCTCTAGACTGCTATGATGTACTCATGACAGTACCCCACTCTCGTCACTCTAGACTGCTATGATCTACTCATAAAAGTACTCCACTTTCGCCCCTCTAGACTGCTATGATCTACTCATGACAGTACTCTACTTTCGCCCCTCTAGACTGCTATGATCTACTAATGACAGTAACCCACTCTCGTCTGCTATGACCAACTCATGAGAGTACCCCACTTTCGTCACTCTAGACTGCTATGATCTATTCATGACAGTACCCCACTTTCGCCCCTCTGGACTGCTATGATCTACTCATAAAAGTACCCCACTTTCGCCCCTCTAGACTGCTATGATCTACTCATGACAGTACCCTACTTTCGCCCCTCTAGACTGCTATGATCTACTTATGACAGTACCCCACTCTCGTCTGCTATGACCAACTCATGACAGTACCCCACTTTCGCTACTCTAGACTGCTATGATCTACTAATGACAGTACCCCACTCTCGTCTGCTATGATCAACTCATGACAGTACCCCACTTTCGCTCCTCTAGACTGCTATGATCTATTCATGACAGTACCCCACTTTCGCCCCTCTACACTGCTATGATCTACTCATGACAGTACCCCACTCTCGTCACTCTAGACTGCTATGATCCACTCATGACAGTACTCCACTTTCCATCAACAAACTCAACCTTACATTACTCTCAGCCCTAAAGCTGTTGTACTGATACCCAAACCCACAGTAGCTCAGAGCACATAGACAACACAGTTGCTTTAGTTGTTTTATTTGTATACTTGACCAACTGTATAACATCAATGAAAAGAGTAGATGGTTGATTAAACTCACCTCACACACAATCAGCAAACACTGACACTAAACAAATTGCTAATCACAAACAATGTGGTACACTGATTCATAATATACAAGCTTAAAGAGATAAACTGGTTCTTCACTTTATGCAGGTTTAAAAAAGAAAAACTGTAAAAATGTACATAAAATAACTAGATCAACAAGATATGCATTTTGTTAGCATGTTTGCTCCATCAACAAACCACCATGCAGAAGCATTGCCGATAATGCAAACCTTTCTCTGAGATCTGTGATCAAGCAATTCTCTTCATGCCCACTAGCATGTGTGACTCCATTAACATCGAATGTATCATTGGCACACATCAGAAGTCTCACATCAGATTACATGTCAGGACGGGAGAGTTTCCTGGTAAAGTAAAGGCTGAGGAGAACATTTTCACTGGCCACCTGACTTGAAATTCTGTGTAATCCATGCCAAGGATGAACACCTCAAAGAGGAAATGCTTATCCTGGCCAGGAAGGTGTGTTCACCTGGTAAAAATGACTGATGAGACAAGTGTGGCTACAAACAGTTACTGTCTTGCAGGAAGATCAAGGAAAATAACAAACCAAGGAAGCAGTTCTAAACAAATGAATGCTGAGGTTGAATGCACTGGATCGCAAGGTGCAGTGAATAGTGCAACACAAACTGATAGCAAGCATATGAAGAAGATCATAACAATAATAATAACAGAAGCCAGATAAAATACCCTGTGATCTATATGACAATGATGATAACACACAAACAAAAAGTGTTACTTTAGTTCCAACCATCAAAACCTGTAAGGACAGAAAGAAATGGAGAGCGCTTGTTGATGACCTATGACCCTGTAGAGGGCAAGGGAAGAGATATAAAACAAGCACAACCTGTCATTACTAAAATGCTATTTTTTTGTAAATGTCATTTTTAAAACTATCATTCTTTAATTTCCATATTAAAGCTGATGTAAATGCCAAAACACAGATACACATCACACCTCCCATATTCCACAAATGTATTTAATGAAACACACATGTAGCAAAGTAAATAAAAAAATTCCAGCATAAAAATACAGCTCAGAATTAAACAAAAGATAATAACTGAACATTATATCTTCTAATTACAGCCAATATAAGTAGTGTGTAGTGTTGTATTTTCCCAAAGTTTTATCATACTGCATTTTCTTTGTCCCCACTTATCACAGAAATGAGATTTCCTTAAGTATCCATGCATTCAGATCAAGTATTTACCTTTCTTTTGGCACAGACAACACTAGAATTATTATTAAGTCACTTTATATGTCAAAGATGTTAACTTTGTAATTCTTTAGCAAGACATTTTTTTTTTCATTTCCACATTTTGCATGTTTCTTTTTTAATAATACTGTCTATCCACATTTAAAAATATTTGTTTTCCAAAAATGGAATATTTAAAAATTATTAGATTCAATATTTTAAAATATCACAACTGATCCATGAATAAGTACAAAACCAAAATATTATTTTTAATCTGAGACAACGTAATGTCTCATGACCTGCATATGTTAACTAAAATAGGTTCAAAAGATTAGCCAAAGACTAATTACATCACCATACAGCTTGTCCTTTAGAGTGGCACTAATAAAGTCATCATATAAGTGAACATTTGTTTGGCCCCAATATTGCTTGGCTTACAATACTTTACTGTCAAGATTGGATGATTAAATGCTAAATTAACTAGAATTTTGTTGAAATGTTCACAGAAGGCTGGGATAGTTTATCAATAAACATTTCATACAAGTAGAACCAAAAGTCACATTCAGTCACTAAGTATATAGATTATTAGCAAACACTATACAGGCTCTCTATCTACTTGTAACTTGACTAAAAGTTATTACAATTAACATTTATACAATAGCTTGTATTGCAATTAATATGTTCTGACCAAGTCAGTCAGCTAGTAGAATGCTATGACAAACAAAGGTAAAGACAACTAACAAGAAATGCCCCACATCTAGAGTAACTAAAGAACAAAATAGAAATATGTATAATTACAAGGTAAAATAGGGAATGTTTTATTTAAGTAACTTTTATTAACTACAAAAATTAACAAGAACAAAAGTGGTCAGAATTTTTTTTTTTTGCCAAATGCTGTTGGTTGCAAATATTTATCACTTTTTTGCATTCTTACAAGGTACATTTTGCAATCAATTGTATTAAAGTAAAAATAAATGAAGTTTGAGATTGCTCATATCACAAAATTGAGAAAGAAATTTGTTTCAATGTTTATTGGTTGAAGTCCTCACTAGAGATTATTAGTTCAGCCCTCTATTCCACCAAAGGGAACTACTACAGTGAGATGAGATAAAATTAGCAATGAGTGTATGCTATGATAAATGATGCACCACTAAAATGGACTATCATGGGCAGATCCGAAACAATAAACACAAATTATGTATAAAATAAGTATAATTTATGCATTCATCATCATCATCAAGTACCAGGCCTAATGGTGTAGGTGATCATGCCTCTCCACAACTTTCGATCTCAGCAGCTGTTTATCATTTCTGTTGTTGACCTTCTGTCAAGCCATTTTCTTAAGCTGTCTGTTATTTTTTCTCTTTGCTTCCCTCTATCTCTTCGTCCCTCAATTTTCCCAGTTGTTACAATATATTCCAGTTGTTCTCTTCTCATTACATGGCCAAAAAATGATTGTTTCTTCCTAATATTGGAAATTAGCTCTCTTTTTGCTTTGACCTTACTCAGAACATCTTCATTACTCTTCTTCATAAATCAGACAATTTATGCATTAAAACAACTTAATATATAATAATAATTAAGCAAATGCCAAGTGTACAAAACATCTGAAAACACAAAGGTACCATAAATTTTGATTTCAAGATTTTCTCAAACATTGTGTATGTGTAAAAACTAAAGCAAGGTTTCAATAATATCAGGTCCAACCTCTAAGGGACACATTCTTTGTACAATAAATTATAATCAACACAAAGATGTGTACTTTTGTTTACTTGTATACTAGGATTCTGCGATCGAAAATGTCTCAGGATTTCATTACACACAAGCTAATAAATGCAAGAACAATAAATACTAGTTAAAGTATACATACATACAGAGTTGAATCTGTTCAATATTGATTAAATAATAAGTCAGAGCTTCTTAACTTAAAAAAAAAACAAAATCAAACATATTAGGCTAACAGATGTTTACCTAATCAATAACCTGTTGTAAATAATCCAGGTCTTGTGAACAAAGAAGAAGTCTGTAAGACTTTGTCCAAATGACACACACACACAAAAACAAAGAAAGACAACTAAATACTACAACTTTTCAGTCATCTTAAAATATTTCAGTGTAATTTCTTGTATACTCCTCAAAGTATGATTGAACGCTAGTGCTTAAGATTGTACTTTAAAAATAAGTGCTTCTCCCACCCCACCCCAAAATGTGTTTGAAATCAAAGCAACAATAACTAAATCCAAATACAACACCCACTACATTAACATTTTACAGCTAGTTCCATCACATTTATTTAAACACACTGGCTAATAACTGAGAGTCCAAACTGTATGATCCATATTATCAATTTAAAAGTGAATGATTTTGTCTTTGTCCTACTTATAGAAAGAAAAATTCTAGAACTGCCTACTTGACTGACAGAATGAGGGCAACAATGAGACCATATAGACCCAAGACTTCAGCAAAAATCAGAATTAGAATCATGCCAACAAATAATCTGGGTTGCTGCGCAGTCCCTCTGACACCAGCATCGCCCACTATTCCAATAGCAAAACCGGCAGCCATACCACTGAGTCCTACACTGAGTCCAGCACCCAGGTGAAGGAAGCTCCTGAAAGAAAGAAATGTAAACAAAACTAGTACTGGCTTAGTATACATTTGCATGTATGAAGTCTGTCAAAACATGATAAAGATTATAATAATTAGCAAACATGTTTTAAAAACTGTTTATGAAAAGAAAGTAAATCTCAATAGAGTTTTTCACATACTAAAAATGTAGTTATAATGGCTATGACAAAACTAACATCAAGATTAAAGTAGACAGGGAACCAAATTACAAGTATTGATATCTGGGTACCCTCAAAATGGAATGAAACAGGACAGAAAAAAGTAGCGTCTCTCAGACTATAGCAGCCTAGTAAAAAAGAATTAGTGCTTTGGAGGGAAGGCGCCTGGCAGCAAAAGGCTGTCAGCAACTCTTAGTTGATGGCTTGCAGCAAAAGGCTGTCAGCAACTCATAGTTGATGGCTTGCAGCAAAAGGCTGTCAGCAACTCATAGTTGATGGCTTGCAGCAAAAGGCTGTCCGCAACTCATAGTTGATGGCTTGCAGCAAAAGGCTGTCAGCAACTCATAGTTGATGGCTTGCAGCAAAAGGCTGTCAGTAACTCATAGTTGATGGCTTGCAGCAAAAGGCTGTCTGCAACTCATAGTTGATGGCTAGCAGCAAAAGGCTGTCCGTAGCAACTCATAGTTGATGGCTTGCAGCAAAAGGCTGTCAGCAACTCATAGTTGATGGCTTGCAGCAAAAGGCTGTCCGCAACTCATAGTTGATGGCTTGCAGCATGATCAGTGAACTATAACAATCCAGACAGAACAGACTAACTAGATTCATCTGGCCAAGCGATCAAAGAGGGAAGGTAACCCAGTACTCAAAAATCCCATGCAGAAGTCAGATGATGTGGCTTGAAAGACACAAATATCACAGTTCTACTGTAACACTCAACACAAGGCATATACGCCCACTTAAGTCCTTTTAAAGGATGGATGATGAAGAGGACAATCCATTCCTTTTGTAGTCATCGGATGAAGCCCAGAAAGAAATGAAAGAGAATTAGTGCTTTACTCTAGAAGTGAGGCAGATAGTGCTGCAATGGTTATCAAATATGTGCAAGACTAAAACCTATTTGTAAAAATTCACTCTGCTCTAAAATTAAGATGAGCACCTTCATCATATACATGTGAAAAACATGGATCTTTACAGCAGAGCTATCTGTAACCACTGACTATATTATTATTGTCGTCGTTGGGTTTATTGAGACAATGTAATCGGGAGGAAGATAGTTAACATCACCCTCGATGCCTGAATGAAACGTCGACTAGCTCAAACACTTAATGAGAGGCCGCTACTTTACCTCTTGTGTAAAACCGCCTTAACCTTGAGCTTTCGTACTCTCTTGATACGATGGACACCTTTCGTCGACTGGCTCAATTATGATCGGCTGCACCAGCACTGTAATCGCCCTGAACAACCTGACCTTGATGACGTGTAGACTGGCGCCACTAATTGACATGAGGCCGCTGCTTGACCTCTGGACTCGAGGACTCTGTCTTGACACAATAGACACATTTAGGCACCGACAACCAGCCAGTGCATGTTCTAGTTCCTGTGAACATTCTGATTCTGCCGGCTAGGGTTCAGCCCCAGTGCACCGACAACCAGCCAGTGCATGTTCTAGTTCCTGTGAACATTCGGATTCTGCCGGCTAGGGTTCAGCCCCCGTGTCAACCTGGACAGAGCTTGCTACCCTGGACTCGGCATTCTGTAGTCAGATTAACGGCCGTCTACTTAACTGATGAATGCTGTAGCTCCGGACTGGCTAGGACACTCTCTTCGCGTCCCTCGTGATCATATATCAATGTACTTCACACTGTTCTTGACACTCTCCTCCGATGTCAGAGGGCCATATCTGGGACACCCCCGCACAGGTATTGTTGTCGCTAATCCACAGACAGACAAAATACTCACGAGGTTCAACTAATCAACTGAACTCCAATGTTAAAACAACAACGCTGTTTATTCATGAATTGTCACTCATGAACAATAAGTTCTACATCAGCTCACACTCTCGTTTTCAGCTGCTCAGCATACACAATTAATGCCATACACGAGGCTCCCATGCGCCCCGATTTCTCTCGTTCTGTCAAATTGAACACATTACTGTAACGTGGCTGGATCAACTCCTAACGCCACTTAGTCTATTTATCTTAGGCTTAATCTATAGCATCTGTTCTCATCTCGAATAGTACCTAAGTCACAAGTTACCAGCATCAACTACTAGTTTCATAACTCACTGGAACTTTAAACACTACAATGCGGAGGTTGTTAACGATTTCCTCCCGAATGAAATACAGTTCAGTTCTATTCGAATCTACTCTAGTGCTACACTTTGACTAACACTGCGAATTATGTGAGCTGTGTCTTGCTCCACTGTCACACTATCTTCTCAAAACAAACAGTCACTGTCTCTCGTACCTAACATGCTTACTCAACGGTACCGGCCCAACTAATAAGCCGTCCGCCTCAAGTAATTGTTGTATCTAGACTGATTTCTAACTTGTGGTTTGTCACCAAACCTTTTCCTCCAGCCAATCATAACTCGGTTCACATACTCCCCTCTCTTCTGATTGCTTTTCACTTTTCACGTGAACTCAATGTTTTCTACTTGAGTGAACTCTTATCACTTTTCCCCGTGACTTCTACCACACACTCCCATATTGTCATACACTCAATAATCGCTGCTAGAAAGTACAAGCTATAAAGATAAAATGCTATTGTAAGATTTTGGGCATCACTTACTTAGATCATTCAAATAACAAAATTTGCATAAGGATATAATAAGACATGATGGTATTTAGACTTGTGAAGAAGAGCAAAATGAAATCGCTTAGCCACATATCTCAATTGTCAAAAGCCA
The DNA here is from genome assembly GCA_032433765.1 of Megaustenia siamemsis. Taxonomy (NCBI): domain Eukaryota; kingdom Metazoa; phylum Mollusca; class Gastropoda; order Stylommatophora; family Ariophantidae; genus Megaustenia; species Megaustenia siamemsis. The sequence goes on from JAVIAB010000102.1 coordinate 21,843,048, forward strand.
TTCTGCAATGAACTGTGAAAAAGGTGAGTATGAAAGGTAGGCATAGAAAGAGATGAGAAGATAACACCGAAGAATGGATGGGCCTCGACATTGCAGAATTACGAAGACTAACTGAACGAGCCTTCAATAAACATTGCGAGAATACCAGATCCAAGGGTTGACGACCACGAAAAAGATGGATCGATGGAATATTAGAAGCACTAGGAAACATAACAGCAGCAGAAGCGAACAGAAGAGCAAAAGACTGTAAATTATATCTCCCCTTGACGCTGAAAGGCAGATGAGGAAGGAAAGAAGAAGAGGACCTGAAGATAGAACGAAATGAACAGGTGATCCACATAATGTGGAAGCTAAGAAAGATGGCAGTATCAATAGAACATTTATGATAAAAATAAAGGAAAAACAAAATTCACTGGATATATCATTTGAAAAATTAAAAGCTGGAAACCTAGTCAAGAAAAATAGAAGAATGCTAAGTGGAAAGACCTTGGGCTCAGTGACAAAATAGCTGAGAAACTGAAATTCTTTGTGAAAGACAGACAATTGTGGAAGCATGACCATCAGTGACACACATAGCATAACACTTGGTGACTACTGACCAAAGACATAACAAAAATAAAATAGACATTGACAACAAATAAAATTAAACTTGTAAGGGCATCTATACTTACTTGTAAAGTGTGTAGGTAGTTTGATTTATGTCCTGTATGATGACAACAGCAACAACAAGACCATATATGGCAATAATACCTGCCATGACAACTGGAATGACAGACTTCATGATCAATTCTGGTTTCATGACAGCCATGGCTGAAATACCTGTACCAGATTTTGCAGTTCCATAAGCAGCTCCTAGAGCTAAAATAAAGTCATCAGCAGTTAATCAAATTATAAACTGAGAGTCATCAGCATTTAATCAAATTGTAAACTGAAAGTCATTAGCATTTAATGTATCTTTTTTCTAAATTAACAATATAATTCTTCCCTTGAATGAAGTAGAGGCTAAATTACTAAGCACAAACACAAACCTCATAATTTTCAAATAAAATGCTTTATCTACCTTTACTTATGCTGTGAGAGCTGGAAAACAACTAAAGAAATAGAAAATATATTGAAAACAAATTCTCAGGAAAATACTTTGTATACCATGGAATGAATTTAAGACCAGATCAGTGCAGAAATAAGAGAAATGACAAAGCATTAAAAAATATAATCTTTTTTTTTTCTTTTGCGATCATGTCTCTTTCAGAGTAGGATTCCGGATTCTCTCACGAAGGCAGCTGTCTGTTTAAGTGATTCGGTTGACCTGTATAGTTTCTCTTCCAGGGAGGTGGGTGTGGTCCACATTATACGTCTCAGGTCTGTGTACTGTGGGCAATCCTGTAGAACATGCTTTGTTGTCCAGTGTGCAGTACCATTGGCTGGTGGCAACAATTTTGAGTTTGGTGAACATGTGGTTTCTCATTCTGCTGTGGCCAGTGCATAGGCAAAGTATGATGACTTGATCTCTCCTTGATAGTTGGAGGTATCCATCCCTCTCGTTATACTTTGGGTGTTCTCATTTCTATTTTTCATGAAATTAGCCTTTGATGATGGATTTGGCTTCATCGTAGCTGACCAGATGGATCTCTTGTGGTAATCTCCCTCCCTCTTTAGCTAATTTGTCTGCGCGTTCGTTCCCGTGTATATTACAGTGTGATGGTATCCACTGAATGACTACTCTCTGGAAGTTATTGCACAGTTGGTCTAGGGTTGTTCTCAAGTCATCAAGTTCATTGTTCCTGGGAGTTTTTAGAGCTGTTAGGACTGACAGTGCATCAGTCAGTATCACCAATTTCTTGTGCATGTTAATTTTGTGTTCGATAGCCAGTTTTGCAGTGTCTTTGAGGGCTTCAGATTCTGCTTTATAGTTGTTTGAGAATTTCCCAGTAGCTATTGACTTGGTGATCTCTTCCTGATTTTTCAGCTTCAGGAGCACACCTCCTCCTCCATTTCTGGTGGCATTTGTAGCGGAGCCATCTGTGTATATGTGTGACCAGGAGTCCTGTGGGTAGTTGTCGTTTGTGTGTTTTTCTGCTATATGTTTTCTCTCTGTGTCTGTTTGGGTGCCAAATTATAATCTATAATCAAGAAAAGAAGGTGGTCATATATATATATATATAGGTCATATGATGAAAAGAGACAAGAAGAAAATAGCAAAGCAAACCCTCAAATGGAAACCAAATGGTAAAGAAAAAGAAGTGAACATAAAACAAGAGAAACACTAAAAGGAACACTGAGGTGAGAGGCAACAACAGCAGGCATCAGTTTCCTCACCGAGATTGAACAACACACAGAGAACAGAGACTTGTGGCAAGATACAGTGCAGGTCATGTGCATGGTCTGATGCTTAATAACAAAGTTTTTGTACACAGAGAGTCTCGAATTTCTGCACTATGTGTTGTCTTCGGCTTGAAAGGACAATTTTTTAGTACAAAGTTGCACTCCCTCTTCAATTTCTGGGCAAAACTCAAGCTTCTTAGCCTGTTTCCAAAGCTACTACAGGAAGGTGGATAGGATCTTTATCAGTTGTGGTTCACTGTTTATGATGCAAGCATGAGTTGTTGACCACTTTCAGTTCACATATAGTTGTTAGGATTCTTGTGATAAAAATATCACTCACTCACTTAGCCACCACCTCATCTCACTCACAACATACACACATCTGACAGACTAGGCCTATCCTATAACAGAAACAACAAATCACTTTCTAAGCTAGTTCCTTTAAGTAAACCAACATTCTAGTTCTGTTCATCGTCATAATTATGTTTGCTATTACATTTTTAAAATTTCAGTTATCTTTCATTTGATGAATGTGATGATGGTGCTAGCTACTGATTTAGTCCATCACACTCACACACTGCACAGTGATATTTAAATTTACTAAATTATTTAGTTCATATTCTACCACACTAATCCATAATTCTGTATCATGATTATTATATTACCTGGGACCCACAATGAACATTTTGATTTAAATTCCATTATAATTATATTCCCAACAACCATCAATTGTCAATTGCACTATAAATTACTTACAACAGTGTGCGTATTAGTTTAGTGGTTAATAACCCGAAGTGGTTTTTTTTTTCTCCTCAAAGAATGAACAATGGTGTAAAACTCTTAACTTAAAAATAAAGGACGATCAAATCGATTAGTGTTTGTTTTGTCCGCTTGTAATCTAAGTACAGATGTACAGTTGTATATTACAAAGAAGCATGCATGATATATTAATATATTATAAAAATTATTGAATTAGTCTTTGTCATCATGTCACAGACAAGTGAACAACTAGTAGTCAACTACTACTTAACTACTTCAACAAACAAAGCTTTTACTGTTACTTTTTAACAAAATTGTATTTATTATAATTGCACAAACAAGTTCTAAAGTACCTTGTGTTAACTGTATATTTATTTAATTGTGCTCATTTTATGATGGAAGAACAGATTCTAATTCACTACTAATTCAGCTTATCAGATGGAGTCCATTGTGTGTTCACTGACACTGTGGATCATGTGAGTGACACTGAGTGCTCACGATTTCATGGAGTTAAAGTTAAATGACAAAACAACTCACCGCAAAAAGAAATTGCAGCGGTAACGCCCATCGCGCCGAAGAATGCTGTATAGGGAGGATTATTCATATCGTATTCGGCCATTTGTATTTGTTGCTACAGTAATGAATCCGTTGATGTGAGTGAGGAGTCTGAGAAAATCCGGCCGGACTGGAGCAAAAATTTATTCAAAATGAAGGAGACGACTTCACTCAGGGACCAGCAGGGTAGTGACGTAGCTGGCGGTGCGAGACGTGAAATATAGCAGACGGCAACTCACACTGGTTTTGTAACGATGCTTTTCATTGGCTTGAGCTTTCCAATCGATCCAATCACAAATCAATTCTATCTCATCTCTGGCTTCATCCTGTATATGAGACAGTCTGACAGCGTTGGGGCCCTAAAGACAGACGTCGTCAACCTTTTCCTTTCTATATAGCGCTGTCTTCAGCCGTTTGTTTTCTTTTGGACTGCGAAGTCGAGACCTATCCATACTTTGATTTCTTCCCATCTATTTATCCCAAACCTTTCAAAATTCCTTGCTGAATAGTCTTTTTCCAGCCAGATGATCGAGACACGTGGTCAAACTAAAGGCCTATTTCGTTTTGCGTTTTTTAGCAATAGTCAAAAGACATGTATTCTGCTGGTTGCTTCCTTTTTTGCTGTTTCATTCTTGAAACTATCTAAGTACAAGATGGCGAAAAACTTAGCATAACATTTCATCTCCATATGTTGTATTTCTTGTAAGGGGTCCATGCTTCGCAGGTGTATAGAAAAAAAAAGTTATAAATGGGGGCATCAGTCTGACTTTTAGAGCCAAGAGCGATGTTCTTATCTTTCCAAATAGGTTTTGGCCATGCAAGGGCTGTTGTAAAAAGTAGTAAAGCACCCCCGTCATGCCAAGTGGCGTATAGGGAATATGGTGTTAGTGACCATAAATTTTACGGACCTTCAGCACATGATTTTTGGGGTAATGTGGTGGGTATTACGCCCGTGTCGCTTTACTTTCCCAGAAAAAAATCCAGTACCCATTAAAGGCTGGGTGAACCCTGAAGCCGTCGGTTGGGATCGAACCCTAACTCTTGTCCTTTGCAGTCCAGTTCACTAACCACTGAGCTATCGCGGCTCCCAAGGGCTGTAGTTTGAGCTTTTCTTGCCGATATTTCTGCTTTTTTTTTTTACCTTCATCGCTGACAATTGGTCCTCATCATCGTATACAATGAGGGTTGACTTAGGCGATCACGTACTTCCACAAGATTCTATCCAAAGTACATTATATCAATTCTGTTCTTGACTGTTTTCTATGCCATGACACCAAACGATCTAGTATCTTCTCTCTTTGTCGTCCACGGTCTCTCTTTCCTTGTATTTCGCCAGTTGTGAACTTTCCACTTCTCATGATGTGCCCGAAGAATGTTGATTGTTTCTTTCTGATATTTTTTTTTAGGAGCTCCCTTTTTGTGTTGGTCTCTTTGAAAATTTTCTCTTTGGTCTTTTCAGCTGTCCAGGGAACTTTCTATACTCTTCTGAGAAGTCCCATCTCTGTTGTCTCTAATCGTCTTTTCATTTGTTTATTTACTGTCCATGATTCGATTCCATAGGTCAGAATTGGCTCTATAAAGCACCGATGAACTCTCTTTCTCATTTCTATTGACATAGATTTGTTGCATAATATATTTTTCATTTTCTGAAATGCTATTTTGGCCTGAGCTATTATGCTTTTTATTTCTGTGGTGCATCTCTCATTTGATGTTATTATTGTGCCCAAGTATTTGAAGTGTTGCATTTGTTTCAGATTTGTCTCGTTTATTTTTATACTGCATGCAGGTGATAATTTCTTTGATATGACCATTATTATTCAGACTGAATCCTTTCTTGTTGTTTTCTTTTATTATTATGTTTATAATTTCTTGTAGTTCATTCTCTGTCTCTGATATTGTTGTTGCGTTCGCCAGCTTTCAACTCTGACGAAGTCACTAGAGACTAGGAACTGAATTTTGCGTGGTAATCCATTTTTCCCTGGCAGCCATGTGCACAGGGGTCCCTCGCCGCACAGGCAGATAACTCCGATTTCGGAGGTACTCATGTTTTTTTCCGTCGATGAGTAACTGACGTTTCAAGCCAGGCCCCGCTGCTGAGTCCAGGGTGGTTGCCGCAGAGAGAAATCATAAATTAAAATCCCAACCGGTGTAGCCGAGATTTGAACCCACAACCACTCTGTCCCGAGGCTGGCGTCTTGCCTTGAGACTAACCAGTCCCCCATGGACTTGGAATATGTATCATGTATAGCCTGCAATGGTTCCTGCCGCCTATCCACCATATACCGAAAGTTCACATTCTCCTGAAAATGATGATCGTCATATTTCTTTAAAAATGTATAGCGCTTGATGATGTTAGGCCATCATTGTTGACTCTAATTCCGAACATATAAACACAGTTAGTCGTCAGATTATCCCCGTTGCACATCAAACAACAGACCGTAAGATTAGCGTACGGCCGGTCTAGGGATTTACGATGAGCCATTACGATGACGTCGAGTCTCACTCCCCAAAGACCGGGGGTGGGTAAAGTCACGGGAACATATTCATTGCTATGGCTGGATTCTAACCAGGAAAGTTCTTGTCTAGATGCTGACGTCCTACCCTCTAAATCACCCAATGAATCGATTCAGAGGAAGAGCTATGTTTACAGCACTCTCCAAGCAGTAAGTTTTCACTCCTGAAACACTTGTATCATCACTGACTCTGACAATGTATTTCTCGCAGCACCGTTAGCGATAATGATATGATCTTTGTAGATAAACGTTCTGGAAACATTAACATGATTGGTTACTTGGATGCCGAATTACTTGTACTCTCTCTCTCTCTCTCTCTCTCTCTCTCTCTCTGCAATCAAGACTCAATCAGAGTATGATTCCAGACTCTCACATGAAGACCGCTGTCTGTTTAAGTGAATTGATCGACCCCACAGACAGAACATCATAATTAGAGTCTGTTAGATCCACTCTGATTGAGTACCTGTTAAAACGTTTCACTGTTTTCTGCGCCAGTGGCCCAGTGCATCCGATTTCAGCCAGCATTTTATTCAGGTTAGCTGTCCTTAGCCTTTGATTGTCTCCAATCTTCCTGCAAGGCAGCAGATGATCTTTTCTGTAGGGGGATTCTGCCCTTAGATGGTCGGCCCTCCCAGGTTTACGAGCACCATCTGCCCGAGTCACTAGAGGTGACTAACACAAACATGGACACACAAAGATATGAGATGTGACTGACACTGACATGCACACACAAAGATATGAGATGTGACTAACACAGACATGCACACACAAAGATATGAGATGTGACTAACACAGACATGCACACACAAGATATGAGATGTGACTAACACAGACATGCACACACAAAGATGTGAGATGTGACTGACACTGACATGCACACACAAAGATATGAGATGTGACTGACACTGACATGGACACACAAAGATATGAGATGTGACTAACACTGACATGCACACAAAGATATGAGATGTGACTAACACTGACATGCACACAAAGATATGAGATGTGACTAACACTGACATGCACACAACGATATGAGGTATGACTGACACTGACATGCACACAACGATATGAGGTATGACTAACACTCACACACACACACACACACACACACACACACACACACTAAGATATGAGATATGACTAACACAGACACACTCTAAAATATGAGATATGACTAACACAGATACACACACTAAGATATCAGATATGACTAAACACAGTCATGCACACAAAAAGATATGAGACATGACTAACATAAACGTGCACTCACAAAGATAGGAGATGTGACTAACATAGGCATGCACACATAAAGATATGAGATATGACTAAACACAAACACACAAAGATATGAGACATGACTAACATAGACAGACACACATTAAGGTAGGAGATGTGACTAGCAGGGACATACACACAAATATATGAGACATGACTAACATAGACATGCACACACAAAGGTATGAGATGTGACTAACATAGACATGCACACAAAGATATGAGATATGACTAACACATACATGCACGCACAAAGATATGACACATGACTAACACAGATACACACTAAGATATGATATATGACTAAACACAGACACACACAAAGATATGAGACATGAATAACACGGACACACACCACGATATGGGATATGACTAACATGACACACACCAAGAGCCATGGCTAGCACACACACACAAGCTAAGATATGAGCCATGGCTAGCACAGAAACACACTAAGATATGAGCCATGGCTAGCACTGAAACACATTAAGATATGAGTCATGGCTAGCACGGAAATACACCAAGATATTAACCATGGCCAGCACAGACACACACCAAGATAACCTTGGCTATCACATACACCCATCAAGATATGAGCCATGGCTAGCACGGATATACACTAAGATATGAACCATGGCCAGCCCAGACACACACCAAGATATGAGCCATGGCCAGCACATACACCCACCAAGATAGGAACCATGGCTATCACATACACACACAAAGATAGGAGCCATGGTTGGCACATACACCCACCAAGATATAAGCCACGACTAACATATACACTTGGTAACGTCCACCAAAGTTTGAGGTCCTTGGTAAAGTTTCTACTGACGACCACGAAGATCCAAACTTGCAGGCATGTTGGGCGTGGCCGACGTGCAGGAAGATCAGCCGGATAAGACCTTCAGAGAATGTCAATTTCATGTCCCCTGAATCTTGAGTCCGCTTCTGATAGTACAGTCTGGCCACATGGCTGGGTGCGTTCATGATGATGTAAGATAGAGACAAGGCAAAGAGCATATTAGCCACACGAACCTGGACGCTAGTTCGCACTGAGCTCCACCTAGGATCGTTGATCGGTTTCAGCTCGGAAACTTCCAGCATCGGCAAGCCACTGAGCTTCTTTCACCGGGACTTGTGTATGATGGACAGAACGATCGTGAAAAGCATGACAGTTATTGTTATTGGTTATGGAAGGCCTCGGTATCACAGCAAACGGATTAAAATCCATAATTGCTCAACCGCCCGTGCCAATGGAATCATCCGAATTACTAACTCATCTCCCAAACAAAGAAAGGTAACTGTAGTCCCCATCGTAGCAGTCTCAGCACACGCCAAAAGACATAAGGCGAAACCGCGCAGAAAGTGAACACAGCCAACTGTTCCCTGTCATACGATATCATCATTCATCGTAAACAAGCGGAATATCGAAGCAGGATCAAAACGGATGAACCACAGCTCACGGTGTGCACAGAGCACTTAACTCAGTAGCTCCTGCAACAAGCCGGTCTTGGAATATGAGGAAACTGCAAGAAGGAACACTTTTCAAACATAGCCTTCAATGGTTCCTGCCGCCTATCCACCATATACCATGGGAGTTCACGTCCTCCCGAAAATGATGATCGTCATAGCACTTGATGATGTTAGGCCATCATTGATGACTCCAATTCCAAACATATAGACACACAGTGGTGGTAAGTTATCATTTCCAATCCAACAGAAGCCACCTGACCTGTAGTTAGTAAAACCACACAGAGAATATGATTTTGTGACCTTCACTCTTAGATGTGAATGTGTAGTTTACACAAGAGGAGAAGTTTTCAACTACAGTGATCCCATTTAAGGCAACTCTGGGATAGCAAGGCAAGTCTCCTTTATAGCAGCAGAACTTGATGTTCTCCGCTCCCTTCTTGTAACTGCCGCCACACGATTCTGATGTCTCATTAACTTGGACATCATTCAAGAACAATGTCAGATTAACATTCCATAGATATGGCTCTGCTGATGAAATGCTTGGTGCAACAGTTGTATCAATCATACAGGATGCTCCTGGTTTGTGGTCATTAATATCACAGACGGCATATGATGTTGTTATATTCAGTATTTCTTTCTGGGGTGTAAATATGTGGCACACACATGGAGAGTGGTTTGTGGTCACAGTAATCCCATTAAAGGCAATTCTAGGGTAGCATGGCATAGCTGTTTCAGAACAGCACAATCCTGTGATGTTTTATGTGTTCGCTATAAAGCTGCTGGTGCTACACAATCCTGACCAATTATAGGTGTGGACATTATTCACTTGCAATGACAAAACTGCCTTGTTTACATCATAAACCTCTGGAAGCGAATCATTTATGGGGCTAATAGTACAATTTATTCTTACATCGGGGATATCTTCATTGAGTCCCCAAAAAAGGTCTTTGGTTAAAAAGCACATATGCTTTTGAGTTAAACACAAAATGATCCCACTTCATAGATTCAAAATGATCCTTGCCAATGCCATCCGTTTGCACAAGTTAGGTCCTTAGCTATCAAGGTCACAAACGTCCGAAACGAATTAACGACTTTATCTACAGCGAAGGTTAACGAACTGTGAACAAACATTTATGTTCAAACCCTTGAAAACATTTTCAAAAATCTGCCAACTCGCAGCAATATCATATATCGTGTTGTTCAATGTAAACATTGCTTAGTCCATAGCTCGAATATAAATAGCATGACAGTATTGGAGATCAGCGGTTGTACCAACGTTACTACCGAGTCAAAGTAAGTTATTATGTGCAAGAACATCAGCCTTGGACTTGGCAAGCATTTCTCAGGACATATCTTGTTTGGCGTTACCTCAGCAGCAACAGCAGTGGCCATATACAGCAACAACGACAAGATTAGAATGCACATGACCACGATACTGGCGCGTCGCCTTGTGCACATAACCACAAAGATTGTTTGATGACATATGGTGATCTATGTTATGCACACAGCGTACTCCAGGCATTGTGTCAGTAAAAGCTAAACTATAACGACCGCCGTTGAGAATGAACGAAATTCTGCAAATTCAGATCTTGGCATTTGGGCTTTGTTCAAACGCAAACAAGCGTCCATCTTGGTGCGTCCATCTTGGTGCGTCCTAATTACTTGTACAATTTTAATTCCCAGAAACATCATTGGCACAGACCTACACATTCGCTCCGTTAGTATAAGGATATTTAATATATACTGTCCAAATAACAAATTACTGAAGCCGGAGTCAATGAAGTCACACCATCAAAGTGTTTGGTAGTAGGCAACTTTAACAGCCACTCTGAAAGATGAGGATATAGGGAATCCAATGTTCGAGGTGAAGAAGTGGAAGAATGGGAAATAGACAACAACCTATTCCTCATAAACTCTAGAGAGGACCCCCAACCTTCTACTCAAGAAGATGGAAAACAAATTCCACTCCCGACCTAGCATTTGCAACTGGAGACATATCCAGCAAAATAACCAGAAAAGTACTGACCCAACTTGGAGATAGTGACCATAGACCAGTCAAACTTACAATGGCTCTTGCTCACAAACAGGAGTTGCAAATATCTCATCCCCACTGGAACTATAAGAGAGCAGATTGGGCAAAGTTTGCCAGGCTCACTGATGCATATACTGCGCCTATCAACACACACGAAAAGAAGGTCAGTAATATGATAGAGCGGTTAACAAATGGAATCATGAGAGCTGCTAAAGAATCCATTCCTAGAGAAACAAGAAGAAACTACAAGCCATGCTGGAGCAAGGAAATACAAAGACTAGAAGATGAACTGGACACTGCCAGAGAACTAGCTGAAACATCACAGAGAGCAACATTGCCTACAAAGCAGCCTCTGTCAAATACAGACGCGAGGTCATGATATCAGCAAGACAGAGCTGGATAGACAAAACAGAGAGCCTTAATCTAGACAAAAATGATCATAAAATATGGAAACTTGCGAAAGCTCTGAGCGACGAAAACAACTGCCGACCTCCAATATCATTAGCACACAATCAGAACAACCTCACAGGCAAAAGGGCAGCAAATCTACTAATAGAGACTTACAAAAACATTAGTAGAATAAACATTCCAATAGACAAACAGAAAGCCGCAAGACGATAAAACCCAAGATGCAAAACACATGCCTTTAGTACCAGAAGAGCATCAGACGGCCATTGAGTTATTTGCGGGTCATCATCATTGCACTCCGAACATGTCCATATGTGCTCAAAACCCCTCCTCAGCAAGTCCCGCAGTGTCCAGCGACTGACGACTCCAGTTCTATGTTGGTTGATAAGTCTTCTTACACGGCCACTAAGTTTCTCATTTCTGGCTGTGCCCATCTTAACTCCAATTTCTATCATCCGAAGAAGTGACGTGGATCTGTGTTTGTCGAAGTCATGTGCTCTTCCCACATCTCGGAGGGCATTGATAATGTCCGCCCGATTCATTGGTTGCCCATCCTCAACGACAGCGCAGCTAGCCAACATGTCCGCTCTTTCATTTCCCCGTACTCCCGCATGTCCAGGGACATAGACAAAGGTGACCTTACGTATTTTGGATTTCTACAACGACTCTACCCATTGCATGCATACAGAGCCCGCCTCCACTTTTTTTATCATGCTCATCGAATCACTCAGTATACATGCGTGGGTGTAGTCTTGTGACTCTAACCATTTTAATGCCTTGGTCACTGCTATCGCCTCCATTGTCATGCTACTCATGGTCATGACGTATGCACCACTGTCTTCCTTGACTATTCTGCTTGCCGAGCGTGCTGTAAATGTCCATGCACTTCTTTGGTGTCGTCTTACAGATCCGTCTGTATAGATGACTGCATCTTTCTCATCGGTGTTATCTATCGCAGATGAGACCAGTAAGAATTGCCAGGGCATACTCGATTGGTGCGAGGGCTAGTCCCTGGAACAGAAGAGTAAGTAGCCTCTGCTCGATGTTGGAAGCTGCCATGACCTTCAGGCGGTTAATCCTTTGCGGGATTTTGTTATCACATGGTTGACGTGGTCCGAAAACATAGGCTGCGATCAAACTTAACTCCGAGGTATGTCATCAACTTGTCTCTGATCACCTCATCAGCTCCCATTCGTACTATCGGTGTGGTCGTATTAACGATATGATTGTTAAGGGAGAACCATGAAACTGATGCTTTATTAGGATTAACCAAGGCACCTGAAAACCCACACCAGGAAGAAATGCGATCGAGTTCGTCTTGCATTGTGGAGGCCACTCACTGTCTGTCTCTTCCCTGTCGATATACCAGAATATCGTCAGCAAAAGTCATAGTTCTTCCCTCCCATCCAGTTGTTGTTCCGTGATAGTTATTGTGTACACGTTAAATAGAACTGGTAACAATGGTGAGCCTTGTGGCAGCCCTGGACAAATGGATGTTGGCTCGGAAGACCAACTTCCACATCTGAGTATCACCATCCTCTGAAACAGTGCCGCAGCGATCCATCTAATGAGGAAGGGGTGCACCGCCAGTTTGAGGAGCATGAGGTAGTCAAATGGTACCCTGTTGTATGCATCCTCCAGATCTATAGCAGCAACACATGTCTCCTCTCGTCTGTGGAAGCTTTCGAAGACGTCATAGGCAAAGACTGCCGCATTGAGCCATGTCTCTTTGTTATATCTATAACCTCAGAGTGTGGGTGGGAATGCGCGTTTCTGTTCAAGGTGACAGGTGAGGACACGGGCAACTTTTTTCTCCAGCAGCTTGCCCACAGTGTTCTGCATTGTGATGATTCTGAACAACAGCTGGATGGGAGGGGAAGAACTATGACTTTTGCTGATGATATTCTGGTATATCGACAAGGAAGAGACAGACGGGGAATCGCCTCCACAATGCAAGACGAACTCGATCGCATTTCTTCCTGGTGTGGGGTATCAGGTGCCGTGAGTAATACTAATAAAGCATCAGTTTCATGGTTCTCCCTTAACAATCATATCGTTCATACGACCACACAAGTAGTACGAATGGGAGCTGATGAGGTGACCAGGGACAAGTTGATGACATAACTCGGAGTTAAGTTTGATCGCAGCCTGTGTTTTCGGGACCACGTCGACCATGTGATAACAAAATCCCACAAAGGATTAGCCGCCTTGAAGGTCATGGAAGCTGCCAACATCGAGCAGAGGCTACTTACTCTTCTATTCCAGGGATTAGTCCTCGAACCAATCGAGTACGCCCTGGCAATTCTTACTGTCAGTACGACTCAAATTGATAGGCTGGATAAAATACAAAATGAAGCCATGCGCATTATCCTGGGATGTACGAGGGACACTCCCTGTGTAGCAATGAGGTATCTTCTTGACTTTCCAACCATGGATGACAGAATCAAGATCTGGAGAGCACGAGCATACCTGAAGATTAGTACAGATACAGAGCATTCATTGCACCACGTGCTCAACACAGAGAAAGGTGACAGGCTAAAAAGAGGCAAATTATGGGTGGGTCGAGCAGAAGATGTCATCAAACAGGTCTGTGGGCTTACCAATATCAGCGTTGGTGAGGAGTGGATACCGGTGCCTACGTCATTCAAGGGAACTTTCTCGTGCATTGTCACACTCGATAGGAAAAGTAGGGAACATAACCCGGTCGTGGTTAATGCTGAGGTCAACGGTCTCATCTGCGATAACACCGATGAGAAAGATGCAGTCATCTATACAGACGGATCTGTAAGACGACACCAAAGAAGTGCATGGGCATTTACTGCACGCTCGGCAGGCAGAATAGTCTACGAAGACAATGGTGCATACGTCGTGACCACGAGTAGCATGACAATGGAGGCGATAGCAGTGACCAAGGCATTCAAATGGTTAGAGTCACAAGACTACACCCACGCATGTATACTGAGAGATTCGATGAGCATGATAAAAAAAGTGGAGGCGGGCTCTGTATGCATGCAATGGGTAGAGTCGTTGCAGAAATCCAAAATACGTAAGGTCACCTTTGTCTATGTCCCTGGACATGCGGGAGTACGGGGAAATGAAAGAGCGGACAGGTTGGCTAGCTGCGCTGTCGTTGAGGACGGGCAACCAATGGATCGGGAGGACATCATCAATGCCCTCCGAGATGTGGGAAAAGCACAGGACTTCGACAAACACAGATCCACGTCACTTCTTCGGATGATGGAAATGGGAGTTAAGTTGGGCACAGCCAGAAATGAGACACTTAGTGGCCGTATAAGGAGACTTATCAACCAACATAGGACTGGAGTCGTCAGTCGCTGGACACTGAGGGAATTGCTAAGGAGGGGATCTGAGCACCTATGGACATGTTCGGAGTGCAATGATGATGACCCGCAAATTACTCAATAACTTACATGTCCCGAACATCCTAGATGTATAATTTATCTGTTTTTCATTGTTTTTTTTTTTTTATGTTCTCGTTTTCTGAAGAATAAAGCATGTAGGTGGAAACGTCAGTATTTTGCTGTGTTCATTTTTTAATAAAGCTGTCACCATACCTTGTAGGAGTGTACGTTACACCACATTACTGGCTCCTTGTTACCAGCTTTATCGCAGCACTGCATTTATTTGCCTGTTTCCTACTCATGAAAGTACTATACCCACCGGGCGGCTTCGCACACGTTAATATTAATCCGGACACGAACACACTGAATTGTAAAAATAAACCACGATTGAATATTGATACGAAACGAAATTTGCTGGCATGTGTAGCCAGCTGACCACGTTTTGTCGTTTTCATTTTTGTGTTTTTTTCCAGTCCCTCCAAATATGATTGTTTGGCTAATTACAAAGTGTTTGTTGTTTCAATAAGTTATAACAGCTCTTCACCATGAAATTTGCTTTTCAGGTAAGTCTTTTTCTTTAAATCTAAAGTAAAAGTTAACGTGAGAGAAGTTGGTTGGGCTGTCACTGTCAATATAAGACTGTTAGTATTACTGTTAGTGTTTAAGACATAAGAAGTCATATTTGGCGATGATGCCGATTCAAGATTTCAAGATAGATTGAAACTCTTGTGTCTATTTATTTCAATTAGTCATATAGTTTCATTAGTAATTGTTTACTGTTTACATTGAGACTTTCACGCTGTGTGTGAAAGAGTGTGTACGCTCTCTCTCTGTACAGTAAGTACTGTACACAGTGTATTACTCAATTACTGTATTGTAAAATCATTAAAAATGTAAGAGTCACAGAGTGAGAGTGTTAGTAGTAACTAATAATAATTAATAATAACGAAGTATAACGACGTAACTGCCCGTAACAATAGATTTTTCAGTCTTCACTTCAGCCACTTCTTCACTTGTTTATTATTTATCTATAATAAATATTATTATATTATAAAACTCTCACTACTCAGCTGACTTACCTTTGTTAATGAGCTTAATAAGTATCTATCTATCTATCTATTTCTATAGTATAGTATAGTCCTTTCGATCCGAAGACTGCACATAGGGCAGAACCACAGTCTTGACAATCTCAAAAACAGAAACCTTGCGTGCCAAAATGGCACATTTGCAGAGATCACTGCTTCTAAAATCTATAAAATAGTATACTACTATTAATTATTAAGAAGTTAAGTACTAAGTAACTAACTTAACTAACTACTTATATTTTTATATTATTATATATTTTATGAGTGAAGTTCATTTTTTTCGGCTACACAAAAAAACAATTACAATAACAATTCAACCATTGTTGAATTTGAATGATTGATTACTAAACTGAGTCAAACTGACTACAAATACAAACTACCTGTATGTAGTGTACACTGTAGTTACTAGTTACATTCTTATCTACAAGTCACAGCAAACTAGCTTCTTCAACTTCTTGCAAATAAATAAAATATAATATAGTTATAGTTAAACAAAAATACATAGTGAGTAAATACTACTTAACTAACACACACTAATCCTAGTCACAATGAATATTGAGTAACACGTAACACAGTCAACTGAGTGCTGAGTTGAGCCTGAGTCTACTGAGTTCACTTGTCTTGCTAAACAGGAAAATTTTGTTTGAGTCACCTTGACAAACAAATTAAATAATTTATTATAATATTAATATTATATTGTGTAAAAATAAGATGAAACTTAATCAATTTAATCATAGTTTTAAAAAAAAAATTGTTTAAAATTAAACCTTTTGAGAACACTTCGGCTTCTGAAAGTAAAAATATGAAGACTGTCTGCAATGACACATATCATCTAGACATAGACTGTATCTATTCTATACATTGTAATATACATTCAGACTAGGACAGACTCCTCACTCCTGACTCTTTACTTTTATGAAGGCAGCTGTCTGTTTAGTTTAAATGATTCGGTTGCCCCGTGCCGTGGCGTACAGTTTCTCTTCCAGGGAGGTGGGTGTGGGCCACATTGTCCTTCTAGGGTCTGTGTATTGGGGGCAATCCTTTAGAGCATGTTTTGTTGTCATGTTATCCAGGATACAGTGGCATAGGCTGGTAGTTCCTATTTTGAGTTTTGTGAACATGTGGTTTCTAATTTTGTTGTGGCCAGTGCGTAGGCGAAGTATGATGACTTGATCCCTCCTTGATAATTGGAGATATCCATTCCTCTCGTTATACTTTGGATGCTCTTGTTTCCATTTTTCATACTGGCCTTTGATGATGGATTTGGCTTCATTGTAGCTGACCAGATGGTTCTTTTGTGGTAATGTCCCTCCCTCTTTATCTAATTTGTCTGCGCCTGTTTGTTTCCGTGATTACAGTGTGATGGTATCCACTGGATGACCACTCTCTAGAAGTTATATACAATAATAATAATACATTCAAAATACATAATCATCATCATCAAGTACCGGGCCTACTGGCGTAGGTGATCATGTCTCTCCACAACTTTCGATCTCGGCAGCTATTTATCATTTCTGTTGTTGACCCTGTGCCAAGTCATTCTCTTAAGCTGTCTGTTATCTTTTCTCTTTGCTTCCCTCTATCTCCCCGTCCCTCAATCTCTCCAGTTGTTACAATATATTCCAGTTGTTCTCTTCCCACCACATGGCCAAAAAAATGATGATTGTCCCTTCCTAACACTGGAAACCAGCTCTCTTTTTGCCTTGACCCCTCTCAGAACATCCCCATTACTCTTCCTAGCTGTCCATGGCACTCTCATCACCCCTCTGCAAAACCACACCTCCACAGACTCCAGTGATCCTCTTGTCTGTTGTCCCATCGTCCATGATCCGCATCCATATGTTAAGACCGGCTCCACATAACACCTAAGAACTCCCTTTCTTGTCTCCATTGTCAAAAATGGATTGCACAGCATCCTCCTCATCCTTTGGAAAGCTGCCTTTGCCTGAGCCATTCTGCATCTCACCCCCTTTGTACATCCCCATTCTGAGGTCAACAAAGTTCCCAAATATCTAAACTCACTCACCTGTTTCAATATTGCTCCACCCGTTTTTATTTTGCACTGAGGTGATGTCCCCTTCTCTGTTGCCACCGCCACCAAGGCCGAGTCCCTTATTTCTGCTTTCTTTCACTACAATGTCCAACATTTCTTGCAACCAATTTTCACTCCAGCGATCAAGACTGTATCATCAGCATACCCTAGATTATTTACACCATGACCTCCAATTGCCACTCCAGGCATGTCCCTGGAAAATACATAATAAATATTATATATGAATGATTTTTCTTTTTTGTGTTTACTCATTGAGTGAGCGTGGATGTCAGTATTGCTTTCTAGTTTACAAAGTTGCAATAAATATTTCTACCTTTAGGCCTGACACATCCGTCTTCACATTGGTAGATTTGCTCAATAATTTCTGCTCGACTGTGCCGATTTAGGACCTTCTCTTTTAGACTTTTAACTGCCAACATTTCTTTAATATTAATATCAGCGATTGCACATATGAGATCTTCTTTTTCGCTATTTTTGAAGAGCTCTAGATTGTAGACATCATATCTCACACCAGGGGAGGATACAACCACAAGGTAATCCTGAGATTGAAGTGACACATTTCCACCACTTGTGGTAGGATTTTAACCCCTTCATGTCCAGAGGCTGACATCTTACTTGTACCTCTAAACCACCAAGTCCCTGAACGATTGTTGTCATAGGGTTTCAAGTTTATTCAAATAAAAACTAACACAGCAGGAATGACATTTAAAAATATAATAATATACTATCTTTCTACTAGAAAGATAGTATATTATTTTTGTGTGTGTTTCATTTGATAAGCAAAAGAAATGAAAAAAAAATAATATAAACAAATAAAAGTAGTCACTTTCTTGGGTAATTGAAATTCTTTTTTGTATAATGCAGATTGTCAGCTGTTTACTAATAATCTGATAACAATGGTCATTTCAAACTCATGATTTTCCATGTTAATAATACAACTTTTATTACCAGCAATCGACATGAACAATTCTCATAATTTAAAAAAAAATGATCTAGTCACTCTAGTGTGTCAGTAATTAAATTAATTAAATATTGGTATCTAGGTGTTTACTTGAAAACAAAAGGATGACACAAAGAAAAAATATCACACAATAGTATAACACTCTAGCAGACCTGGATTATTATTTTAGAGAACGTTTCACTTCCGAAAGCTTAATTGTTTTAATATTTAACAAGAAATTTAAGTAGTTTTGTATTTTATGGAATATTAACTTAGTACTTCATAATTTCTTTAGAATTAAAGTAAAAGCCAATGATAAAGTTAAGTACCACTGAATAACATCAGTTACAAAGGCTATATGGATGTTATACTTTGAATGTTTACAATTTCATTTATTTTATTAACAAAATGATAACAGTAAAAGTAACTTGCACCTGAAATTAACAAATGGATAAACACAGTAACAAATTATTCTATTGATTACATTGTTTGGGCATGATGTTACCAGCAAACAACATTCCACAAGGTCAGACAGAAGAGGAAGACACACCTTTCTGATGGAAAATCAAACTTGTCAAAGTGTCTCTTACCACAGTGGCTTTTGCCATTTGTGAGAAAAATCCAACTTGTCAAAGTGTCTCTTACCACAGTGGCTTTTGCCATTTGTGAGAAACATCAAACTTGTCAAAGTGTCTCTTACCACAGTGGCTTTTGCCATTTGTGAGAAACATCAAACTTGTCAAAGTGTCTCTTACCACAGTGGCTTTTGCCATTTGTGAGAAACATCAAACTTTTCAAAGTATCTCTTACCACAGTGGCTTTTGCCATTTGTGAGAAACATCAAACTTGTCAAAGTATCTCTTACCACAGTGGCTTTTGCCATTTGTGAGAAAAATCAAACTTGTCAAAGTGTCTCTTACCACAGTGGCTTTTGCCATTTGTGAGAAACATCAAACTTGTCAAAGTATCTCTTACCACAGTGGCTTTTGCCATTTGTGAGAAAAATCAAACTTGTCAAAGTGTCTCTTACCACAGTGGCTTTTGCCATTTGTGAGAAACATCAAACTTGTCAAAGTGTCTCTTACCACAGTGGCTTTTGCCATTTGTGAGAAAAATCAAACTTGTCAAAGTATCTCTTACCACAGTGGCTTTTGCCATTTGTGAGAAACATCAAACTTGTCAAAGTATCTCTTACCACAGTGGCTTTTGCCATTTGTGAGAAAAATCAAAAAGTGCTCTACAGAAAACTTCCTTTTTCCTTGATACTGAAAAGGTAAAAGAGCATAGTAAACAAGATAAGACAAACATGGCCATTCAACTATAAAAAAGAAAACTAATATAGTTTTAACACTCTGGATACACTTGACATGCTTTATTGGCCTGGAATGCATGTGTTCATTCTGAGCAGATGGCGTACAGAATTGTGGATATATTGATAACGAGATTTATGATTGTCTATGAGAGCTCAATGTGACAAATTATTATAATGAATAATCAATTACATGTCTATTTGTAGTGGTTGTTTTTCTTGATGGTAAAGAAGGTAGATATTTCTCTTTGTTATATTAAAGTGAACGATCATTCTCTGTCACATGCAAGTGAAACGTTCTTTTTTTTTTTTATTTCAGTTTTCCAATTTACTTGGATCTGTGTTTCGTAAAGGAAATATCACTTTCACACCCGATGGAAATGGTGTTGTCAGTCCTGTGGGAAACCGCATTTCCATATTTGATTTAAAATGGTAAGTTTTCAATTCTCTTTCCTGACGTTATTCTGTGACATCAGCCTTTCAGGCTTAATGAGATCAAGCACCCACATACTTCCCTAGTTAATTGAGGTTGATTGTAATAAATAATAATCATGACAAAGGTCACAAATATATCTCACTCATCATCATGTGCCATACTGGTTGGCGTAGGCAATCATGTCCTTCCACAATCTTCTATAGGTATTTCACTAGTTTGTATTAATACTTTATTGTATGGTCCATATAGATGTGCATTAGAGGTGAGGTGTAGAATAGCCCCAGCAAACTTAGTTTAACCCTACATTACAATACTGTTGTAAAAATTACTACATCAAAACACACATTTTTCAAAATTTGACAGTTTGTCATGGTCAAACATTCCTTGTATCCCCTTGCGTAGTAGGGGGATAGAAAGAAAGAAAGTAGACAGATAGGTGAAGAGAAAGACTTAGAGGCTACATGTAAGGAGAGGGTAATGGAAACGTCAATTTAAGCTCAAGGGGGGAAGTGTGAGTGAGATTCACAGGTTATAAATGTGAAGTGTGATTGAGATTCGCAGGTTACAAATGTGAAGTGTGATTGAGATTCACAGGTTACAAATGTGAAGTGTGAGTGAGATTCGCAGGTTACAAATGTGAAGTGTGATTGAGATTCGCAGGTTACAAATGTGAAGTGTGAGTGAGATTCACAGGTTACAAATGTGAAGTGTGAGTGAGATTCACAGGTTACAAATAAGGAGTAAAGGCATAGAAGGGGAAGGAGTGGGGGAAAAATAAGGAGAGTGTGATAGAGAAAGGGGTAGAAAAATCATGTAGAGAAGGTGGGGACAGTGAACACGAGTCAGTCAGGGAGCTGAGAAAATCTTGTGAAATTAAGAGAGTGCGCAGATGACTGGTGAGTTGTCAGTGAGCTGCGAGAACAGTGGACTGGGAGAGCTTGGTCAAGAAGGCGGGTGGCCTGTCGGCCTTTCGGCTTCATAGGTGCTAGTCATATTTTGTGTGGAAAGTGCGAGTGGTATGTGGCTGAAGTAAGTGTGATGAATTGGCAGATATTACTATGGGCAGTCCAGCGAAATAGGTATCAGGGTGAGTGCATGGCTATGCAAGTGGTGCCTCAGTGGCTACAGTTGTTGGAGGAACCGGTGGAAACCAATGGGAAATGGAGCAGTGAGTTCCAAAGAGGGAGACATCAATAGCGACTTTGTCAGGTGAGTGTATTGTTGTTAGCTGAACTTTTACATTTACAAGGAACGTGAGAGAGAAAGCTTTCCATTGATGTGTTGTGCATTGAGCTCACTATTCAAGTCAGGCGAGTGTATTGTTGTTAGCTGAACTTTTACATTTACAAGCAACGTGAGAGAAAGAGCTTTCCATTGATATGTTGTGCATTGAGCTCACTATTCAAGGCAAGTAAATGTATGGTTATTAGCGGAACGTTTACATTTACTAGGAGTGTGAGAGAAAAAGATTTTACAGTGAATGGTGCACAATAAACTCAATAATTCAGAAAGGTCGGCATGGTATATTAGAGATCCTTGGACATTGTAACCTAGGCTATTCGTGGGAGTCAGTGTCAATGTGTCCACTCGAGAAATTGAGGGTATGTGATGTTGAGTGAAATAAAGACTGAGCACTGTCACTTGTGTTGTTGAGTCCATAGAATCAGTGTAGCATTGTACTTGAATTGGCGACGAACGAATCACCTCGGGTCAAAGCAGATGCCGGCGGAGTTTTGCAGAAACCACCACAAGGGACAGCGCAAAGTACTACGGCAGGAGCAACAGAGAGGACACAGGGCGTCACAGCAGATGACACGGCAAGGCTGTTACAAAGTACACGTAAAGGAAGAAACGTGTACACTTGTACAAAAAAATTGACAATTTTCAAGAAATTGGTAGTTTTTCATTTTTTTTTACTGTGACCAGGGAAATTTCCTCGGCCATCGGCTATCAAACATCCCTTTGTGACTCTGGAAATGCGGCAAATAATACTATGAGTTAGCCGAACATACTGACGGACTTGCAGCTACCATACCGAGAGACATTGTAGCATGTCCAGTCCATGGGGTCAAACTCAGCTTGAGCCAGGAAATCAACTCATCAACTTGAGCCAGGAAATCCAAGTCCCAGTGTCTCATCTAGTGTAAATACACAGGTGTGTGTCATAAGGTGTGTCATAAGTTAAGAAGAAAATGCTATTTTTATAGCACATTTAAGTGGTAGTAATTTTTACTACGGTACCGTAAACGGCAGTCACAGATATGTATTGTAATTAAGGGTTAAAAAAAAATACAAATATTAATCCTTCAACTTATCTTTGATAATGTATATAAGAAAAAGAGTTGTTTAGTTTTATGCAGAGCTGGTCTTGACACAAGAAGTGAACTCTGGATAATCAAACAACCAAGAAAGTCATTGGTTTGACTGCAGAAAGTTGAGTATACCATGGACAGCTAACAGCAAGTAATCAGGATGATCAGAAAGAAAATAAGCTAAAGATAAAGCTTGTTGCCATCACTCGGAGGAAACAGTTATAATTCTATGGCCATAGCTGGAATATATTGTTATACTACAGGAAGGAACAGATTAATCCAAATAATTTAAGTGAATGGATGTAGGAAGTCAATAACAAAACTGATATTAGATGTAGAAATAGAAAGTTATGGAGCGACATGATCACCTACTCCAGTAACCAAAGTTGTTGATGATTACAGTCCCTAACTTCATTTATTGATTAGCAATTTAGTTTGTTGCAGTATACCCCCCTGCAGTATAAGATAACTAAAGCATTGCTTACAAATATGGCATCTCCTTTTATCATGTTTTAAAAAAAAATTAAATATTATATGAATTAATGTAAATATTTAAAAATTATATTGTACTTTGTGTCATAGATGAGACTAATCTGAGTTCTGAACATCTGAAGCATCCAGTTTTGTGCCTAGTCTTTGACTGCGCTTAGTCTAATGTAGACAGTAAAATGATTTGAGGTCACAACTATTTGTTGAATTATAGTCCTGAGTGTTTGTGCCCAGTGTAGCCATACTTTTGTCTCCAATAAATTGTGCCTGCCTCAGTCTCTTGTCACAAAGAGACATGTTCCAAAACAAAAAAATCTGTAAGAGTGGTTTAAGTTAAATGTTTGCTATTCATTGTGAATCTCTATTGTGTGTGTGTGTCTCTCTCCATTAAATAACATACTTTTTAGTCTGTGAGAAAGTTCACCTGTCTCGGTTCCATGGTCACAACCACTGTCTCGCCTGAAGACAAAATAAATTTTGGCATGGGACTGGTTATCCTGTAAACAAATAAGCAGAAAAAACTTCACAAATATGGAGAAGTCAAAGAAAATAAAAGTAAATCCACCATCCAGGAAAGATAAAGGCTCTCTGTCTAAGAGATGTACCAAAATATTTTTGGAGAAGATAGATGGAAACAGAGATGAAGATGATGGGGAAGACATGGAATGATCTTAAAAGAATGGCAAGAAACAGAATGGCCTGGAAAGTGTTTGTTGAAGACCTGTGCTCCACAGGAAACTGAAAGGTAGAAGAATAAACCATTTTGTCTGGAAGAAAATATATAACTGGAAGGAAAAGCAGTGGAAAAAGTAGATCACTTGGAATATCTTGGAAGTTTTATAGATCAAAAAGGAGACACAAAGAAAGAAATTAGAATCAGAAAAGTGGAGGCAGCAATGTCTTTTAAAAACCTTGATAAAATAGACAGCAAGAAAATCACAAAACGATCCCTCAAATGGGGACCAAAAGGTAAAAGAAAAAGAGGCCAACCTAGAGAAACTTCTAAAAATAACACTGAGGTCAGAATCATTAACGGCAGGCTTGAGCTCCCTTGCTGATGTTGAGAGGCTTACCCACAACAGGGACTTGTGGGTCCTGTACACGGTCTGACATTAAAGGTCTGACATTAAATGGCAAAATCGTTGGTCATGGAGAGTCTAGAATTTCTGCCCTGTCTTTGGTTTGAAAGGACACTGGATAATTTGCAGGATACATCATACCTGACCTACATCATCTGTCTGTTTCTTTTGCGCTCTACTACCAGTATGTCCTTGGTCTGCCTCTCTTTTGTCTTCCCCAGAAGTCTATTGCTTGACAGATTTATTTTACATGACAGTAATTCTTTCTGGATCTCTGTGTGAACACATGACCTATCCAGTTCAATCTCCTTTGTCTGTATCTCCTCTTAGTTGCAACTTTTAAGCAGTTCTTGGCTGCTGATTTTGTTGTTCCAAGATATTCTGAGAATTGTTCTCAGAGAGGCAGGGTGAGCAATAGCATTCTGGACATTTTGTGGTCCAACATTCAGATCCATATAGAAGAATGAAAGTACAAAACTGATGCATATTCGTAGTTGGATTTATATGTTGCACTTCAGAATCTACAAATCTTGGTGAGATTGGTAAAAGCTGTTCTAGTAGTGAAGTACCTCAAGTTCTTGTAGACAAGCCCTACATCTCCAGCAAAACCTTGGAAACCAAGAAAGCCATCACAGCTTTGGACATTCTTTGGGCATAAGAGCTAACAGCTTGTAGTGACTTCCATGCTTTGATAAATCAATCAATCTCTATTTTTGTCTTTTATCTCAGCAACAAATCTCAAACCCTGCCAATAGAGACAAGAGTTAACATAACATGCACAGCTCTGTCACCTGATGGACATACAGCCATTTTAGTTACAGAAGGTGAGGACAATTTTAAATTCACTTAAATGTGCTCTTGATTTTTTATATATTTTCTTTAACTCTAGGTTATGATACCTATCTGTAAGACAAGTTTTCACAATATGTTCGTAACACTTACAACTCTAATAAACCTTTGTATTTGGAAAAATAATATTTTCATTGAACTTTTGTTACAAATCTTTGCATTTGCCTATGCCTTAGAAATTGGATGCAGTAATCATTTGTCTGCTTATACCCGATTTCTGGCTTGGAATTTGATTGCATAGCGCTATGTCTGTTGGCATGGCACTTTGTCTATTGATATGTCAGCTGTTATGCCAACCAGTATGTTCACTTATATCTTTGCGATTGTTGGTTGCCTATTCTGTGTTTACAAAAGTTTGTTTGATGTTTCACTGGCAGCCGAAGAGAATTTAACAATGTTAAAGAAAAATAAAAAATTATTGCATTTATGGCCAAAATTATAAAAACAAAAAGCAGCAATTTTGTGATAGCATCATGTCTATTATTATGTGCGCCTAGAGTTTGAAAAAATTTCTGCCTGCAATGATTTGTCAGGGGTCACCGACAGGAATGATTAGGAAGGGAACAGTTCTTGCTGGCAGCAAACTGTCGAATTCCATGAATTTTTATTTTTGGTATCGCCATTTTTATGAAGTAGTTGTAATCTAGTGTTAAAATGTTTGAATAATTTTTGAGGGAAGATTTACTTTCAGTGTTTATCATTTGTCATTTTTCTTGTTCATTTGTCCAATTTCCTCTTCATCATCCACCCATAAAAGGACATTTGGTGAGTAGCATATGTTCATTGTGTTGTGATTTATGACAAACTGTGATAATTGCACTGTCTGGTCCAATCTGACTTCAAGAACCAGACTAGCTAATTATGGTTTCTAAATCTGTTAAAGGAGGTACCAGAACCAGACTAGAGAATTATGGTTTCTAAATCTGTTAAAGGAGGTACCAGACTAGCTAATTATGGTTTCTAAATCTGTTAAAGGAGGTACCAGACTAGCTAATTATGGTTTCTAAATCTGTTAAAGGAGGTACCAGAACCAGACTAGCTAATTATGGTTTCTAAATCTGTTAAAGAGGTACCAGAACCAGACTAACTAATTATGGTTTCTAAATCTGTTAAAGGAGATACCAGAACCAGACTAGCTAATTATGGTTTCTAAATCTGTTAAAGGATGTACCAGAACCAGACTAACTAATTATGGTTTCTAAATCTGTTAAAGGAGGTACCAGAACCAGACTAACTAATTATGGTTTCTAAATCTGTTAAAGGAGATACCAGAACCAGACTAGCTAATTATGGTTTCTAAATCTGTTAAAGGAGGTACCAGAACCAGACTAATTATGGTTTCTAAATCTGTTAAAGGAGGTACCAGAACCAGACTAGCTAATTATGGTTTCTAAATCTGTTAAAGGAGGTACTAGAATCAAACTAGGTAATTGTGATTTTTAAACCTGTTAAACCAATATAGGACATCGATAAGTATTCTTATTTCTCAGCTTGGGAAAAACAATACTATTACAATTTATATCATCTTTGATGCAGTATAAACGTATGCTTTACCAGTACTATGTTGATGTTTTTTTTTTAAAAATACAAGATTAAGATAAAAAAAAAAAAGACAACATTGAAAGTAAGTAAAGAGACTGTCACACCAAGTGGCGTATGGGGAATATAGTGTTAGTGACCATATTTTTAAAATAGATCTTCGGTACATGATTTTTGGGGTAATGTGGTCAGTATTACGCCAGTGCCGCTTTACTTTCCCAGAAAAAATCTGGTACCCATTTAGGCTGGTTGAACTCTGAAGCCATCGATCAGGATCAAACCTGCTGCTTGTCCTTTGTGGTCCAGTTCACTAGCCACTGAGCTATCGCAGCTCCAAAAGCAAAATTTATTGGATTCATATTTTCTTGTTGTCAGAGTTGTTTTCATCATTGTGAAACTAGTAACTTTAAAAATTGTATGTGGGTGAAAGTGGACAACGCTTGAGTGACAGATTTTGTGAGCATCTTCATAATGTTGAGCAAAAGCTTGGCATCCCGATGTCGGCCCATTTCAACTCCCCTGGCCATAGTGGTAAACCCGACATGCAAGCTACTGGCATTGTCTCATGTCACTCCAGCAATCACAGCCGGTTCGCCCTTGAGAATCGCCTTATTGCCCAGTTGGGTTCGCTGTCCCCCCAAGGAATGAACATATCACTCTCATACACATAGGACACCCACTACATATTTCATACCCCCATGCGCATCTGAACCTATACATGTGGATATATTTATATGCACATGTATTGGCACATTTGGGCTCCTTTGGGTTTTTCTTTTGTGGGCCTTGTGGCAATATATATGCTGATTTATGCTTGTACGCATGCATTGTTACATACACATTTTTACACATCGGTTCGGGGTACACACACAGAGTTAGATTTGCATAGTTTTTACATATCCTGTACCCACCTCCCCATATTTTTAGAACCCTTCCTTTCCGTCTTCTCACTGGACAGCCTGGTCAGTGAGATTTATAGTTGGTCATCCTGCCGTATCAATTTAGTTCATTAGAAGACTGACCACGCTCAGGAACACAGGGAAGTGGTCTCTTTTTTTATTTTCCTCTCTTGAGTATCTAGCATATTGTCACCATGTAGTTAGATTTGTTCGCCCCTGCGCTGCCGGGCCCCGAAAGGGGAGTAAAGAATAGCGGCGCTGTACCCTACCAGGCATGTTCGTAAGAGGCGAGAAAGGAGGGTTAGGCATGGGACTGCCTATCCCATACTGTAAAAGAAATAAGCCGAAAAAACTTCACAAGCATGAACAAGTCAAAAAGAGATAAAGTTAATCCGTCAACCAGGAAAGAGAAGGGCTCTCTGTCTAAGAGACGTATGACGCAATCCGGAGAAAGCCCTAAGGAGTCCGGGTTGCCAACTCACACTTTGTCTACCAGGAAATCCTCCAGAATTGGCACCTGGAATGTTTGTACCCTTAACGAACAGGGAAAAGCTGCGCAAGTGGCAGTAGAAATGGACTAACTACAAGATAGATATTCTGGGAATGTGTGAAACAAGATGGCTGGGAGCGGAGAGAATAAAACTGAATACAGGGGAGATGATTTTATCATCAGGAACCAGGAGCACAACATAGCGAAGGGGTAGCTATATGCTATCAAAGAACGCACAGAAGACACTAATAGAATGGGAGGCAGTGGGACCAAGACTGGTGAGAGCAACATTAAAAACAACCAAAAACAAAATAAAATTACACATTATACAATGCTATGCACCAATCAATGATAAGGATGACTCAGTTAAAGAGGATTTCTATAAACAGCTACAATGTCAGATGGATGCAAGACGAGCCAAGGATATTATAATCTTGATGGGAGACCTAAATGCTAAGGTAGGATCAGACACCAGAGGCTTCAAAGAGATTATGGGAAAACATGGACTTGGAGATATAAATGAGAATGGAGAGATATTTGTGAATTTTTGCGCCTTTAATCAAATGAGCCTAGGAGGAACAATATTCCAACATAAAAGAATACACAAAGCTACATGGGTGTCACCAGATCATAGAACGGAAAATAAAATTGATCACATATGTATTAATAATAAGTTTAAGTCATCCTTACAGGATGTAAAAGTATATAGAGGGACAGATGTAGCTTCTGATCATCATCTTCTGTTAGCCAAACTTAAAATTAAATTAAAAAGGTATACTACAACGAATAAGGGTAGAAAGTATTTCAATGTAGGGTTTCTTAAAGAACAAGGAATTAAAGATAAATTCGCAGTCACAATATCAAACAAATACAAAGTCCTCCAACAACTAGAAAATACAATAAATATAGAAGATCACTGGAAACAGGTAAAAATATATGGAAAGAGACATGCAAAGAAACACTGGGGAAAAGAGAACGCCAGGATAAGGCATGGATGACAGCAGAGACCCTGGATAAAATTAAAGAAAGAAAGTACAAGAAAGCAGACATAAATAAAAGCAAAACAAGAAGTAATAATGCCAAGACACAGGAAGCTTACACAGAGGTGAACAAAGAAGTGAGAAGATGCATTAAAAGGGATAAGAGGAAATATATAGATGAACTAGCTAAAGAGGCAGAAGAAGCAGCAAATAAAGGGAATATGAAAGAACTGTACAACAGCACAAAGAAATTAGGTGGAAAATACAAACAGATCAGCGCCTTTATCAAAGATAAGAAAGGAAATCTGCTTAGTAATATAAGGGAACAAATGGAGAGATGGAAAGAGCACTTTGAGGAACTTTTGAACAGACCCAACTCAAATAATCCTCCAGATATACTACCAGCAGAAGAAGAGTTACACATTAACTGCGGAAAACCAAGCAAAGAAGAAATATTGAAAGCCAACAAACTATTAAAAAACGGTAAAGCCACAGGACCAGATGAAATTCCTTCGGAAGCCATCAAAGCAGATATTAACACCTCTACCAAGATGTTACATGATCTATTGGGTAAAATTTGGGAGAGGGAAGAAATACCTAAAGCCTGGAAAGAAGGTTATATGATCAAACTACCAAAGAAAGGAAGTTTACAGGAGTGCACAAATTATAGGGGAATTATGCTACTATCAGGAAACATGGAGAATAACAAAATTGACAATCACGAAGGTACAGACTTTCATTAATGGATACTTGCGCAGAATAAAGGGATGGAAATGGCAGGACAAAGTCACTAATGTGGAATTATGGAAATGTACCGGTCAAATACCAGTGGATAAAGAGATACAGCGAAGACGATGGCGATGGATAGGACACACACTACGGAAGCCAACTGAGAGTATTACACAACAGGCCCTTTTTGGAATCCCCATGGGAAAAGACAAAGAGGAAGACCAAGGAATTCTTGGAGAAGACAGATCGAAGCAGAAATGAAGATGATGGGGAAGACATGGAATGATCTTAAAAGAATTGCAAAAAACAGAACGACTTGGAAAGTGTTTGTTGAAGACCTATGCTCCACTGGGAGCTAAAAGGTAGAAGAAGAAGTTAGATTTGTTAATATATTCTTATATATATTTTTTTGTGTTTGTTGTTCGTCCAGATGAAGGCCTACTTGGCCGAAACGTCGACTTTTATTTCGTCTATAACCACATAAAGCTGTCACCATACCACTTTTTTCTTCTTTTTTTAGTATTGCTAACTTTAAAAATTGTTTCCTGTAATGAACTCTGAGTGATCTTTCTTGACTTTAGAGGGTGAAGGTTTCCTTGTGAGCCTCATCAGCAACAGTGTCCTGGGCACCTACAACTTTCACAAGCAGGTCCATCAAGTAATGTTTTCTCCCGATGGAAGGTAAGTTAGAAATATTGTAGTAGCAGTTGGTAACCTTATCTTTTTTGTTATCATAGTACACACACACAATGTTATCATTGTTTGGTCAAAAGTGTTGTCACATGGCAGTGTTTGTTTGATGAGCTGTTGTACATTTATACTTATATAAGAAAGTAAGAGTTCCTTCAACACCTTAAGGTCAGTGTGGGGTATGGTGTTAGTGACCGGTGGCACATGATGTTGGTTGTTACATCAGGTCACCCTACCTCATGATAGAAATCTCACTACCAATTTTCAGGGGTTAGGTGAACCCTGAAGCCGTGTTTGTCTGGTAAGTGCACACTCTCTGTCTCTTTCTCCAAGCTAGAGACTTTTGGTCAGTGGTAAGTACAGACTCTGTCTCTTTCTCCACGCCTGAAACTTGTGGTCAGTAGTTAGTACACAATCTCTGTCTCTTTCTCCAAGTTAGAGACTTTTGGTCAGTGGTAAGTACACACTCTCTGTCTCTTTCTCCACGCCTGAAACTTGTGGTCAGTGGTAAGTACACACTCTCTGTCTCTTTCTCCAAGTTAGAGACTTTTGGTGAGTGGTAAGTACACACTCTCTGTCTCTTTCTCCAAGTTAGAGACTTTTGGTCAGTGGTAAGTACACACTCTCTGTCTCTTTCTCCAAGTTAGAGACTTTTGGTCAGTGGTAAGTACACACGCTGTCTCTTTCTCCAAGCTAGAGACTTTTGGTCAGTGGTAAGTACACACTCTCTGTCTCTTTCTCCAAGTTAGAGACTTTTGGTCAGTGGTAAGTACACACTCTCTGTCTCTTTCTCCAAGTTAGAGACTTTTGGTCTGTGGTAAGTACACACTCTCTGTCTCTTTCTCCAAGTTAGAGACTTTTGGTCAGTGGTAAGTACACACTCTCTGTCTCTTTCTCCAAGTTAGAGACTTTTGGTCAGTGGTAAGTACACACTCTGTCTCTTTCTCCAAGCTAGAGACTTTTGGTCAGTGGTAAGTACACACTCTCTGTCTCTTTCTCCAAGTTAGAGACTTTTGGTCAGTGGTAAGTACACACTCTGTCTCTTTCTCCAAGTTAGAGACTTTTGGTCAGTGGTAAGTACACACTCTGTCTCTTTCTCCAAGCTAGAGACTTTTGGTCAGTGGTAAGTACACACTCTCTGTCTCTTTCTCCAAGTTAGAGACTTTTGGTCAGTGATAAGTACACACTCTGTCTCTTTCTCCAAGCTAGAGACTTTTGGTTAGTGGTAAGTACACACTCTCTGTCTCTTTCTCCAAGTTAGAGACTTTTGGTCAGTGGTAAGTACACACTCTCTGTCTCTTTCTCCAAGTTAGAGACTTTTGGTCAGTGGTAAGTACACACTCTCTCTTTCTCCAAGCTAGAGACTTTTGGTCAGTGGTAAGTACACACTCTCTGTCTCTTTCTCCAAGCTAGAGACTTTTGGTCAGTGATAAGTACACACTCTGTCTCTTTCTCCAAGCTAGAGACTTTTGGTCAGTGGTAAGTACACACTCTCTGTCTCTTTCTCCAAGTTAGAGACTTTTGGTCAGTGGTAAGTACACACGCTGTCTCTTTCTCCAAGCTAGAGACTTTTGGTCAGTGGTAAGTACACACTCTCTGTCTCTTTCTCCAAGTTAGAGACTTTTGGTCAGTGGTAAGTACACACTCTCTCTTTCTCCAAGCTAGAGACTTTTGGTCAGTGGTAAGTACACACTCTCTCTTTCTCCAAGCTAGAGACTTTTGGTCAGTGGTAAGTACACACTCTCTGTCTCTTTCTCCAAGCTAGAGACTTTTGGTCAGTGGTAAGTACACACTCTCTGTCTCTTTCTCCAAGTTAGAGACTTTTGGTCAGTGGTAAGTACACACTCTCTGTCTCTTTCTCCAAGTTAGAGACTTTTGGTCAGTGGTAAGTACACACTCTCTGTCTCTTTCTCCAAGTTAGAGACTTTTGGTCAGTGGTAAGTACACACTCTGTCTCTTTCTCCAAGTTAGAGACTTTTGGTCAGTGGTAAGTACACACGCTGTCTCTTTCTCCAAGCTAGAGACTTTTGGTCAGTGGTAAGTACACACTCTCTGTCTCTTTCTCCAAGTTAGAGACTTTTGGTCAGTGGTAAGTACACACGCTGTCTCTTTCTCCAAGCTAGAGACTTTTGGTCAGTGGTAAGTACACACTCTCTGTCTCTTTCTCCAAGTTAGAGACTTTTGGTCAGTGGTAAGTACACACTCTCTGTCTCTTTCTCCAAGTTAGAGACTTTTGGTCAGTGGTAAGTACACACGCTGTCTCTTTCTCCAAGCTAGAGACTTTTGGTCAGTGGTAAGTACACACTCTCTGTCTCTTTCTCCAAGTTAGAGACTTTTGGTGAGTGGTAAGTACACACTCTCTGTCTCTTTCTCCAAGTTAGAGACTTTTGGTCAGTGGTAAGTACACACTCTCTCTTTCTCCAAGCTAGAGACTTTTGGTCAGTGGTAAGTACACACTCTCTGCCTCTTTCTCCAAGCTAGAGACTTTTGGTCAGTGGTAAGTACACACTCTCTGTCTCTTTCTCCAAGTTAGAGACTTTTGGTCAGTGGTAAGTACACACTCTCTGTCTCTTTCTCCAAGTTAGAGACTTTTGGTCAGTGGTAAGTACACACTCTCTGTCTCTTTCTCCAAGTTAGAGACTTTTGGTCAGTGGTAAGTACACACTCTCTGTCTCTTTCTCCAAGTTAGAGACTTTTGGTCAGTGCTAAGTACACACGCTGTCTCTTTCTCCAAGCTAGAGACTTTTGGTCAGTGGTAAGTACACACTCTCTGTCTCTTTCTCCAAGTTAGAGACTTTTGGTCAGTGGTAAGTACACACTCTCTGTCTCTTTCTCCAAGTTAGAGACTTTTGGTCTGTGGTAAGTACACACTCTCTGTCTCTTTCTCCAAGTTAGAGACTTTTGGTCAGTGGTAAGTACACACTCTCTGTCTCTTTCTCCAAGTTAGAGACTTTTGGTCAGTGGTAAGTACACACTCTGTCTCTTTCTCCAAGCTAGAGACTTTTGGTCAGTGGTAAGTACACACTCTCTGTCTCTTTCTCCAAGCTAGAGACTTTTGGTCAGTGGTAAGTACACACTCTCTGTCTCTTTCTCCAAGTTAGAGACTTTTGGTCAGTGGTAAGTACACACTCTCTGTCTCTTTCTCCAAGTTAGAGACTTTTGGTCAGTGGTAAGTACACACTCTCTGTCTCTTTCTCCAAGTTAGAGACTTTTGGTCAGTGGTAAGTGCACACTCTCTGTCTCTTTCTCCACGCCTGAAACTTGTGGTCAGTAGTTAGTACACACTCTCTGTCTCTTTCTCCAAGTTAGAGACTTTTGGTCAGTGGTAAGTACACACTCTCTGTCTCTTTCTCCAAGTTAGAGACTTTTGGTCAGTGGTAAGTACACACTCTCTGTCTCTTTCTGCAAGTTAGAGACTTTTGGTCAGTGGTAAGTGCAGACTCTATCTCTTTCTCCATGCTTGAGACTTTTGGTCAGTGGTAAGTGCAGACTCTATCTCTTTCTCCATGCTTGAGACTTTTGGTCAGTGGTAAGTACACAATCTCTGTCTCTTTCTCCAAGTTAGAGACTTTTGGTCAGTGGTAAGTACACAATCTCTGTCTCTTTCTCCAAGTTAGAGACTTTTGGTCAGTGGTAAGTGCAGACTCTGTCTCTTTCTCCAAGTTAGAGACTTTTGGTCAGTGGTAAGTACACACTCTCTGTCTCTTTCTCCATGCTAGAGACTTTTGGTCAGTGGTAAGTACACAATCTCTCTGTCTCTTTCTCCAAGTTAGAGACTTTTGGTCAGTGGTAAGTACACACTCTCTGTCTCTTTCTCCAAGTTAGAGACTTTTGGTCAGTGGTAAGTACACACTCTCTGTCTCTTTCTCCAAGTTAGAGACTTTTGGTCAGTGGTAAGTACACACTCTGTCTCTTTCTCCAAGTTAGAGACTTTTGGTCAGTGGTAAGTACACTCTCTGTCTCTTTCTCCAAGTTAGAGACTTTTGGTCAGTGGTAAGTACACACTCTCTGTCTCTTTCTCCACGCCTGAAACTTGTGGTCAGTAGTTAGTACACACTCTCTGTCTCTTTCTCAATTTGGTCATGTTATGTCTTTTCTCTTGCCACCAGATTTAAGCTAACAAACCTTTCCAGAAGATTCTATAGGCTGTTGTAGCTTCAACTAATAGTCAGGTACACTTGCTGCAGTGACAGACATGCTGTTGTAGCTTCAACTAATTATCAGGTACACATGCTGCAGTGACAGACATGCTGTCGTAGCTTCAACTAATTATCAGGTACACATGCTGCAGTGACAGACATGCTGTTGTAGCTTCAACTAATTATCAGGTACACTTGCTGCAGTGACAGACATGCTGTTGTCTGACCAGTTAAACTTGTGATAATTTCACCAAATTTTTGACCACTCTTTCTACATCCTCATTTCCCTGAATGTTGCATTTTGGGGATATTCACCATGTGCCTAAATGTCTTATGTATTTGAATCAAACTTAAGGGCTCTTAATTGTCCTATTTAATTGTTGCCACATTGTGAAGAGTTTTTGTTTATGAATATTATATTTGTCTCCTTGCTGTTTATGTCAATGACTTAATAACTTTAGTCAAATCAATTTCTTGCTGTTTATGTCATTGACTTAATAACTTTAGTCAAATCAATTTCTTGCTGTTTATGTCATTGACTTAACTTTAGTCAAATCAATTTCTTGCTGTTTATGTCATTGACTTAATAACTTGGGTTCAAATCAATTTCTTGCTATTTATGTCAGTGACTTAATAACTTTAGTCAAATCAATTTCTGGCTGTTTATGTCAATGACTTAATAACTTTAGTCAACTCAATTTCTTGCTGTTTATGTCATTTACTTAATAACTTTAGTCAAATCAATTTCTTGCTGTTTATGTCAATGACTTAATAACTTTAGTCAAATCAATTTCTTTTATGTTTATGTCAATGACTTAATAACTTTAGTCAAATCAATTTCTTTTATGTTTATGTCAATGACTTAATAACTTTAGTCAAATCAATTTCTTGCTGTTTATGTCAATGACTTAATAACTTTAGTCAAATCAATTTCTTGCTGTTAACATTTTTTAATTTATTTGTTCAAGTTCATATGTACACATAGTTATAGCAGTGTATGTTGTGTTCTTTAGCTGCCAGTATTTAAGCTTTACAATATTTTTATAACTTTATAAACGTTTCATCTCATAATATACATAATGTACACATGAACCTTGGTTTCTTCAGATAGGTTTGGTTTGTACACATGAACCTTGGTTTCTTCAGATAGGTTTGGTTTGTACACATGAACCTTGGTTTCTTCAGATAGGTTTGGTTTGTACATATGAACCTTGGTTTCTTCAGATAGGTTTGGTTTGTACACATGAACCTTGGTGTCTTCAGATAGGTTTGGTTTGTACACCTGAACCTTGGTTTCTTCAGGTTGAGGAGCTAGTGTTTTACTATTCCAGGTGTTCAGTAAATAAATGTGGGACTGTCTTAATGTGTTTGTGTTATAGAGGATGAGCTTGCTTAGTGTGAACCCTATTTACACTGCACCTAACATTTGTTCATTTAACAGGTGGCTTCAGAGCATAAGGTATTCTGTCCTGGTCTTTCTTTTTTCAACATCTCTTGACTTAAGCTATCTTTACTGCACTTTTCCATTGCTGGTGTCTGGCCTGGCCTCTCTTTTTTCAACATCTATTGACTTAAGCTATCTTTACTGCACTTTTCCATTGCTGGTGTCTGGCCTAGCCTCTCTTTTTTCAACATCTCTTGACTTAAGCTGTCTTTACTGCACTTTTCCATTGCTGGTGTCTGGCCTGGCCTCTCTTTTTCAACATCTCTTGACTTAAGCTATCTTTAGTGCACTTTTCCATTGCTGGTGTCTGCCCTGGCCTTTCTTTTTTCAACATCTCTTGACGTAAACTATCTTTAGTGCACTTTTCCATTGCTGGTGTCTGGCCTGACCTCTCTTTTTTCAACATCTCTTGACTTAAGCTATCTTTACTGCACTTTTCCATTGTTGGTGTCTGGCCTGGCCTTTCTTTTTTCAACATCTCTTGACTTAAGCTATCTTTACTGCACTTTTCCATTGTTGGTGTCTGTCCTGACCTCTCTTTTTTCAACATCTCTTGACTTAAGCTATCTTTACTGCACTTTTCCATTGCTGGTGTCTGGCCTGGCCTCTCTTTTTCAACATCTCTTGACTTAAGCTATCTTTAGTGCACTTTTCCATTGCTGGTGTCTGCCCTGGCCTTTCTTTTTTCAACATCTCTTGACGTAAACTATCTTTAGTGCACTTTTCCATTGCTGGTGTCTGGCCTGACCTCTCTTTTTTCAACATCTCTTGACTTAAGCTATCTTTACTGCACTTTTCCATTGTTGGTGTCTGGCCTGGCCTTTCTTTTTTCAACATCTCTTGACTTAAGCTATCTTTACTGCACTTTTCCATTGTTGGTGTCTGTCCTGACCTCTCTTTTTTCAACATCTCTTGACTTAAGCTATCTTTACTGCACTTTTCCATTGCTGGTGTCTGTCCTGACCTCTCTTTTTTCAACATCTCTTGACTTAAGCTATCTTTACTGCACTTTTCCATTGCTGGTGTCTGGCCTGGGGAATTTATAAGACAGGACAATCTTTTGGCTACCTGTTGAAAATGATCAAATATTGAAATAATGAAAAAAATAATTATGTACAATTTCTGAACATATTCTCCAACTTCTAATGTGGTGCCAACAATTGTTGTTATTATTCATCCAGCTTCTTTTTTTTAAGTGACATAGATGATTTTTCTGAAGTATCACATCTCATGAGTTGTAATCTTTATTTCTTGTGTCAGATAAGGATCATGTTTGAAATTGGAAAGAAATGGTAGAAATGTACTATTTATTGTTTTGTTGCCATTTTGATGTTTGAATAATGAAGACATTTGGTATGCCACTGATGTTAGAAGATACAGTGTTAGATGAGGTGAAATCATCTGACATAAAAATACCATATTTGTTTTGTTGCTAGACCCACCATTCAAATATTTGCAGAATCAACCATGAGAGTAGCTGCTCCACAAAACTGCATCAAATACTTACCACCAATGAATGACAACTATTTGTTTCTGACTGGTGTCAAGATTACAAGTTCCATATATAAATATAATTATTTATCAAAATAATTTATCACATATTAAACAAAAATTGTGTTTGTTAAAAACAAAAATAAGTAAAAGACTAATATCTTCTTCTCTATACCTTCTCAATTCAACTTTCTATAGACTATTTTATCTAAAGTCAGAATTTCTGTGTAGATCAACGTATAATTTTGCATAGATATTTTTGTGATAGTCTCATAGCAATTTAATATTCTGTGCATAGTTTTATCTGTTGTATATTTTTTCCTCAAAGAGTGTTATGATGTTTTTAAGAAACAAATGATTCTCTTTTCACACAAAACTATAACAAAAATT
This sequence comes from Megaustenia siamemsis, assembly GCA_032433765.1. NCBI lineage: Eukaryota > Metazoa > Mollusca > Gastropoda > Stylommatophora > Ariophantidae > Megaustenia > Megaustenia siamemsis. The sequence goes on from JAVIAB010000102.1 coordinate 21,881,096, forward strand.
GTTTGTGTTTTTGTAGAAAATTTGCAGTTACCAGAGACACAGTTGTGCAAGTGTTTTATGCTCCAGGCAAGACCAGAGAGTTTAACCCATTTGTTCTCTACAAAACATTTCCTGGCCATGTTGATGATGCAGTATCTGTTGATTGGTCTTCAGACTCCAGGTAGGTTTGATTTGTACACATGAACCTTGGATTTCTTGAGGTAAGTTGGGTTTGTACACATGAACCTTGGATTCTTCAGATAGGTTTGGTTTGTACACCTGAACTTTGGTTTCTTCAGGTTGAGGAGCTAGTGTTTTACTATTCCAGGTGTTCAGTAAATAAATGTGGGACTGTCTTAATGTGTTTGTGTTATAGAGGATGAGCTTGCTTAGTGTGAACCCTATTTACATTGCACCTAACATTTATTCATTTAACAGGTGGCTTCAGAGCATAAGGTATTCTGTCCTGGCCGTTCTTTTTTCAACATCTCTTGACTTAAGCTATCTTTACTGCACTTTTCCATTGCTGGTGTCTGGCCTGGCCTCTCTTTTTTCAACATCTCTTGACTTAATCTTTACTGCACTTTTCCATTGCTGGTGTCTGGCCTGACCTCTCTTTTTTCAACATCTCTTGACTTAAGCTATCTTTACTGCACTTTTCCATTGCTGGTGTCTGGCCTGACCTCTCTTTTTTCAACATCTCTTGACTTAAGCTATCTTTACTGCACTTTTCCATTGCTGGTGTCTGGCCTGGCCTCTCTTTTTTCAACACCTCTTGACTTAAGCTATCTTTACTGCACTTTTCCATTGCTGGTGTCTGGCCTGGCCTCTCTTTTTTCAACATCTCTTGACTTAAGCTATCTTTACTGCACTTTTCCATTGCTGGTGTCTGGCCTGGCCTCTCTTTTTTCAACATCTCTTGACTTAATCTTTACTGCACTTTTCCATTGCTGGTGTCTGGCCTGGCCTCTCTTTTTTCAACACCTCTTGACTTAATCTTTACTGCACTTTTCCATTGCTGGTGTCTACCCTGACCTCTCTTTTTTCAACACCTCTTGACTTACTCTTTACTGCACTTTTCCATTGCTGGTGTCTGGCCTGGCCTCTCTTTTTTCAACACCTCTTGACTTAATCTTTGCTGCACTTTTCCATTGCTGGTGTCTGGCCTGGCCTCTCTTTTTTCAACACCTCTTGACTTAATCTTTACTGCACTTTTCCATTGCTGGTGTCTGCCTGACCTCTCTTTTTTCAACACCTCTTGACTTAATCTTTACTGCACTTTTCCATTGCTGGTGTCTGGCCTGGCCTCTCTTTTTTCAACACCTCTTGACTTAATCTTTACTGCACTTTTCCATTGCTGGTGTCTGCCCTGACCTTTATTTTTTCAACACCTCTTGACTTAATCTTTACTGCACTTTTCCATTGCTGGTGTCTGGCCTGGCCTCTCTTTTTTCAACACCTCTTGACTTAATCTTTACTGCACTTTTCCATTGCTGGTGTCTGCCCTGACCTCTCTTTTTTCAACACCTCTTGACTTAATCTTTACTGCACTTTTCCATTGCTGGTGTCTGGCCTGGCCTCTCTTTTTTCAACACCTCTTGACTTAATCTTTACTGCACTTTTCCATTGCTGGTGTCTGGCCTGGCCTCTCTTTTTTCAACACCTCTTGACTTAATCTTTACTGCACTTTTCCATTGCTGGTGTCTGACCTGGCCTCTCTTTTTTCAACATCTCTTGACTTAAGCTATCTTTACTGCACTTTTCCATTGCTGGTGTCTGGCCTGGGGAATTTATAGAACAGGACAATCTTTTGGCTACCTGTTGAAAATGATCAAATATTGAAATAATGAAAAAATAAATATGTACAATTTCTGAACATATTCTCCAACTTCTAATGTGGTTCCAATAATGTTGTTATTATTCATTCAGCTTCTTCTATATACCTTCTCAATTTATCTTTCTATAGACTATTTTATCTAAAGTCAGAATTTCTGTGTAGATCAACGTATAATTTTGTATATATATTTTTGTGATAGTCTCATAGCAATTTAATATTCTGTACATAGTTTTATCTGTTGTATATTTTTTCCTCAAAGAGTGTTATGTACTGGGTCTAAAGACAGACGTACTCGTGTGGTTGCAGCACAGCGGTTGACAAATCTCAATGTGTATGATCTTGGAGGTCTTCGGGATACAGTGGTTGGGGCCTTCTTTGAATACAACTCTATGAATGTATCCTTTGTATAGAATTAATTTGAATATATTTTCATATAAATCACTTAGTAGTTGAAGACTATTTGGTGGCTTGGCCACATGAGAAAAATGAAAAACAATCATATTCCCTAACAATTATTGTATGACAAATTTAGGGACGGAAAGAGATATAAAGATGTTTGCAGGGTTTCATTGAGTGAATTCTCTATCACAGAAAGAAACTGGGAAGTCAGGCATCAGAGCATACAGAGAACAAAAAAAAAACAACAGCAACATTCAAGGAAGTGATTATGTCAAAATCTGAAGACAAAAGGGCGCAGGAGAAAGGGGATGAGGGCAGGCACCACAAAAATGTATCTTGCTCATTTTGTGGTCAGATCTGTCTATCCAATATTGGCAGATTCAGCCATGAGAGAAAGTAAACTGACTTTTCAGTAAACGGCATCCAGTATAAGACACTGATGTATTACCTAGACTATCAATTTGTCAAAGATATATATAACTGTCCTGCAATGTGCTAAGACCCCAACAATCATGTTGATGCTCAGATGTCAAAGACTAAGATGGCTGGGGCATGTCCAGCGAATGGAAGAAAAGCGCATCCCCAGGCAAATACTATATGGTGAACTAATACATGGAAAAAGACAAATCGGCAGACCTATATTACAATATAGAAATATCTGTAAATCATCTCTGAATGTCTTCTTCATATGTGAATATGTCTGGGAACATCTGGCAAGTGATCACACATCATGGAGAGCATGTATAAGGAATGGTATAACATCTTTTGAGACTGTGCTAAGGCAAAACTTAGAAGAGAAAAGGCTCATGAAAAAGGATGGAAAACCCTGTGGACCAGTCGGCCTGACTTGTTCATTCTGTGACCGTGTTTGTTTATCAAACATTGGTAGAATTAGCCATGAAAGAAGCTGTTCGAGAAAAACAAAACCTCAAAAAATACACAATAGCCTCTACTAGACCATCTGACAAGGCGAAGAGGGCCATATGGAAGAGATATAAAGATGTTTGCAGGGTTTCACTGAGTGAATTCTCTATAACGGAAAGAAACTGGGAAAGTCAGGCATCAATTAATATATATATATATATATATATATTAAAACAACCATACAGAATTATCCACATATAATATAGATATCTACTTAAATCTGCACAAACATCTCATTATCACATACAGTTTTTGTGTATGTGCGTGCATGTGTGATGAAAGTCCTATCTCATAAAGCAAGAAAATCGTCATATACGAGTCCTTTAAGCTTTGGAGTACTTACAGTTGTATTATTGTTGTCTTCTTCTTTCTTCTTTTCTCTTTTCACTGATACCTAAAAGGTGTCGTGGTTTATATCATTTATCGTTCTTGAGCTGCTCGAACTGTCTGAATTAGTGATTTTCCTTTGTTGTTACATGTCTCTGTCACTGCATTTATCCATCTTCTTCTTTTCTCTTTTCACTGATACCTAAAAGGTGTCGTGGTTTATATCATTTATCGTTCTTGAGCTGCTCGAACTGTCTGAATTAGTGATTTTCCTTTGTTGTTACATGTCTCTGTCACTGCATCTATCCATCTTCTTCTTTTCTCTTCTCACTGATACCTAAAAGGTGTCGTGGTTTATATCATTTATCGTTCTTGAGCTGCTCGAACTGTCTGAATTAGTAATTTTCCTTTGTTGTTACATGTCTCTGTCACTGCATCTATCCATCTTCTTCTTTTCTCTTTCTCACTGATACCTAAAAGGTGTCATGGTTTATATCATTTGTCGTTCTTGAGCTGCTCGGACTGTCTGAATTAGTGATTTTCCTTTGTTGTTACATGTCTCTGTCACTGCATCTATCCATCTTCTTCTGGGTCTTCCTCTTGGTCTTTTTCCATGCATTCTCGAGAAGAAAGCCCTTGATGGTGATTGGTAAGGATTCATTCTGATGGCTACAATATGAGAATGTAAACTGGATACTCTAGCACGAGTGGATGGATGCAACAGAAATTCACCTGTCAGTCACATGCCGACTATTAGAATCTTGATGACTTCAAAGAGAACAAGAAAAGGTTGAATGACTGCTTCTGACAGAATGCCTGATAAACCAAATTACTGGGAGGGGCTATGTGATGGTGTGATATGATTGACAATAAGACTGATCACCATCAGGTTTTATCCACAACTATGGATGGTAAGTTATTGTTATTGGTTATGGAAGGCCTCGGTATCACAGCAAACGAATTAAAATCCATAATTGCTCAACCGCCCGTGCCAGTGGAATCATCCGAATTACTAACTCATCTCCCAAACAAAGAAAGGTAACTGTAGTCCCCATCGTAGCAGTCTCAGCACACGCCAAAAGACATAAGGCGAAACCGCGCAGAAAGTGAACACAGCCAACTGTTCCCTGTCATACGATATCATCATTCATCGTAAACAAGCGGGATATCGAAGCAGGACCAAAACGGATGAGACACACAGCTCACGGTGTGCACAGAGCACTTAACTCAGTAGCTCCTGCAACAAGCCGGTCTTGGAATATGAGGAAACTGCAAGGAATTAATTGAAGGATGGTAAGTAAAGTAAAGTACCCCCGTCACGCCAAGTGACGTATAGGGAAATATGGTGTTAGTGACCCTATATTTTACAGACCTTCAGCACATGATTTTTGGGGTAATGTGGTCAGTATTACGCTTTACTTATTTGGCTTTACTTTCCCAGAAAAAAATCCGGTACCCATTTAAGGCTGGGTGAACCCGGAAGCCGTCGGTTGGGATCGAACCCTACCCTTGTCCGTGGTAGTCCAGTTCACTAACCACTGAGCTATCGCGGCTCCCAACTATTGATGGTACCAAAAACAAAATCTGCAAAAGTCAGTTTAGTGGGAGTTGTCAGGCAGTCCTGAAATGAAGTCTTCAAGCTCAAAGTTTTTAGCTAGAGACTTAAAAACATTTGAGTTGGAGCCAGTGGATTGAGTTTAAGAGCATCGTGAGTAAATTCTTTGATCTCCTCATCTTGTATTAATAAATTACTTGTTTGCTTGTATATTTTTTATATTACCTACCGGGTGACTGGTTGGTCTCGAGGCAAGACACCAGACTCTAGACAGAGAGATTGTGGGTTCAAATCCTGGCTGCACCAGTTGGGATTTTTATCTATGGTTTCTCTCTGCAGCAACCACTCTGGTCTCAGCAGCGAGGTCCTGCTTGAAACGTCAATTACTCATAGACGGAAAAAATATGAGTACCTCAGAAGATGGAGTTATCTCCCTGTATGGCGAGGGACCCCTGTGCACATGTCTGCCAGGGAAAAATGGATTAACACACAAAATTCAGTTCCTAGTCTCTAGGGACTTCGTCAGAGGTAAAGTTGGCGTACGGAAAAAAATATTACCTCCCTTTATGCTTGTCTTTATCTATGCACATTTATATAGTTATTTGAAGACCCCGTATCACTGCAAACAAATGAAAATCCATAATTACATTTATACACACACACACACACACACACCAATGCGATGGCCCATGACCCCTTACATGTTATTCTGTTTAGCCCTGGGAAACAAAAGGTTGGAACACACTGATATAGAGCACAGCACTAACAGTAATAAAGTATTACGATTTTAGCACTTCACAAAATTGATGTGTAAGGATTTGTTTGGTGCATGGGTCTGCTTATAAAATTGAAGTGTGTTGGAAGTTTGAAATAATCACCTTAACTTGTACACTAAGGTTTACTGTGTGGCTCGAGATGGCTATGTCTTTGTCTGGAAGTGTGACACAGCTCTGGGTGACCTTCAGCCATGGGAAGATGGGAAGCAAGAGGATGACCAGGGGTCTGCTTCAAAGAAGGCATTGAAAAAAAGAAAAGAACAAGGTAATGTAGTTGTGGCATCAACAGAACTTAACAAGTAAAATATCTGAAATCATTTTTAGCTTTATAATGTGAATGTGTCCACAGCTATAACATTTTATTCAAACTACCAATGAGAAAAAAACAATGTTGTGAATCATTATTATAGAGCTTGTTTCTCTTGGAACCTTCATGGCAGTTACTGTGAGACTCAGACTTACATAAGGTGTCCAGCTTTTGCAGCTGTCAATCCTAATTCATCTCGTGCATACACCTTCTTCTTTGGTTTTCTCTCTTTTATCTTGTGAACATGTATTCCCTAACCTAAAACCACTAAAACACCCTGACATCATTCAATAGTATACACTGAACTGCAAAAGTGTTTGTTTTTAGCTCACCAAGCATTTTACTTCAAAGTCAGTGTTTTTTTTAAAACATAATATTTGCTATTAAAAAAATCATACTTGTCAAATCTTTTCCAATCTGTATCAGTAAAACTCTCAGACAGAAAATCAACTCAAAGGGGATCTCCCCATGTATATTCAACATTTTACATTCAGCAATTATGGATTTTAATTCATTTGCAATGATACCGGGGCCTTCCATAACCAAAGAACCAAAGGTATAACTAAAATGTATTATGGGTTATATTGGAAAGAATGTTTTGTATATATTGCTGTAGACTGCAGCATTTGCATCTTGTTTGTTTAACACATTTAATTTTGGCAGAAACTTTCACATGATAAGGGCATTGTACCAAAATATCCTTCATTAGCCACTTATTATGGTATTTCATTGGATCTATTATTATAGTGCTTTGCTCTGTACCAAGATGACCAGCTATAGTCTAATTAAGTTTAGACATTTTTGCTGCAGTGTATTTTCAAATGATTCTTTCCAGGGTCTGGATTTTCATTTGCAGAGACAGCGGTAGTTCAGTTGCATTCACCTGACCATGAAGCCAACGCGGTTTTGGTACTAGTGCACATAGATTTATGCTGCATGTGATGTCTGTTGGTTGAGGTGAAACGGTACCAGACCCTAACTTCAACGTGGGGTATGATGTGTGATTTTTTTTTTTGACTGCAAATTTGCCACCTGCTGGATTATGGTCAGATTGAATGAATGTTTTTACCGAATTTGAGGTCCAACTTTGTTGGACAGTGTTTCTTGGGGCACGCTCACTGACCACAAAGTCTGCTCTGATTTGGCATAGATCATGCTGCTGGTGATGACCATTACGGTGACCCGGAAGTGTGCATCATGAGCAGTACACCTTTCTTCAAAATGCAACAAGTTCAATAGAGTAGTATTAACAGAATGTAAGGAACAGGCAAATAATTGCAGTTGTGTGATAAAGCTGGTAACAAGGAGCAAGTGGTGGGGTGTAACATACACTCTTACATGATATTGTAACAGCTTTACAAAAAAATTAGTTGAGTGTAATCATGACATTATAAGAGAATAAAAATTGATAATTAATAACAATTGGCAAACTAACAAATTATTAAAATAAATAATGTGAGACCTAGCTGAGACTTGATCTAGAAGCTCCCAGTGTGTGGGTGACTGTAAATCATATGTGGATGTGATGAGAGGTGGGTAAACCAGTCATGTGATAAGATGAGAGTCTGTTAGGGTTGTGTCACACAGGGGGTGTGAATGGTGGTCAAGCATTAGATGGGTATTGGATAAGATAGAGTAATGTATACTAGGGTGAGAAAACATGAGCAAACAAAGTAGCTGTTCCTTGAGAAATAAGGGGATAAATAGGGTACAATAAGGGGATAAATAGGGTTTATACCCTCTACATAGATGTAAACACGGGGTGTGATCTACGAGGAGGGATTTAATGTATTGTGTGTCTGAAAGAAATAGTCCTTTAGTTTATCATTTCATTTTTTATCCCGTTTGATTTCTTCTTGATTTACTAGTCCCACTCTTCCTAGATGTAGTAAAGTTTATCTTTATTCCATTGTTCGTTTGTGTTGTTCTCTTTTTCTAAGGAAGGCCGCATGTAGACTGAAACGTCAGTATTTTGTTGTGTTCCTTTTTTTTTGTAGCTGTCACCATACCTTGTAGGAGTGTGCGTTACACCCCACTACTGGCTGTTACACCCAACTACTGGCTGTTACACCCCACTACTTGCTCCTTAACAGAATGTACACTTTGTTGGTTGCTGAAACTGGGGTGTAGCATATATGGAAGTGTCCTGTCTGCAGTAATGCCAGTCCGTTCTAAAGTCTATTGTTATGTTTATCCCCATTCTGGGGAGGGTGTCTGTGTGTGTGGGACTGGAAAATAAAGGCCTCATCCCATGATGTGTATGTGGGTGAAATTCTATTTCAACTCCAATAGAAACAAGTTTTTAACCCTAACCATGATTCAAACCTACATCCACCATTTTTTAAAGCAACAATGGTTTTTAATCTTTTGACCACATGCTCTTCTTTCAGGGGATACAATAGACCAATTGTTTCCTGCAATCAACCAGAGTTCAACATTTTATAAAATGGTTTCCTCTTGGTTGATCACAATCATTTTAGATCTATTGTTTGAGTTCATGTCCCAGATTTCCTGAAATCATTTTGGCTGATAATTTCTCATCTTCAGTATCTCCCAACAACACTCATCATCATGTGTCCTCAAAAGGGTGAAGTATGTTGTGTTGTTTTCTGCATGGTTGCACTAATTCAGACCAACAAATCTGTCTGTCAGGATTTTAGGGCTTTTAGGATCCTGTTTTACCTCTT